>QXEO01001387.1:0-15724 GCA_007115705.1 Dactylis glomerata | reverse complement strand
GCTTGACGATCGACTACACGTGCGAAGCTCGTGCGCGCCAATGCAATCGCTAGGACAATCTCCGGGAGTTACTGATCTTGCGGATGCACGATCAGCCTGACCAGCGAGGGTCTTAATTCCTACCTGAATTGAGAACGTAAGAACTAATACTGCAATCAAGATATGTGGATGAAAGATGTATGCTTTATTCAAGAGGTGGGATCCGAATAGGCGGTCTTCTTCTGGGCGATTGGCCTCAAAAGACGAGCTCGTAGTTGCAGCAATGGCTAACTTTAGTCTAACAAAATCCGAGTTCTAATGACGGCTACGGGGGGTATTTGAGGAGGAAAAGGTAGGGGTGCGACTAGCCATGGGTATGGTGGTCGAACGGAACCCTAACAGGCCTTTTCTCCTCAAATTCGGACTCCTAAAAGTGGCTGTCTTATTTGCTGCGAAAATTACATGGGCCTGGCCCAAAAATAAAAGTGACGCAGCACCATATCTATCTAAGGACAAATTTATGAAGTAGTTCTTTGTATATTTCGTCCAAGTCTTCATCCTTCATTACGGTGGCTTCAAAGTTCTGAAATCTCCACGCGTGGCATCTTATTCAATCCTCAAACGCTTGCTGCCATCTCCATGCATGATCATGCTCCAATGCTTGTCCCTCTCATCCATGCTAGGTCCATCATTCCTAAGAGTAACAAACATATCTAATTTAGGCAACATCATATTCTCATGTATGTGAGAAAGAGTTCCAAAGAAACGAAAGTACCTGATAGTTAAGTTGCTTAGCACGAGCTCGAGTGATGGGTCCTTGTATGTGTTCCGCTGTAGGTGCAGCGGTTGTATCAATAGATGGGATGTCCTCATCACCTTGAGACCTGGCCACCTATATATAGGGGCCAGGAGGGGACGGTGTGGGACAGATTGAAAGCAAGCCAGGTTCAACACCCAAGTTTACTTTCATCACGACCTTGTTTGACTGAATTTACCTTGGAGTTCATCCGACGCCCTATCTCCCCGATCTAAGTCCTTCATCTAGGACATTTGTCGAGTTAACCCCTCGTCATGGTGACACCATCCGTTCGTCTGATTTCCCAGCAAATCAACGAGACCAACCTCGTCTGCATCTCACCGACACCGCCTCCATCTCCGGTCGCCTCCAATCGACATTACAAGAAGGGAGACGCGAAGACAAAGCCACCTGAGGACTCACCAAAACACGCCGCACCTCGTCGACCTCTTCTCCGACACCGGTGGTCACCGGATAGCCGTCGGCGTCCACGCCCTGGCCGCAGAACCTCGCCGTCGATGAACCCCATGGTGAGCCCCCCCTTTTTTCTCTCCGACCATAGGATCTAGATCCCAAGGTGCAAAATAGATCCTTTAACCAAAATGGTATCAACCAATGGGAAGACGCCACATAACCGGACCGGTCAGCCCCAGTCAAACCCGGTCAAGTTTGATTTCAAATTTGAAATTCAAATCACAGAATTTGTCCCGATCTTGTAAATTGCATAGACAATGTTCCACTTTGCCAAATTTGCAAATTTAGTATCCCTGGAATCCTTAGAAACTGTAGAATCCATTTATTCAAGAATATCACTTGGGTACTGTACAAAGTTTTAAATGAAATTCAAATGGCAATAATTGCCTACTAGCACCAATAAATTCATATCTTTTGGTCTGGTCATCCAAAAATAACAAATTTGTAGTCCATGGATTCCTCAGAACATGTAGAACACTTTAGAGCTAGTTATTTTCAAACCTGAAATGTGCACACACTGATACTATTAAATTTAACCAAATCACTATTTTGATCATTATTTGAATTATGAAAATGATTTGAGTGAAACCACTAGCAGTAGCTTTGTGTTACTGTCCTCTATCCAGCATCCCTATCAAAAATTATTTAATCACCTTGTAAATATTGAAATTCAAATGTGAGAATTGAGTATTTCTTCATAAGATTAATTCTATAAATCTTATCAATGTGAATCCTTCTATAAAAGTGAATCATATGACCATACTAATCTAATCCTATCATATTATCTCTTAACCCTAACCCAATATCATGCCATCTTACTCTTATGGGCTTAATTCATAATATTCAAATTACACCTGAGTAAATTGAGTAAATTATGAATGTATCTCATTTTGATATACCTTTGCCAATGTGGTGATAAACCCTACCCTATATCACACATATCCTAAATCATTCAGATCCATTATTACCTTTGATTCAAAACCAAAACTAGTTGGATGATTCAAATAAGAATTTAAAAACTTTGACTTGGCCAAATCTTGGAGGATCAATCGTTTCCAATCACTTGACCTTCTCATCCAAACTCTCAATCCCTATGTTGTAAGCCAAGGTTCATGACATATCTCTCTCATCACAAAAATCATAAGAAATTTAAAATGTTGAACCAACCCATTTCAATTGTATGCATTGCTTGATCTTGTTTGTCTTGGACCAGTGTTTATGATTGTGAACTTCTATTGCTATAGATTGAAAGGAGAGAACGGTCTTGTTGAGAGAAGTGAAAGGGTTTGAACTTCAAAAAGGCAAGTGACACATATCTTCTACCTATCTTTACTACTGCATTAGTGTTTTCAGTAGTATGCATGTTAGGTGGAATGTTCAACTGTTTTGTAAAATGCTTAGATCCTAGTAGTGTGTAGCTATCTTTTAAACCCCACCTGTTAGGATGCTAAATACCTTGAAAATATTGATGCCATGCTATGATCACTTGTTAAAGTGCTTTGTGAATAAATTAAGAACTTCAACTAAAATGAAACACCTGGGTGGATTGGTTTGTTGATGGAGGCGATGTTGAGTGGCTACCCAGGGCTACACACTTGGCTATCAACCCATGATTTGTGTAGTTGTCATCGCCTGGGGTTCACTTGTGGAATGCCACTCAGGATTAAAGAGGTTACCATGTCCTTCCATGCCTTAGAGTACTTCCAGTGCAGCCTTATGACAATATGGGCTCAGGGCCATACACTTCGAGGGGTGGTGGTTTCTGATGTTCCAACTTTGTTGAGTTTCGCCCAGAACTACATACCGGCCAGTATGTAATGTATGGGGGTTGTCTGGACCCTTATAAACTAAAATTTTGAAAGAAAATTTGAAAAGGATTTTAGGATAAATTGGCTTTATGCAAATCAGCTATGAGATCCACCAGCCAAATATCATGTAGTATAGTTCTTTCACAACAGCCACCAAATATGTGTCATTTGCCAGTACATCATTGTACTGACCCCCATTCATGGGGCTGCATATTCAAATATGCAGGATTTTTCTGAGGAGGAGTAGTTTATAGGATCTCGAGTCTACATTCCATATGACAGCCTGTGGCGCATGGTGAAGATGGAGGCTCACTGCTACCTAGTTCCGTTGTGTTTATGTTGTGTTGAACTCTGTCAGTTGGGCTAGTCCATGTGACTAAGCTAGTTTGTAAAGTTTAAAGACTTATGTATCTGGATCTGCGTTGTAGTATTTGATACTTTGCAATGAATACTATATTTGTTCTGTGGTACTATCAGTGATCCAGGAATAGCACTTAACACAGGTGTTCCACCTTAATCCAAAGGTGGTGGGGCATTACAAAATGGTATCAGAGCATAATGTTGCCTATAGGATCGAGACCCTGGGTTTGAATTAGAAACAAGAAGATCCTAGGATAAAAAAATAAATCTCATCTTGCTTCTGTTTATATAAAAAAAGGTTTGCATTTTAAACTCCTTGTATTCTCTCCTACTTCCTTTTTAAAATGTTTCATTTTGCTTTAGATGACCCAACATGATACACTACGTGGAAGGCCAACGAAGAACTTGAAGAAATGCGGATGTGAAGTCTGGACAACACCGAAGATACATTGAAGAAGTGGAAATGAGAACCTATGACAATGAAGATAGTAATAGACTAGACCACCAACAATTCTAGTTTATAGAACCAACGATATCGTAATAATCTAATGATCATACCAAATTGGGGTATGACCATACTAGATTATTAGTGTTTGACCTAGTTTGCTTGATGTGAAGAATGATTGTTAGATGTTGTTTGTAAGATGAATTGCCTTGATCTGCTGTGTTTTTGGTAGGAGATTTTTCTTTAGCTCCCTTCTATCTATTCTCAACTTCATCCCAATTCCAAAAAAGTGTTTTCTAGATAATTCTCTGTGAGACAACAACATTATTGGCTCCATCTAAGATATTCAGTCTTCAAGGAGAAGAAGCATACAACATGAGATGCAAACCGAAGGATCTGCAAGCTAAGAGGTTAATGCCATACGAGAGTTTACGCAAACCTCTAGCTAAGGACGATAGATTTGTTTTCAAAAATTCAAAAATGGGATTTGGAACATTGGTTCAATTTCCAAGAAAATTTTGTCAAAGCTAGTGAGGTTGACTAAGAGTTAGAATGCGAGATGCACCAAACCAAATACAAGATAATGATTGGGTACGACATGGATTGGTCCCCATGACGACTACTCATATTGTTCGCTCTTGTTATGAGAATGGTTAATCTAGAGTGACATACCTACAAGAGTGCCGACGTTGTTTAAGCCTTGAACTTAGGAGGATAGGATATTATACCCTTATAATAGGCAAGTTTTGCCAAGCGTAGGGAATATAGTTGAGGAACGAACCACAAGCTTACCGTTGAAGCAGTCATACCAACCTTGAGAGCTCCGTTTGAACCAAGAGTATTTTTTTTACAAAGGAATGCATCATAAGATGGAGGATTGCCAAGGATGTCAACAAAAAAGGATGAAATGAGATATGAGATCATTTTAACTTGGTCTTCTGAGTGACCCTAAGAGTGACCCTTCAGTGTCCAAAGTAGTTCAACAAACTACATTGTGGATAGGAGCTCTACAATGGAGTAAAGTGGATGCTCAAGCCTCATTAAGAAATACTGGAAACCCAAGTTTGTGAATAGACACCACACCTATTGGAAATGAAGAGAGAATCTAACTATAGATTCAAAAGATGAACCAGTGGCCAAGTCAATCCCAAGTGTGCTCTTGTAAGGGTGGTAGCCACCTAAATACCCCAAACCTTCTAGCCTCTTCAAATCTCGGGGACGAGATGTCTTTAAGGGTGGTAGTCTGTAACATCCCCAGCTTTTATTAAATTTTGATTAATTTTTTTTATTTGCATTGATTGGTTTTTCACAAGGATTTAAAACTTTGAGTTTATTTAAAATAATGAAATTATAGAAACTATTTCAAACTCTCCTTTGTTCTTTGAGGAATTATTTTGAGAAAATAAATTTTCAAAATATTATTTTGCATTTATTCAATACTATGCAAGCATTTTTGCTAAGGAAAATATTTCAAAGAGATTATAAGTCTTACATTATTAAAATGTGGTTTTAAAATGAGTTTTAGAATACTATTTTATAAAGTATCATCCTTATTTTATGGAATTATTTTTAAAACCCTAATCCTAGATTTGCTATATGCAAGTAAAGCTCTTTTGATAAATTAATAAAGCGCTTTTTGAGTCTTGTTTATTTTGAGAAACATAGTTCTTACTGTTTTGTATTGTTTATTTGAATTTTAGAAAAATATAGACATTGGTTTGAGTGGTTTTGAAAGAATTATGCAAAAGTTACAAAAGAAAAAGAAAATCAGAAAAGAAAAAAAGAAAGAAGGAAAAAAAGGGGAAAGAAGAAGTGGACCGAGCAGCCCATTCCGGCCCAATCGGCATGGCCCACCCAGTTTTCCCGAACCATTATTCCGCACCCTCCCTCTCTCCCCTATCAGGTGGGACCCGCATGTCGGGCTCGTCTTCTTCCTCTGAACCGCTATTCCCGCTCGAGAAACCGCACGTTTCCCCCATTTCCCCCTCTCCTCCCAGAGCCCTAACTGCCCCATGACGATGCCCTATTATTCCTCTCCTTCTCCTCCTTTTTCCCCTCTTCTGATTTCACGAAAACACCGCCAGGTTATGCGTATTTTCCCACTGGAGTCTGCAGACATCGTCGCTGTGTTTTGTCGATTGCGACAGAACCAGGTGACCCCACGCCCTCTCCCTTATCTCATTCCTCTTCTCATGCTTTGTAGCACCCGGTGACACCATCCATTCGTCTGATTTCCCAGCAAATCAATGAGACCAACCTCATCTGCATCTCACCGACACTGCCTCCATCTCCGGTCGCCTCCAATCGACGTTACAGGAAGGGAGAAGCGAAGAAGAAGAAGCCACCTGAGTACTCACCAAAACATGCCGCACCTCATCGACCTCTTCTCCGATGTCGGTGGTCACCGGAGAGCCATTGGCGTCCACTCCCTGGCGCAGCAGAACCTCACCGTCGATGACCCCCACGGTGAGCCCCCCTTTTTTCACTCCGACCGTAGGATCTAGATCCCAGGAGGCAAAATAGATCCTTTAACAAAAATGGTATCAACCAATAGGAAGATGCCACGTAGCCGGACCGGTCAGCCCCATTCAAACCCGGCCAAGTTTGATTTCAAATTTGAAATTCAAATCATAGAATTTGTCCCGATCTTGTAAATTGCATAGAAAATGTTCCACTTGCCAAATTTGCAAATTTAGTATCCCTGGAATCCTTAGAAACTGTAGAATCCATTTATCCAAGAATATCACTTGGGTACTGTACAAAGTTTTGAAATGAAATTCAAATGGCAATAATTGCCTACTAGCACCAATAAATTCATATCTTTTGGTCTGGTCATCCAAAAATAACAAATTTGTAGTCTATGGATTCCTAAGAACATGTAGAACACATTAGAACTAGTTATTTTCAACTTGAAACATGCACACACGTGCTACTGTTAAATTTAACCAGATCACTATTTTGATCATTATCTGAATTATGAAAATGATTTGAGTGAAACCACTGGCAGTAGCTTTGTGTTACTATGCTCTATCCAGTAGCATCCCTATCAAAATTATTGAATCACCTTGTAAATATTTAAGTTCAAATGTGAGAAATTGAGTATTTTCTTCATAAGATTAATTCTATAAATCTTATCAATGTGAATCCTTCTATAAAAGTTAATCATATGACCATACTAATCTAATCCTATCATATGTCTCTTAACCCTAACCCATATCATGCCATCTTACTCTTATGGCTTAATTCATAATATTCAAATTATACCTGAGTAATTGAGTAAATTGTGAATGTATCTCATTTTGATATACCTTTGCCAATGTGGTAATAACCCTACCCTATATCACACATATCCTAAATCATTCAGATCCATTATTACCTTTGATTCAAAACCAAAAACTAGTTGGATGATTCAATAAGAATTTAAAAACTTGTGATATGGGCACAAAGGAGGAGTGAAGCCAATTTCAGGACTCACCAAGATGAAAGAAGCTCCCTTGCAGATTGGCACGCCAGGACGAGCTACGATATGTAATAATTAGTCTAAGGTTGTGTCAGCAATTTATATTCATGCTTATGTTATTTCATAGCTAGGTCAAGTTGTGGGCCACTTAGGTTTATTGTGTTTTTGGTTTGGGCCTGTCCAAGCCCAACGTTTTTCTGGCATCTATATAAGGAGGCCAGTAGTCTAGGGTTTAGGGAGTTTAGTTGTTTAGTATAAAACCATCGTGTGCTCCACCGTGTATTCATCCCTCCGGGGAAACAGCGCTGCCGTGTTATCCAATATAGATTGTTGCGAGGGTTCTTGCGTCATCAAGGATTATCGAGCTGTGGTTTGAGGCGTGTTGATATTCATCATGTTGCTTGCTGGATTCGGATCATGCCGGTGATCCTATGAGTTTTTGCCCGATCTTTCACAGCGAGTCTACCCCGGATAGAAATCTTCCAATAACGCAAGAATGTCACCTAAAGAAGCGAAACGAATCCAGCAAGCAACATGATGAATATCACCATGCCTCAAACCACAGCTCGATAATCCTTGATGACGCAAGAGAACCCTCGCAGCAATCTATATTGGATAACATGGCAGCGCCGTTTCCCTAGAGGGATGATACACGGTGGAGCACATGATAGTTTTAGACTAAACAACTGAACTCCCTAAACCCTAGACTGCTGGCCTCCTTATATAGATGGGCCAGAAAACTGTTGGGCTTGGACAGCCCAAACCCAAAACACAAATAAACCTAAGTGGCCCCAACTTGACCTAGCTACGAGATAAACATAAGCATGAATATAATTGCTGACACAACCTTAGACTAATTATTACATATCGTAGTCGTCTTGGCGTGCCAATCTGCAAGGAGCTTCTCTCATCTTGGTGGAGTCCTGAAATTGGGCTTCACTCCTCCTTCATGCCCATATATCATCCTCCCCCTTCAAAAAAGCGTTGTCCCCAACATGTGAGGGTCTGCTCGAAAGGGTGGCGGAATATCAACAATAGCACCACGCATATTCACCGTCTTCAAGTCTTGCTTGCCTGCCTCACCATATCCTCCCTCTTGGCCTGCTCGACTTGATACAGCCCTAGGTGGTTGCACCTCTTTTCTTCGCCAAATGAACTTGTATGGAGTGCCCTCCACCTTTCTTTCTCTCAATCCTTGCTGGAACCTTGTGTTGCTGAACATGAACCTTCTTAGCACGACCCTGCAAAGTACTAATGCCTGGGACACACAACTAACGAACATGTCCATCTTTGCAAGTATGCACACGCACTGCTGCTCAACAAAACATCTCCGAGGTTTCTCACAAAACTGTGGCTGACTACCCGTGGCACCATATGCACTGGAATAAGATCACCCCATCGTCATCGGTCTGAACACCCATGTCAACACGAAACTGGAAGTGGGAACACATGGAACACATGCTGACATATCCTTCCCTTCATCAATAAGAGGCTTGACTTCAACCGGCTTGTCACTAACAAGAAACAACTGCTTGTCATCTACAGGCTTGGCTGAAACAATATCACCACCGACGCTTTTTTGCATCATGCTCCTCATGCTGCACCTTAGCTAGCCCTGGTTGTGGCTTAGCTTTATGCAACTTCTCCTTGCGAACCACCAACACAACATCAACTTGATTTGATCATCACGCATAGGCTTCAAAGTCCGCTATTGCCATCATGCATAAAGGAATATGTATTGCTCTCCAGCATGCTTAGCATTGCAATCATACTACCATGGATGTCCTAGTAACAGCCCACACACCTCCAATGGCAACAAATCGCATTCCACCTCATCAACGTAGTCATCAACTGTAAATGGCACATGCACCTTGTGAGTAATCTTAGCATACCGCAGCTATTAACCCACTCAACATGTCTCGGTTCTGGAATACGCCATGTGGATAAACCCAAAGCCTCCACAACTGACTTGCTAATGCCATTACAGTAACTACCACTATCAATCATCAACTTGCATGCTTTGCCTTGATTATGCACTGCGCCTGAAATAAATTCCATCACTGGCCTCTATCCGCTGTCATACAAGTCTCATCATGTACCCTTTTGAGTTGCATATTCAGCCCACTCAATGGTACAACCTCCTCCACGACATCCTTGACAATATCAGCCTTGACAACATCAATCGCTAACAATTCAGAAATCGTGGCTGCCACCTTGCTAATTGTCGGCAATAGAACAACTGTCAACTTCTCATGAGTAGTCACAGCTGTCGTGACCTTCGGTATAGGAGCTATGCTCTTGCCAACATCCTCTATCCCATGCACAACCTTGGCTGGCTGCTTAATTACGTCTACAGTTACCATGGGCTTGCGAGAAGGAACCACGGTGCTAGAAGGGATAAAGCACTCTCATAGAAATTTCCTAAAATTCACCCAAGTTGCAGGGGTAATGCTCTTCTCCCGCAACGCTTTATGCCACCAACTGTATAGCCTGTCATCAACGCGTCGGTCTGCAAGAGCCAAACTGGTAGAATCATTTATGTTTTGATCATAGGTAGCACATCTGTAGAAACCCTGTAGCATATGATGTTCCCATATTCATCATATGCTAAAACACCATCCAGCAGGTCAAGATAGTCATTGAAAATATCGCTAGATTTCTTGCCCTTGTGACACCTGTAGCCATAATAATCACCGGAAAAGAATCCATCTTATGCCTCTTGGTCCGTCACACCAAAATCTGAAATAACGTGTGTACTAAACCCAGCCTTCACTGATTGCTCAATATAAAACAATTTCACCTGTGCTTTTCCTTGCAGCTATTGGTATTGATTAGTATTTGTTTGAAATTGCAGTCAAAACCAGCGAACTAAACTGACAAAACGAATCAAAACTAGGTGAGCATCGGGCGCCTGACCACAGAGACCTTCTGTGGTCAAGCGAGTAGGCGGTAAAGCGAAGGTGAGGAACCCCGCAAGTGCATGCGGTAGCGGGCAATGTGCCGGCCCGCTGGCCACTGTGCTGCGGACTGGCTTCCCTCGATCGCAGCCTCGCTCGGGGACAGAGACATCTACCCCTAGGCGCGGGCGAGCGACTCCGTGTTTTTTTGTTTTCTCTTTGCTTGGAGCGATCGGCTCTGGCCTCCCTCAACTATCGATCTGATCAGATCGGCCAGCTTGAACACTATCGATCAGATCAAATCTTCGATGAAGCAATCCAGCCAATTGCTTTTGCTTCCTTTGTCCTTTCTCTTTCAACTGGGCACGATCGGATCTGGTAGATGTGGATGGCCTGGACTTTGGTAGATGCGAATGGGGCAATGATCGAGCTTCCTGTGCGCCACTCGGTTTCCTATTCTCTTTCTTTTTCTTGACTTGGATCGAGCGGAAATTGGAAGCAACGAAGGAACTGATTCCAAATCCCTCCCTGCCGAGATGGTGCAGAACTTGATGGAACAGCCGCAAACCGAACAGACCTCGATCAAACACAAGCAACAAACTCCGATCGTTCACCCGTCAAAACCAATCTGATCTGAAAACTGAGGAACAATTCGCAGATCAATCAACAAAAAATACTCGTAGTGAGAAACCCAGTAATCTGATACCACATGATAGGATCACGCCGGTGATCCTATGAGTTTTGTCCCGATCTTTCATAGCGAATCTACCCGGATAAATCTTCCAATAATGCGAAGAACGTCACCTAAAGAAGAGGAACGAATCCAGCAAGCAACGTGATGAATATCACCACGCCTCAAACCACAGCTCGATAATCCTTGATGACTTAAGAACCCTCGTAGCAATCTATATTGGATAACCCGGCAGTGTCGTTTCCCCGAAGGATGATACACGGTGGAGCACACGATAGTTTTAGACTAAACAACTGAACTCCCTAAACCCTAGACTGCTGGCCTCCTTATATAGATGGCCAAAAAAACTGTGGGCTTGGACAGGCCCAAACCCAAAACACAAATAAACCTAAGTGGCCCACAACTTGACCTAGCTATGAAATAACATAAGCATGAATATAAATTGCTGACACAACCCTAGACTAATTATTACATATCGTAGGTCATCCTGGCGTGCCAATCTACAAGGAGCTTCTCTCATCTTGGTGGAGTCCTGAAATTGGGCTTCCCCTCCTCCTTCGTGCCCATATCACTTTGTCTTGGCCAAATCTTGGAGGATCAATCCTTTCCAATCACTTGACCTTCTCATCCAAACTCTCAATCCCTGTCTGTAAGCCAGGTTCATGACATATCTCTCTCATCAAAAAATTCATAAGAAATTTAAAATGTTGAACAACCCATTTCAATTGTATGCATTGCTTGATCTTGTTTGTCTTGGACCAGTGTGTTTATGATTGTGAACTTCTATTGCTATAGATTGAAAGGAGAGAACGTGTCTTGTTGAGAGAAGTGAAAGGGTTTGAACTTCAAAAAGGCAAGTGACACACATATCTTCTACCTATCTTTACTACTGCATTAGTGTTTTCAGTAGTATGCATGATAGGTGGAATGTTCAACTATTTTGTAAAATGCTTAGATCCTAGTAGATGTAGCTATCTTTTAAACCCCACCTGTTAGGATGCTAAATACCTTGAAAAATATTGATGCCATGCTATGATCACTTGTTAAAGTGTTTTGTGAACAAATTAAGAAACTTCAACTAAAATGAAAACACCTGGGTGGATTGGTTTGTTGATGGAGGTGATGTTGAGTGGCTACCCAGGGCTACACACCTGGCTATCAACCCATGATTTGTTGTAGTTATCATCGCCTGGGGTTCACTTGTGGAATGCCACTCAGGATTAAAGAGGTTACCATGTCTTCCATGCCTTAGAGTATTTCCAGTGTAGCCTTATGACAATATGGCTCTGTCTTGACTGATTAAGATGTGAGGTTCAACTTGTGTGCAAGATATGGGCTGGTAGCAGAATTATAGGATGGGAATGTGTCTTGCCAGTATGGTTGCTCTCTCCTTCTGAATGGTCTTGTCTCATTCTTCTCTCTGGGTAGAATGGGTCTTAAGGTGAAAGTGCACAACCCCTACAGGGTGTCAAACTAATCAATTAGTCGTGTCCCCGATTATGGGACAATTTGAGTCTCTAGACATGGAATGTATGGAAGAATCTCATCACCATTTCTGAATGCTTTAAAAACTTGACTAGAACCCTTGTGGATGCAAAGATGCTAGAGCGACTATGGATGGTAGACCCGGGCCTAACGTCATTTTCATGCCATCATGCACCCATGTGCCATATTTTGGTCCATTCAATGTATCTTGTTCCTCAGGTACTCATAACAAGCTCTAGTCACTCGAAACAGATTACATCTGCCTTAACTATATTTCAACCGGTGGATGCTAAGATGCTAGAGCGACTTTGGATGGTAGACCCGGCCTAACGTCATTTTTCATGCCATCATGCACTCATGTGCCAAATTTTTGGTCCATATCAACATGTCTTGTTCCTCGTGTGCTCATAACAGCTCTAGTCACTCCAAAAACAGATTGCATCTGCCCTTAACTAGACTTCACCGATGGATGCAAAGATGCTGGAGAAACAGTGGATGGTAGACTCGAGCCTACCGTCATTTTTTCATGCCATCATGCACCCATGTGCCAAATTTTGTCCATTTCAACATGTCTTGTTCCTCTGATGCTCATAACAAGCTCTAGTCACTCAAAATGTGGATTGCATCTGCTTTAACTAGACTTCACCAATGGATGTGAAAATGCTAGGGAGACTGTGGATGGTAGTCCTAGGCCTAACGTCATTTTTCATGCCATCATGCACCCATGTGCCATATTTTGGTCCATTTCAATGTGTCTTGTTCCTCGGGTGTCATTAACAAGCTCTAGTCACTCGAAAACGGATTGCATCTACCTTAACTAGATTTCACCGGCAGATGCGATGATGCTAGAGCACTGTCGATGGTAGACCCGGGCCTAACGTCATTTTTCATGCCATCATGCACCCATGTGCAAATTTTGGTCCATTTCAATGTGTCTTATTCCTCGGGTGCTCATAACAAGCTCTAGTCACTCAAAAATGCATAGCATCTACCGTAGCTAGACTTCACGGTGGATGCGAAGATGCTAGAGTGACTGTGGATGGTAGACCCAGGCCTAACATCATTTCATGCCATCATGCACCATGGTGCCAAATTTTGGTCCATTTCAATATTGTCTTGCTCCTCGGGTGCTCATAACAAGCTCTAGTCACTTGAAAACGGATAGCATCTGCCTAACTAGACTTCACCGGTGGATGCGAAGATGCTAGAGCGACGTGGATGGTAGACCCTGGCCTCTAACGTCATTTGTCATGCCATTGTGAACCCATGTGCCAATTTTGGTCCATTTCAAGTGTATTGTTCCTCGGTTGCTCATAACAAGCTCTAGTCACTCAAAAATAGATAACATCTGCCTTCACTAGACTTCACTGGTGGATGTGAAGATGCTAGAGCGACTCTGGATGGTAGACCCAGGCCTAACGTCATTTTTCATGCCATCATGCACCCATGTGCCAAATTTTGGTCCATTTCAATGTGTCTTGTTCCTCGGGTGCTCATAACAAGCTCTAGTCACTCAAAAACAGATTGCATCTGCCTTAACTAGACTTCACTTGTGGATGCGAAGATGCTAGAGCGACTGTGGATGGTAGACCCGGGCCTAACATCATTTGTCATGCCATCATGCACCCATGTGCCAAATTTTGGTCCATTTCAATGTGTCTTGTTCCTCGGGTGCTCATAACAAGCTCTAGTCACTCAAAAAACGGATTACATCTGCCTTAACTAGACTTCACCGGTGGATGCAAAGATGCTAGAGCGACTGTGGATGGTAGACCCAGGCCTAACGTCATTTGTCATGCCATCAAGCACCCATGTGCCAAATTTTGGTCCTTTTCAACGTGTCTGTTCCTTGTGTGCTCATAACAACCTCTAGTCACTCGAAAATGGATTGCATCTGCCTTAACTAGACTTCATCGGTGGATACGAAGATGCTACAGCGACTGTGGATGGTAGACCTAGGCCTAACGTCATTTTTCATGCAATCATGCACCCATGTGTGAAAGTTTGGTCCATTTCAATATGTCTTGTTCCTCGGGTGCTCATAAGAAGCTCTAGTAACTCAAAAACAAATTGCATCTGCCTTAAACTAGACTTCACCAGTGGATGCGAAGATGCTAGAGTGACTTGTTGATGGTAGACCCGGGCCTATCATCATTTTTCATGCCATCATGCACCCATGTGCCAAATTTTGGTCCATTTCAACGTGTCTTGTTCCTCAGGTGCTCATAACAAGCTCTAGTCACTCGAAAACGGATAGCATCTGCCTTAACTAGACTTCACCGGTGGATGCGAAGATGCTAGAGCGACTGTGGATGGTAGACCTAGGCCTAAATCATTTTTCATGCCATCGCACCCATATGCGAAATTTTGGTCCATTTCAACGTGTCTTGTTCCTGGGTGGTCATAACAAGCTCTAGTCACTCGAAAACGGATTGCATCTGCCTTAACTAGACTTCACCGGTGGATGCGAAGATGCTAGAGCGACTGTGGATGGTAGACCTAGGCCTAACATCATTTTTCATGCCATCGTGCACCCATATGCGAAATTTTGGTCCATTTCAACGTGTCTTGTTCCTTGGGTGCTCATAACAAGCTCTAGTCACTCGAAAACGGATTGCATCTGCCTTAACTAGACTTCACCAGTGGATGCAAAGATGCTAGAGCGACTTTGGATGGTAGACCCGAGCCTAACGTCATCTATCATACCATCATGCACTCATGTGCAAAATTTTGGTCCATTTCAACGTGTCTTGTTCCTCGTGTGCTCATAACAAGCTCTAGTCACTCAAAAACGGATTGCATCCGCCTTAACTAGACTTCACCGGTGGATGAGAAGATGCTAGAGCGACTGTGGATGGTAGACCTAGGCCTAACGTCATTTGTCATGCCATCATGAACCCATGTGCCAAATTTTGGTCCATTTCAACATGTCTTGTTCCTCAGGTGCTCATGGCAAGCTCTAGTCACTCAAAAACGGATAGCATCTGCCTTAACTAGACTTCACCGGTGGATGCGAAGATGCTAGAGCAACTGTGGATGGTAGACCTAGGCCTAACGTCATTTTTCATGCCATCATGCACCCATGTGCGAAATTTTGGTCCATTTCAACGTGTCTTGTTCCTTGGGTGCTCACAAGAAGCTCTAGTCACTCAAAAACGGATTGCATCTGCCTTAACTAGACTTCACCAGTGGATGCAAAGATGCTAGAGTGACTTTGGATGGTAGACCCGGGCCTAACGTCACCTGTCATACCATCATGCACTCATGTGCGAAATTTTGGTCCATTTCAACGTGTCTTGTTCCTCAGGTGCTCATAACAAGCTCTAGTC
>QXEO01001386.1:0-38322 GCA_007115705.1 Dactylis glomerata | reverse complement strand
AAACCCACCCGGGGGAGACAACGTCCCCCTCGTCGTTGGTGCGCAGAAAGAGAGAGGAGGCTTCGGCCTGACTGATTAGGCTGCTTGCATGGAATCTGCCTGCCAGCGGGTTAACTCCTTCCTCTCCGCCGCCCTAGTCTTCACCATCGGTCTTCAACGCCGGTCGGGTCTGCTTTCTTGGGAGGCATGGCTTCGTCGTTAGAATGGAGGGAGGGGAAGGAAGGGCAGGAGAAGCAGGAAGTGGGTTTCTGCAGAATAGTGCTACACGGTCAAGGACTAGCTTCAGTTGACCACCGTGTCCTTGCCTCCTGGGCACCATCTCAAGAAATCTCGGCCGTCTGTTTGAATCTAAGCGTAGCCCTTGGTACCTTGTCGACGAAGGATCACCGTAGGTACGAACGAATAGGAAGCAGTAGCCCCTTGCTTTTTCACTGCGCACTGCCACGATGGGACTGGGCATTGAACTCGATGGGACTCTGCATTGGGTCCAAGCTAGCGGCGACACGATGTGCACGCCCAGCCGTACATGTACATCTATCTCCTCGCCCAGCGTGCATCCATGCCCGTGATTTTTGTAGAAGAAGAGGTACAAGAAGAAGGATAGCTGATTGACTGTCTGGCTCGGGAGGCTGCTGCGGGTGGCCCGGCTGCTGCGCATTTTGTAGGCCAGGAACCGCCACTTAATCAAGCCATTTTGTGTCACTGATTAGTAGGGCCAACCACCATGACTCCATGCAGTGTTTTTCTATTTTTTTGATTTTTTCTGAATTCCCCAGGCCCCCCTCCGAGATCTAGGTCAGACTCGGCGGTGCCATCGATGTCTGCCAGGTGGGGTGGGAACCATGGTTTGATCTTGGTTCTAGGGTCCCACACCCCCAGGGGACCTCCCTGTATTTTTCCCCAATTTTCCTGGTGTGCATTTCTTGTAGCCCCAGTGCAAAATTGGATTTAAAAGGATTTAGGGCAAAAATAATTCATTATATGGCAGCAGGCCGAGATAATTCCTAGCCTCCTGGATGTGGCACCCCTGGCAGGTCCCCCACCCATGAAAAATAGAGTGCTGATGTTCTTCACACTGCCCTTGGTGGCCCCTTCACAAAAAAGCACCTGTTTCGACCCCCCCGGGCACCCGGAAAATGGGAAATGCATTTTTTATGTGGAAAATGGAATAACACTAGTTGCAAAAGTGGTTGGGAATGCAAAGATGCACATCTCCACCAAAAATGGGACCATGGTTCCAAAGTTTGCTGTGGAACTTGCACAAACCATGGTCATCTACCAAGGAAGACCAAGAGAACTCCTGCCTGGAAGCACCTCTCTGTGAGAGAGTCCACATGTGAACCCTTGGGATGGCATGTTTGGTATTTTTCCTAGGTGGTGCATCACTCACCATGACTCCATGCAGTGTTTTTCCATTTTTTTTGATTTTTTCTGAATTCCCCAGGCCCCCTCCAAGATCTAGGTCAGACTCGGCGGTGCCATCGATGTCTACCAGGTGGGGTGGGAACCATGGTTTGGTCTTGGTTCTTGGGTCCCACACCCCCAGGGGACATCCCTGTATTTTTCCCCAATTTTCCTGGTGTGCATTTCTTGTAGCCCCAGTGCAAAATTGGATTTAAAAGGATTTAGGGCAAAAATAATTCATTATATGGCAGCAGGCCGAGATAATTCCTAGCCTCCTGGATGTGGCACCCCTGGTAGGTCCCCCACCCATGAAAAATAGAGTGGTGATGTGCTGCACACTGCCCTTGGTGGCCCCTTCACAAAAAAGCACCTGTTTCGACCCCTCCGGGCACCCGGAAAATGGGAAATGCATTTTTTATGTGGAAAATGGAATAACACTAGTTGCAAAAGTGGTTGGGAATGCAAAGATGCACATCTCCACCAAAAATGGGACCATGGTTCCAAAGTTTGCTGTGGAACTTGCACAAACCATGGTCATCTGCCAAGGAAGACCAAGAGAACTCCTGCCTGAAAGCACCTCTCTGTGAGAGAGTCCACATGTGAACCCTTGGGATGTCATGTTTGGTATTTTTCCTAGGTGGTGCATCACTCACCATGACTCCATGCAGTGTTTTTCCATTTTTTTGATTTTTTCTGAATTCCCCAGGCCCCCCTCCGAGATCTAGGTCAGACTCGGCGGTGCCATCGATGTCTACCAGGTGGGGTGGGAACCATGGTTTGGTCTTGGTTCTAGGGTCCCACACCCCCAGGGGACCTCCCTGTATTTTTCCCCAATTTTCCTGGTGTGCATTTCTTGTAGCCCCAGTGCAAAATTGGATTAAAAAGGATTTTGGGCAAAAATAATTCATTATATGGCAGCAGGCCGAGATAATTCCTAGCCTCCTGGATGTGGCACCCCTGGCAGGTCCCCCACCCATGAAAAATAGAGTGCTGATGTTCTGCACACTGCCCTTGGTGGCCCCTTCACAAAAAAACACCTGTTTCGACCCCTTCGGGCACCCGGAAAATGGGAAATGCATTTTTTATGTGGAAAATGGAATAACATCATTTGGTGGCCTCCTGGATGCAGCAATAGTTGGTGGTTTATGGAATTTCCTTCATTTATTCATTTGTTTACCCATGGAAGGGAACTCCTCCATCTAGTGAACTAGTCGCCAGAGTAGAGTGAGCGATGATGATGCCACTGAGATCTCTTGAGCACACCTTGTCAGACTGCGGCATGTCTCGTCAATTTACTTGCCTTTCAAATCTTGATGCCCTGTCAATTCTCATCCCGCTGCTACGCACAATTTCCACTGGCCACGAATCCTAACCCTAATGACATGTGGCCCCACTAAGGCCCAGAACACTATTGACAAGTGGGGCCCCAGACACACGTCGGACCAAACCTTACCCAGACAAGTGGGTCCCCACACGCTTCGGATGCTAAACCTGGACTAGTTTGTCTCACTCGTTTGGCTCATGGAGCAGGTGACCTCGATGAGAAGCATTTCAATGGTAGGAGTAAGATTTTGTTCTCTATTCCTTCCGCGAGTCAGACGAGACCGGACCCCTTGCACGCTATCTCCTTTTCAGACTGTAGCTCTGCTGCCCGCAGTCAAACAACGAGGGGCCCAACAACGAGACTCTTTAATTGCTGTCTGTAGGTTAACGTACGTACATCCTTACCCACGATACCAGCCTCTCACTTACAAGTGGGCCGCTATACCGGGGCCCGCGGTGACACGTCGGTCTAGCGCTCTCTCAGAAACGAAACAAAGCGACTGGTTCAATTTCCAAAGCGCTAGACTGGCATTTACCGCGGCGTGCCTGCAAAACAATTGCTACCCCAACTTCCTCTTCTCTCACGAAGCGACGGGGGCTCACGTGGGGGTTCAACTTTCAAAGCACCCCGAAGCGCTACACTGCATTTACTTACGCGGCGTGCCAGCGACACATCGCGCACTATTTATCCCACGATCTCGCGGCCTGGAAAACAATTGGATCCCAAAACAATTGCTTCCCCAATTTACTCTTCTCTCATAAACGAAGCGACGGGGGTCCCACATGTCATGCACGACTACATGCTTCCACACCCACGCGTCCACGAGAGGAAACCAAACCGGCAGCATCTATATAACACATCGGTCTCGGTCTCATCGTCTCTCCCACCATCGGCCACTTCTTCCCCAATCTGCCGAAAAACCCCAATCCGCTCCACCACCGCACCACCAATATCATTCCTTAGTGCATCTGCAAGATGAAGCGCGCTCACGAAGATGAGCCGCAGTCTAGTGCGGTCGGAGGCTCTGGCGATGCACCCGCGGTCGTCGCTGCGGTGGCGGGCGAGTCTTCTTCGGGAGCACCAGCCGCTCCTCGGCGCGCCGTCAACGAAATGGAGATGGAGGACCCCGTGGCTGTGGCGGCAGATCTGCAGAACCAGCATGCAGGCCAAGTCATAGTCGTGCCGGACGATGACTACTACGTCGGCGCCAGCTACGACCCTGACTCCATCGAGTACTTGATTGAAGAAGACCGCAAAGAAGCAGTACCGTTCAAGGAGGTGGCCTCGGACGACAACACCGAGGTTCTGAGCTATTCTGATCGATCCCCTCTGTTCGCCGTACTGTTCACATTGTTATTGCTCATATGATATCTATTAGTTAATAGTTATCAGATTATATTTTGAATGTGTTAATGTAGTCCCCTCTATTCATCGTACTGTTCACATTGTGATCTGACTCTAATTTGATTGTAGAGACTATGATAACAAGATTTTTATTTGGAAAAAAATGATTGATCTGATGCATGGAATTTATAATTAACATTTTCCTAATTTGCTGCGCTTATTAATGTGATGATTCCATAGTGTGTCCTCGATTCATCAAATATTGGTCACACAACATTACTAGCCTCTGATAGTACTATCACCGCAACAATTTAGAATCATTTTGGCAGTATTGTTATTTTTTTACAGCTTATTTCCTTTGATCTTTGTTGTGCTCCTGTTTATCGCACTTCTTATGTATTTCAAAATTCACAGGACGACTCTGACGACGTGGGCCACGACAAGGAGGACAGGGATCGCAAGAGCCACTATGTTCTTAAGCGGCTCAAGAGTGGCCAGATCCCTTTCCGCACCAGGTACGGGGAGCTAACTTGTCCATTCTACGGCAAGGTTGTCAACAAGAACTTAGAGAGCTTGATCCAGCACGCGAATGGCATTGGCGTAGGCAGCAAGCAGAAGCACAAGGGCCACACCATGGCGAAGCATGCCGCCTATGGCAGATTCCTCGAAAAGTTCATCAAGACTGGCCTCATCCCGGTTATCGGTCCTGCTGTTGGCCCTCATGTTCTGTTTCCAAAAGATTAGTTTAAGTCTGTGTTGTCCCCCTGAAGAGTAAAACTGTGTGATGTTTGAAGACTATGTTTTTATTATGTATGGTGGAATCTGGGCAATCATACCCAGATGTTTAAGACTATGTTAATGTATGTGGAGTTTGCTGTTGCATTACTGGTGCCCATGTTATCTGAATTCTCATGTTGGTGCACACTGCATTTGTTTACTAAATTAGATGGTTTGATTCTCGTGTTGGTGCACACTGCCCAGGTTATGTGGTTGCGTGTGTTCTATTCAGCAAGATGTATGAATGGGATGGTGCACACTGCGGTCGTCAAGATATAGCTCCTCTACTGTTAGATCACCGCCGAAATTTCTGCAACAGATTAATGGATAGAAACGTTATCCTTCCTATTCTACACTACTCCGATACGTGAATATCGGGACGTCAGTTCCTAGAAAGTCTCTATAAAAGGGACGTATGGCTAACACTAATTCCGCCACATCGGTAAACCATCTTCAGCTAAGCTACTGAGGTATGTATCAATATTTTAGGGTTGATTCGTATAGTTTTTATTTCCGCTTGTAAACCATGATTTACTCCCTATTGTAGTTTGAACTTAACCATTGATCGATGGATGCGGGCGGAGGAGTGGGTAAGAAGCGCACTTTCGCCGGAGAGGGCTCTTCCAAAGGAGTTAGCAAAGATGACAAGGTACTACACAGGACTGTCTTTGTTTCAAAATATGTTAGTACTACGTATAAATGTATAAAAGGAACATTTCTTGATTTTTAACGCGTGTTGTATCATATGTCAGAAGCTGAAGGTTGTAGAGGTGGAGGATGTGCAAGAAGATTCTGATCCGGAACCTAAATCTGACGCGAATCCTTATGGTTCTCTCGACGGAGGAAGTCCAAGAAATTTTTCAGGGGATGAAGGGAACAAAAGAGGTGATGACGAAGACGATGACCCTGATGACGATGACCCTGAACCGCGATCACCAAATATTGATATCAAATCCGCAAAGAAAGCTAGGATCTCCCGTATAGTCATCTATCAGCTAAGGGTGACATATGGTGTTCGACAGACTAAGATTCTGGAAGCCATTGTAACACCAAACCTACAACCAGCAGGTTATGTGGTTGCATGTGTTCTATTCAGCAAGATGCAGGATGCCAGGTGGCGGATCGTCCAATCTCACCAAAATGGTGACGACGGCTATGTTTACATCAAGATGCGGAACCGAGATCTGGTGAGGTTCCATGGAAAGATGTATGAATGGGATGGTGCACGTGTGACCTTCTGTATGGTGCAAACAATTTTACCGATTATTCCCACTGACCCCATGGATCAACACCATGTCGTCAAGATATAGCTCCTCTACTGTTAGAATAATTATTGTTTTAAAATTTTATTTTCTTATCTAAAATTCTACAGTTTGAGGTCTAATTTTAATGCTT
This sequence comes from Dactylis glomerata, assembly GCA_007115705.1. Taxonomy (NCBI): domain Eukaryota; kingdom Viridiplantae; phylum Streptophyta; class Magnoliopsida; order Poales; family Poaceae; genus Dactylis; species Dactylis glomerata. Next base: position 32,078 of record QXEO01001386.1, on the reverse strand, counting down.
TTTCGTGAAAACTCCCCTATGATTATGTATTTTCTGTTTTTTAAGAATAAGGCTTGTGTTCTATTCTGCCATGCTCGTGGACCCACTCATCATCGACACAGCTGTTGCAACGAGTCAGCCACCGCCGACGCCATCTGGTTAGCTGCCGCGTGGCAACGTGGCCTTCTCGCCCACCCTGCCATGCCCCTGACTTTCTTTCAATGACATGTGGGTCCCACGCCTGGCAGGGCCCACCTGTCAGCCACTGAACTGCAGAGCTGGGCACATCAAGGGATCCCCTTCCCTCTTGCCTTGCCTCCACTCCCCTGGCCCCCACTGTTACCATCATTTCTCCCAAATCCTCTCGCGCGCGCTGCAGAAAACCGTCCCCTAGCAGCTCTGGCGACGAAATCCCCTGCGCGGCGCCGTAATCCTGTCCCCGGAGAAGACCGTCCTCTCTCCTCCGCTGCAGGTAGGCTGGTAAGTGCCGCTTGATTCCTAGTCCCCGGAGAAGATCATCCGCTCTCCTCTCGCTTCCAAGTGAACCTTGCCGGCGTTCTTCCTAGATCACCGGCGGTGGGCCTCGAGCACATACGGTGATTTTAAGTTGCCTTCCTTTTTTTCTTCGCTCTGTCGCGTACTAGATCTACGAGCATCTCCACTCTCCCAGTAATGTGTGGCCCACTGTCAGCGGCACGACCGACGCTTCGTCGTCTCCACTCGTCTCGTCTCCCGCGCCCAGTAATGGCGGTGCAAACGGAAACAGCTTTGCAGCGGGGCAGCGAGCCGTCGCGTCGCAGCACGTGTCGGCGGGAAATGAATGCCATGTCGCGCGCTTCCCGCCCCTTCTTCTTCGTTTTCCCGCCCCGTTCTCGGCTATAAATAGCTCGTCGCCTCGACGGTAGGTTCACATCCTCCAACCACCGGTAGAAAATGCCTTGCCGTCTCTTGACAACCTACGCCATGCTCCCTCGAGGCGGTTCCGGCGCGCCACCAGCACCACCACCCCCACCTCCACCGCCGCCGCCACCGCCGCCGCCACCGCCGCCGCAGGACCCAGCTCTGCCGCAGGGCGAGGAGGAGGAGGACTCCGACGACGAGGAGTTCCTCGCCGAGCTGCCGACGGACATGGAGGCGGAGGAGGACGCCGCAGAACAGAGAGCGATCGTAGCGTCGTTCGAGATGCAGCGCCGCGACCGGGCGGCGCAGGAGCTCATGGCCGCCGAGAGGAGGGCGGCAGCGGCAAGGCTGGCGGAGGACCATACTGCCGCCTGCGCCGACGCCCACCGCGGCAACATCGAAGCGGCGAGGGCTGCGATGGCAGAGGCTGAGAGACGCCTCTTCCGGGCGGACGTGGCCGTAGGGCTCGCGAAGGTGGCGGCGGAGCGCCAGCGCCGCGAGCATCAGTACCCTCTCCCCTCCTTCAACGCATCGGTGCAGCGAGCGCAAGAGCGCCGCACCTTCATCTCATCCCTCGAGGAGGCCGAGCGCGACCGCAGCCAGCGCGCGGCGGAGGAGAACCGTCGCCGCCGCGGGATGGTTTCCGGCCGCCTGTCCGATGACGGAGCTGGGCCGTCCAACGCTTCACCGCCAGCACCATCGGCCGCATCGGTGAACTTGGCCGCCGGCAAGAACCGTCGCCGCCGCGGGATGGTTTCCGGCCGCCTGTCCGATGACGGAGCTAGGCCCTCCAACGATTCACCGCCAGCACCATCGGCCGCATCGGTGAACTTCGCCGCCGGGGAGGACTCCGATGAAGACCACCTCTTTTAGTCTATTTCATATTTCGCCGTATTTTGTAAAAACCATCTAAATTTCAATGAAATTTATGTAGTATGCTGAATTATGTCGAGTTTAAATTTTGGGATGGGCGGCACGGCTGGGAAACCTCTGTACGCACTCTATTATTGTAGGGTAGTTGTCGCTGGATATGGTAGTAGATTTCACTTCACACTGGATATGGAATAACGTACTGTCATTACAAATTGTAGTAGCACATACTGCTAATTATAGCATAGTTTATTATTCCAAGGAAAATAGATGCCTGCACTAAATAGGTGCCCATTTCTTTCAGAAAAGCTTGCAAGTCTCCAGATGGACCCAACGATTGACCATATCGCCACTAAGGTGCAGGTTATACAAATTTCTATTTCTGGCAATGGTGTTTTTAGGTGCTACACAACATTGTAATAAGCACAATCTCTATTTTTAGGCTGATGCTTGTACTAGACGGAAGAACCGTTCTGTCGATTATTTCAAGCTATTTAAAATCAATGATTCTTATGCTATCAAGAAATGCAAGAAAGCCACAACCAATAGGGATTACCCCCTCCCTTCATATCAAGGTACTGATCCAGATAGTGAGACTATCTTATCTTCCAAGACACCAAAATCCAAGGCACGTAGACTCACATCGGGCCCACTCTCATCCTATCGTGGCCCTGCAAGGGCGGCAGAGACTATCGTCATTCGCAGAGGTGTGAATCTGTCTAACATGGGTCTAATGATCTTTTAATACATTCTTATGGAGATAAAGATCACTAAGTAGTGCATTTCTTTCTAGGTCCCAAGATAACTGGTGACTTGGAATTCGACAAGCACTGTGTGTTTGCAAGCAATATCAATCTCACTGGTCGCCAGATTGCCGATCTCAATGCAATGGTTGCTAAACTGAGGCCAACAGTTCCATACTATATCTGTGAGATGAAGAAGTCACATGTCCTTCGTGGGAAGGCAAAAATGGTAATCTGCTTGACTCTTTTAATCTTCTCATGCACATGAATATGTGTTCAAAAACTGACTGTATTCTTGTACTCCAGTACTTTTCAGCAAAGTACAGCAATACCCACCTCGCCCGCTATCTTCCATGCACCATTCCAACATATTGCAGTGAGCAAGATGGTTTCTATAATGTAAGCTTCACCCATCAGGGCAACGGTGTTGCCCAGATGACAGCAAACTGGCCTAAGGTTCTCCAAAAAGCGTAGATAGAAGAAGGGAATGTGTGCATCTTCACCTTCTTGAATGTGGGGCAAGAGGCTATGTCCGTTCATGTTGAAAAAATGTAGCCTATATATGTTGCGCAGTTGCTATCAGTTAGTTAATTATGTTATTATATTATTGTGTCACCTGGTAGTCTAAACCATATGCCAATATGTTGCGCAGGCTATGATTACTTGCATTCTTCTCTGCATGCTTATACTCTATTTACTAAAACCATCTTGTTATGATGAAGTGCCTTAACTCGTACATGATTTTGTGAATTGGATTGTTTGTACTAACTGATTGCAACGTGTTGTGCTTTCTGTGATGCACTGATGGTCAATATGTCTATAAATTAAGCTTAGTTGTATTCAAACGGAAAAAAATTGTCTGGTCCAGCGGCTAGACGGACTAGATAGATGGCATCCAAAATCTAGATAAGAGAATGCACAGCGTAATAGCATATAGAATAACATGTCATACAAGTTTTACAACTCAAGCCTTAATATATAGCATAAACCAGCCGATCAGAATTAGTACTAAAGCCTTAATATCTGACATACAAGTTGAGTTGGTGCAGATGCATACACCACCAGATTAGTAGTTCAAGTTATCACTTAACTGGCTTACCTATCGGCATATTACTCATCAGATGGATAAACAGTACTTCCTCATCTGGTTCAAGCTCGAACACAGCCATGTCATCAACAGACATGCGTGAGGTGGTCACAAGCGTGCTCCAGTTAGTTGTAATCTGGGCACGACCATCGTTGCCCATCCGAAGCTTGATGTAATGCACATCCTGCTCAGTTTCACCTTCAGGTGCATACGGGTCATCGGCGCAGGCTGGCACCATAATATCTCCTGCTTCCAGGTACTACTTGAGATAGAGCTGGCTGTACGGCTTCGAAAATACCTGATATGATAGTATAGATACTAGGGTGTCATGCAGTTGAGCAAACACGTTAGTATTCACTGTGCACAATGAAATCTTACCATCTTTGACTTCCCTTTAGCTGTCAGAGACTTCTTGATAGAGCAGACATACAAAGGGATCACCGGATTAGCACTATCAAGCCTCCGTGAGAGCAATTTGAGAAGTCCTATCCTTACATAAGACATTGGTACATCATTTCCATAAACGATTTTATTTAGCTCCCAAGGTGCTAGGTCAAGAGCCCCCCCTTTTATACCCCTAACGATGGGACCTACATGAATTATTTCATGAATGAGATATATGTCCTATCTCTCAAATTCTATAACCAGACATGTATAAGTTATTACCTTCATCTGTCAGCGCCGGTCCTAGATGGGTGTGGTACTGGTAAGTCCTGGGACTGTCCCCAATCACACAGTTCTCATCGTCGGAGGGACAGTCGTAGCATGCTTCATGGCGTTGCATTGTAACCTGTAATTGTGTGAGGGACAGTTCATTATCATTTTAAAACAGGAACATGACAATATAACCAATAGCATTACATAGCTTCCAATAGCAATTTAAAAGCTCCACCAAGATCATGTCCTAACTATGTATAATCATTGGAATCCGACCTCATTGGAAAGACCTAAAAGCATGCCAATTTTGTGAAGAGTTTGCCTATGAATCCTTGGCATGCCATGTTTGGTATTTTTTCCAAGGTACTACATCACATACAATGACTCCATGCACTGTTTTTCCATTTTTTTCGATTTTATTTGTATTTATTTTGCTCACTTTTGAAATCTAGGTCAAACTCACGGTGCCGTGAGCCCTAAACCCCATAACCCATCACATCTATTTACTTCTTATAAATAATCAATTATAAATCACCAAAAAGCATGATGTAGCTTGCAATGTTTGATATAGAAATAACCAATAGCATGGCTAAGCTTTCAATTATAATATGTAAACTAGAACATGATTTTAAACCCAATAGCTTTACATAGCTTCCAATAGCAATTAAAAAGCTCCACCACGCGCATATCCTAACTATGTATGATCATTGGAAACTGACCTCCATTTCAAAAGCATGTGGAAAAACTTGGTCAAACTCACGGTGCCGTAAGCTCCAAAAAGCATGCCAAATTTGTGAAGAGTGTTCCTATGAATCCTTGGCATGCCCTATTTGCTATTTTTCCAAGATACTACATCACATACCATGACTCCATGCGCTGGTTTTCCAATTATTTGATTTTATTTTTATTTCCTTAGCTCAATTTTGAATTCTAGGTCAAACTCATGGTGCCGTCACCCCATAACCCATCACATCTATATTCTTCATCTAAATAACAAATTAAAAATCACCAAAAAACATGAGGTGGAATGCAATATTTGATATACAAATCACCAAGAGCATGACATAGCTTTCTATTATCATTTAAAATTCATCTCAACAAGAACATGTCAATATATCCAGTAGCATTGCATAGCTTCCAACAGTGCTTTAAAAGCTCCACCAAGAGCATGTCCTAAATTTCCCCTTTTAGCACAATGGAGCAATGTTGTGTCCGAGATACAACACAATTTAAACTGGAATAAGAGCACCCATTCAATCATTTTAAATATTTTGGCAACAAACCGAACCGAACAAAGACTAAAATACAATAGGTAACCAATGTTTTGGCAGGGCATGCAAGTTTGGGCAACATACATAGCAACCATATAGTTCTGATTATAGAACAATCAAGCAGGCTCACTGACCATATGAACCACTCCTTTTGCGAAATATCGATTACGAAATTACTGAACTATCATTACAGAAGTATAAATATTTTTGGAACATTCCCCTTGAACTAGTGTCGCCCCTTGAACTAGTGCTACATCGGAGCATTGGGCAATCCGTACGGGAAAACCCTACACTTACCTTGAGAAGGGATTCCTGCGTGCAGGACGCCGTGGAGGTCGAACGCCACCCGGCTGGCATTGGTTTGAGCAGTCGTTGTGGGCGGGGCGGCCAACCCCCAGCAGCCGCCGGTTTGGGAGGAAGGCGACTGGAAATGTGATTTAGGGTTGAGGTCGTGCTAGCGCGTGGTTGACGTGGTAGAATGTAATTAATGTAGGAGCTTCTTATTCTTCAAGTCCTTGTCAACAACACCAAAAGATTCCTTGTGCGTGGTGAATGACCAGCCAGTTGGGAACCCCAAGAGGAAGGTATGATGAGGATAGCAGCAGATTTTCCCTCAGTTAAGAAACCAAGGTTTATCGTTCAGGAGAAAAGCAGACAATGACGGCTGAAGGTGATGCTTGCTAGTTTGCGACAGCTTCGGACAATTTATATATGGCGCCTCGTCCAAGCTTTGCTTGCTAGCTGCAACATGGAACCTGCACACAAACAACCAAGTACTTTGTTCCCAACTTGCGATGAGGTTGTCAATCTCACCGGTTTGCTTGAAACAAAGGTTATGAGCGTATCGAGTGGAAAACAGTAGAGTATGCGAATAAAGTAAATGGTGCGAGTAAAGTAAACAGGTAAAAGTAATATGATGGAAATAGGACCGGGATCCACAGTTCACTAGTGGTGTCTCTCCATAAGATAAATAACACATGCTGGGTAAACAAATTACAGTTGGGCAATTGATAGAATAAAGATAAACGTGATATGTCAAGAAGATCACTATGAGATTTACTCTGGGCATTACAACAAAATACATAGACCGCCATCCAACTGCATCTATGAGTAATAATCCACTCCCGGGGATATCAATCCGAACACCCCATGAGTATTAAGTTGCGAACAACAGATAATTGCATTAAGCAAAGTGTGTAATGTAAACAAAGCATATGCCCTTGAGCATATGAATGTTGTTTTCTCCCTAGTAGCAACAGTACATCTACAACCTTAGAGGTTTCTGTCACTCCCCCGGGTTAAATAGAGGCATGAACCCACTATCGAGCATAAATACCCCCTCTTGGAGTCACTAGCAACTACTCGGCCAAGATAGCTACTAACAACGGAGAGCATGCAAGATCATAAACAACATAGAGATAACAAAAGATAATATTCAGTACATCAACTTAATCATAAACACCAATATTCATCAGATCCCAACAAACCAAACATGTAGAATTACATAACGGTGATCTCAATCATGTAGGGCAGCTCATGAGATCTAAACATGAAGCACATGGTGGAGAAGACAACCATCTAGCTACTGCTATGGACCCATAGTCCAAGGTAGACTACTCACTCATCGCTCCGGAGGCAAGCATGGTGATGAAGAAGACCTCCGGTGGCGATTCCCCTCTCCGGCAGGGTGCCGGGAAGAGCTTCTGGACCCCCCGATCTTCGGGTCGACGGCGGCGGCGGATCGCGATGTGTTCTGGAAAATTGATCGGGTACTTAGGTTTTTTCCATCGGGGGGTCTTTATAGGCGAAGGGGCGATGTCAGAGGTGGGGCCAGGGGCCCTCACCCTATGGCGGCGCGGCCAGGCCCCTGGCCGCGCGAGCCTGGTGTGTGGGGCCCTGGTGGCCCCCCTCCTACTCTCCTTCGGATCTCTGGAAGCTTCCGGGTAAAATAAGACTTTAGGAACTTGTTTCGTCCAATTCCGAGAATATTTCCTGTGTATCACTTCTGAAACACAAAAACAGCAGAAAATAGGGAACTGGCACTGTGGCATCTCGTTAATAGGTTAGTTCTGGAAAATGCATAAAAGTGCCACGAAGTGTAACGAAACAATAGGCGAACGGTGTAAAAACAAGCATGGAGCATCAAAATTTATAGATACGTTGGAGACGTATCAAGCATCCCCAAGCTTAACTCCTGCTCGTCCTCGAGTAGGTAAGTGATAACAAAGAATAATTTTTGAGGTGACATGCACCTACACAATCTTGATCATATATGTAAGCATTTGTGAGCTACGATCATAAGAACTTAAAACATGGACATGAAGATATAATCTTGACAATAAGAACTTAGCAACCATGTTGTAAACATGCAAATGAACACAAACAAAAGATCATGGAAATGAAACAATGAAAGTCAAACATGTGTTCAAATCATAAGGAAAAACATACAAATAGTTTTCAGCTTGTCCTTCAAAGAGAGCAAAACATAAATGCATAGGACACCTTCAAGTTTAAGAGGGCGACTAGATACAAATAATTTAAGAACAAGTGAAACCAACAATATGAATCAATCAATGAACTTTGGGACAATGCATATCACACTAAGAATGACAACTATGCTCTCTTAATGGTGCATAAAGAAAGAAGGTGGTGACTCAACATAAAAGTAGAAGAAAGGCCCTTCGCAGAGGGAAGCAGTGATTATAAGTTTTATAACCTTCAAAAATTATGGTACTTACCGGCTTTGAGCTCTCATTGCCCCCATCATAAGCATCTTGAATGGTTAAAGTTAATGCGAGAACAATTATGATGCATATGCTTGACAAATCATAAGTTGAAAACCTCGTGCCCCGTGAATATGAGTACCCAAACCTCATGCTACTTTACTTAGAGTCCCAAGCAAGGCTCTTGTCATTGTAAGTATATGCATATCATTGAGAACCGCCAATGGGGTACCTCCGTGCCCGATGACATGGAACAAGCCCACACCAAAATGACAGGACAAGCAGACAATGAACACCTCGACATCTCTTTTATTTGCCATTTGTTTAGCTTTTTATTGTGAGATGCGTCGTCGTATGTTCACCATGGGTATGCTGCAAATTTCCACCATGAATTATGCATGGCTTAGATTGGCGGCCCGACATTTCCCTAACACATATACAAACTCCATGATCCCCACAAGATTCCCAATTCATTTCACACCGCGGGCATCCATAAACAAAAGATCACGATATCAACTCAAATAAGAAGTGCAATGTTGAAAGCTTGCCCATGACAGCATGGCTGGGCTAGAATCCAACTTACAACTTGCAAGCATAACAACTCAACATAAGAGACCACAATGTCAAATTCTTAAGAACAGGAAAAAATAAAGTGTGCCTTCCGGTTTGTGAGAGCTTTACTGACCGAATTTCGCATAACACTGGTAAGAGTTTAATTTGAAGAGAAAATAAAAGCAAGTCAAATTTACTTGGAATAGCAAATTGCTAGTAGGTATGTATGGTGGACACTTTGGAAAACTTTGGCTTTTAGGAGTTGGATGCACGAGTAGATCTCATACTCAGTATAAGGCGAGGGCTAGCAAAAGACTGGAAGCGACCAACTAAGAGAGCAGTAATGGCCATAATCATGCAAAGCGACATTAAAAGAAGCATAAGATGGCATCAAAAGTCAAAAACTAAATGATCATAGAGGCTATTGGCGACTTTGTAAGAGTCCAACATGTGTGAGCATGCGCCAAGTCAACCCAAATAAAGCATCAAGGAGAAAACCAAAATAATGCTTCCATACAATAAAAACAACGCATGATTTTTTCAAAGGCTCACTAAGAAATCTCAGTTATTTGAGACAAGTCATGCTACAGCAAAACCACTAAGCATACTATCAAAAATACATCAAGCATGACATGAAAAAGCCTAAGCCGCAGTCTACACAAGCTCCTTCTTGTACCACTATTTTGCACAAAGCTTTTTCTCTTTTCCAACACCATTTGAAATTTTTATAAACACCTCTTTTGATGAAAACCAATAAAGATCAGAGGCAAAAATACACCTTGATGAAAAGATATTAGAATATCTGAATGCAAATTAAGGCGAAAATGAAAACCAAAAGCAGTAGCGGAAAAAGAAGAACACTCGATTTTTAATAAGAGTGAAAACTAGAGCGTTCTTTGCAAATGAAAACGAGTACATCTCCTCCAAAGGAAATTTGTTGGGGTCCAAACATTTATTGCAGCAAACAAACTAACTAAACCAACTAAGAAAACTAAAACAACTGACGCTCCAAGAAAAACACATAGTGCATAAAGCAATAAAAATATAGTGTTTTGAAAGGTGACCTGATTTTTGCCGATGAAGAAGGGGTGCCTCGGGGGCATCCCAAGCTTTGACGCTTGTACTTCTTGGATATTTCTTGGGGTGATGCATGGGCATCCCCAAGCTTGAGCTTTTGTCCATTCTTCAAATCATCTCATCATTCTCCAATCCCTACACTTGAAAACTTCCTTCATACAAAACTAAACACAATTCTATTAGCAACATTAGTGTAAGCATAACATATAATCAATCCTCTTTTTGCTTCAGGTTTCAACTCAAAACCACCACATATATAGTAAATACTACTGTATCAACCTCCCCAAAAGTTCCGTGATCAAAAGAACTCAAAAGAAAGCGATAAAGTGGCAAACACAAATAATGACAGAAATCTGTCAAAACTGAACAGCTGACAAAGGTCGAATTTTTGAGGGGTTTTCTGTTGCTCAAATCAAAAAGTGTTCAACTAACAAAAGTTTGGATATAACCTGGGGCATATGCACAAGAAATCGCAGGTCCAAAAGATATACAGAGAATTTATACGAATATTTATGGTGAAGCACAGAAAACAGTTTCAGGACAGCAACATCCCCAAATCTTTACCTCACTCGAATTAGAGGCTTCTCTTGGCACAAAAACGTAATAAACAAGATAAGGAGAGGTCATTACAGTAGTAATGACTTACAAGACTCAAATAAAAGAAAAAGTACTGAAAAGAAACATTGGGTTATCTCCCAAGAGTGCTTTTCTTTAACGCCTTTGAGCTAGGCGCAGAAAATTGCGAATCAAGTAATATCAATAGATGAAGTGCTAGTTACCTCAGTAGGCTCTTTGAAGGTTCCCGAAGATGATTCAACCTGCAAGTCACCCTTAGTGGAACTAAGAGTCTTACCAATTTTAAGAACATGTTGAGATTTAAGTGCAGAAACCTTGGGAACATACATAAATTTTTGCTCTTTTCCAACAAACACTTTCTCTTTCTTAAATTTAAGAGAAGAGAAGATTAAGCTAAGAGTTTCCATAGACTCCTCTAGTTTACCAATCCTCCAGTTTTGATTGTCATGAGTAGTGCTAGCCTCTAAAACAGTAATGCTCTTACCAATGTTTTCTACTAATTCACTAACGCGGCTAGCATTTTCTAGGATACTTGGCAAACTTTTCTCTAAAGAGCTGAGCTTTTCTACCACCTCCTCCAAGGTGGTCTCGGTTTTAGCAACATGAATAGGTGGTATTCCCACTAAACTTTCAATTATAGTCCATGCTTCTCCAGCGGGAGTACCCACAAAATTACCTCCTGTAAGAGTATCAAGAACATACCTATTCCAACATAAAAATTCCTAAGGAGGATCGTGGTAGAGTGCTTTTTGGTACACCTATGATGAGCATTGTTAATATGATACCAAGCATCTTTTAAACTTTCTCCTCCTTATTGCTTAAAACTACGAACTTCTACTTCAGGATTACTCATTTTAACAAAACTAAAAGTAGATAAGTAAAAACAACTACCAAGGATTCTAATTTTTTTTTGGGTTTTTGATATAAAACGATGCAGGAAAAATAAATAAAGTAAAGCAAAACAATAACAAAGTAAAGGATGTGTGTGCGAAAAACTCCCCTCGCAGAAGTCTTCTACTTCCTCCCCGGCAACGGCGCCAGCAAATTGGCTGCTAGCGCGTGGTTGACGTGGTAGAATATAATTAATGTAGGAGCTTCTTATTTTTCAAGTCCTTGTCAACAACACCAGAAGATTTCTTGTGCGGGTGAATGACCAGCCAGTTGGGAACCCCAAGAGGAAGGTATGATGAGTATAGCAGCAGATTTTCCCTCAGTTAAGAAACCAAGGTTTATCGTTCAGGAGAAAAGCAGACAATGATGGCTGAAGATGATGCTTGCTAGTTTGCGACAGCTTCGGATAATTTATATATGGCGCCTCGTCCAAGCTTTGCTTGCTAGCTGCAACGTGGAACCTGCACACAAACAACCAAGTACTTTGTTCCCAACTTGCGATGAGGTTGTCAATCTCACCGGTTTGCTTGAAACAAAGGTTATGAGTGTATCGAGTGGAAAACAGTAGAGTATGCGAATAAAATAAACAGTGCGAGTAAAGTAAACAGGTAAAAGCAATATGATGGAAATAGGACCGGGATCCATAGTTCACTAGTGGTGTCTCTCCATAAGATAAATAACACATGCTGGGTAAACAAATTACAGTTGGGCAATTGATAGAATAAAGATAAATGTGATGTGTCAAGAAGATCACTATGAGATTTACTCTGGGCATTACAACAAAATACATAGACCGCCATCCAACTGCATCTATGACTAATAATCCACTCCCGGTGACAAGGGTATAGTTAATAGAACCCGTATGTTGAGTACCCCTGAGGCCCGTTAAGCTTGGCCCAATTGTAATGATAGTCGAATACGAGTCTTTACCGTATGTCGATATTGTAATCTGTATCGGACCCTACCCGATCCTCGAGACCTGGCCACCTATATATAGGGGCCAGGAGGGGACGGTGTAGGCCAGATTGAAAGCAAGCCAGGTTGAACACCCATGTTTACTTTCGACACACACCTATTTTGACTAACTTTACCTTCGAGTTCATCCAGCGCCCTATCTCCCTGATCCTAAGTCCTTCATCTAGGACATTTGTCGAGTTAACCCCTCGTCAATTGGCGCCGACCGTGGGGAGCTGGGCGTTGGGATCATGAATTCGACGGCTTTTTCGCTTTTAGCCAGCAGCAGTTCAGAACTCGACGGAAATCAAGAGATGGAGTTAACCACTGGAAGTCTAAGCATCATTATAGGGCCATCGGGTTCATTCCCCCTTTCGAATTCGACGAAATCAGATCCGTCGGCAAACAAGCCCAAAACAGAGGAAACATTGGAATCATCAGAAGACTCTTCCAGTGAGGTAAACTCGCCGGTCAGCTTCGACAAAGCAACAATTGCAGAAGGCGACAAAATTTGGGAAAATTTCGACTCAGAAGAAAGAGCGTACCAGACGCACAACAAAGCAAAGGACTCCGCCGGGGGAAGCAGCGGCGTTTCCAAAGTGCATCAGTTATGCGTTATTATCACTAAAGCAGAAGAAGAAAACAACAACGAATGAAGTAAAAAGGTCGACAAGCAAGTCGACAAAGTGAAAGAGCACAACAAAAAGGAAAAGGAGAAAGTCCATGTTTCGGCTGACGAATGGAGAATGATCAAATCAGCTATCAATCATGGTACAGAAGTACCCGAAGGATCGAGAAGAGATGTCCTAATGGGCTATCCGTATGCATTATACCAACACAGGAAGAAACTAAGGGAGGAAAGAGACATGGTTTTTCAAGACAATAACAGTATACCAAGGGAGGAGTACTGGGAAGACTACAGTGAAGATTCAGAGTACAGCAGAGAAAGGCACGGAGACCCAAAGCACAATAGAGGGGTGATGGTGCGTAGCAGAGAAGAAAGGTACTCAAGGAGCCCTACCCCACAACTAGAAGAGGAGGAAGACGACTTCATACAAGAAACGCCAGAAGCAGCATTGGTAGCAGCACAAGCGTATTTACTAACTACAAGGCCAGAACCTGGGGACCCGTGAGAAGATATGCACCGAGCCGCGATACGAAGCCTTGGAGTAGTGGAAAGCAAGATCAGGGAAAAAGGCTCAAAGACAAAGTCGACAAGCTGCAAGGAAAATCAAAAGGAGAAATACAGATACAACTTCGCAGACAACGAGTACAGCGAGTCATCAGAAGAGGAAAGGCGACAGAAGAGGAAAGAAGACGCAAGAAATATAATAGCACAAGCTCGAGTAAACAAGTCGCGTCATGCTTCGAGAGAAGAGAATTATGAAGACGACGATAAAGAGATGGGTGCGTTATGCTTTACCCGCAGGGTTCGCAAAACGCGGGTACCCAAAGGATTCAAACTGCCACACGACCAGCATAAGTATGACGGGTCGCAAGAACCTACCCTATGGCTATCAGATTATCTGCAGGCGGTGCAGATATTGGGGGGAACAAAGGCGACTGCAATACAAAGTTTGCAGCTGCACCTCACCGGCGCCGCACGGTCCTGGTTGAATACCCTACCCAACGAATCCATTGGAAGCTGGGGGGAACTCAAAAGTCAATTCACAAGAAATTTTCGTTCCACCTACAAGCGCCCAGCATCACTGGAGGAAGTTAAAGCATGTGTGCAGAGGAAAGGCGAAACGCTACGTTCTTATATACAACGCTGGAGTATAATAAAAAACTCAGCAGAGGACGTCTCCGACGAACGAGCAATAGACGCCTTTTCGGCCGGACTTCGTCGCTCAGATCTCGTGGAAGAAATAGGAAGAACAAGACCTACGACAGTAGCCGAGCTAATGGAACAAGCCAACAAATTCGCTGATGGAGAGGACGCGTATAACAATAAAAGAGGACGTTCACCAGAAGTCGACAGAGTAAGTAGACAGAGGAGACGACACCGCAGTAGGGATAACCAAGGAAGGCGAAATCAGGTAGCTGCGGGTTATGTACTAGAAGAAGAGGAAGGATATGAAAGTAGGAGGTTTCAGGCAAAAGGAGTAGAAAAATCGAGATACTCTGGTCCTTCGGCCGAGGATATGCTATACGGACCTTGTCGAATCCACTACGCGTATCTCGACGGGAAAAGGGTCTCAAATCACCAGATGAAGGATTGCAGAACATTCCTAAGGTTTCAAAGCGCCATGGGCTCAAAACAAGAAGGGAGGCAAGGAGAAAGACACAGAAGTCAAGGATATCAAATGCAAAGGCTAGCAAGGCACCTAGAGTCAAAAGTGTACATATCAGCCATGATTCAACCGGTGCCCAAGTCAAAGAAAGAGGAAAGAGCATATCCAGGCAAGTCAACCTAGCAATATCATCACCACCAGCTACCACAGAGTACCTACGGTGGTCAGAACAACCAGTCAAGTTCAGTAGAGCAGACCACCCGAGGAAAGTTCCCAGGCCAGGCCACTCGCCTATGGTTTTAAAGGCACAAATAGGAGGGTACGACATCGGAAGAGTGTTCATGGATGCAGGGAGTGGCATAAACTTGATATATGCTAGAACCCTAAAGGCAATGTGCATCTCGCTGACGAGTCTGAAGCCAACAGATTGCTCTTTCCATGGAATAGTACCAGGAGCCGCAAACTACCCTTTGGGGAGAATAGAACTCGACGTCTGCTTTGGCAGCATCGGAAACTACAGAAGAGAGAAGCTGGAGTTCGAAGTTATGGACTGGCCGTCACAATATCATGAAATCCTGGGGCGCCCAGCATTTGCAAAATTCATGGCAGTAGCACACTATGCGTATCTTACGTTAAAAATTCCAGGGCCCAAAGGAACAATCACAGTACAAGGGAGCTTTGAAGTAGCCAACACATGCGACAGAGAATTCAACAGGATGGCGCAAACCTTTGGCATGACAGCAGAATATGAGAGGTTAAAAGGAGAAACGGATCATAATGCGCTACCCGACGTTGGACGATCCCTGCCAGATCAGGCTTTCGACACAACGCAGGACTCGAAGAAAATTCAGGTCCACCCTACAGATCCAAACAAGACGACATCAATTGCGGTGAACTTAGATCCCGCATAGGAAGGCGCGCTCGTCGAGTTCCTCCGTGAGCGCTGGGAAATCTTCGCCTGGTGTCCATCGGACATGCCAGGGGTTCTCAGGGAACTCGTCGAGCGCGCACTAAATGTAGATCCCAAGGCAAAACCAGTCAAGCAACCATTGAGGCGATTTGATGAACCTAAAAGGAGGGCGATAGCGTCAGAATTGAACAGGCTAGAAAATGCCGGATTTATCAGAGAAATCAAAACTTCGAGTTGGGTATCGAACCCAGTCATAGTACCCAAGAAGAATACAGACGTACAAAGAGTATGTGTCGACTACACATCTCTCAATAAGCATTGTCCAAAGGATCCTTTCCCTCTACCCCGCATCGATCAGATAATCGATTCCACAGCGGGATGCGCGAGGCTTTCATTTTTGGACGCATATTCTGGCTACAATCAGATCAAATTGAAGAAAGAGGATGAAAAAAAAACGGCCTTCATCACACCATATGGAGTGTTTTGCTACCAAGTAATGCCGTTCGGCCTAAAAAATGCAGGAGCAACTTATCAAAGGATGATGCAAAATTGCCTCGGAAGCCAAATAGGACGCAATATCCAAGTATACATTGATGATGTAGTCATCACGACAAGGGAAGAGAAATCTTTAATTAGCGACTTGGCAGAAACCTTCGACAACCTGAGCGGGTACAAGCTTAAGCTTAACCCGACAAAGTGTTCCTTCGGCGTATCAGCAGGACAACTTTTGGGGTTCTTGGTATCAGCATGAGGAATAGAGGCAAACCCAGAGAAGATTCAAGCAATCTTAACAATGGGGAAACCCACGAAACTACACAACGTACAGAAACTTGCAGGACGCGTCGCGGCACTAAGTCGCTTCATTGCTCGACTAGGGGAGAAGGCGCTTCCTTTTTATGCACTTATGAAGAAGTCAGACGATAAATTCGAGTGGACAGAAAAAGTAGACGCAGCGTTTGCACAGTTGAAAAAAGTGCTTTCCACGCCACCGGTGCTGGTCGTACCAAAAGAAAAAGAACCATTGCTACTGTACATTGCCGCAACCCATCAGGTGGTGAGTACAGTATTTGTAGTCGAAAGAAGCGAAGAAGGAAAAGCCCATGGCATCCAGAGGCTGGTATATTTCATCAGTGAAGTGTTATCTCCAACAAAACAGAGGTACCCGCATTATCAGAAGTTGGCATACAGTGTCTTCACAACCGCACAAAAACTATGACAGTACTTTGCGGTGCACCCAATTATAGTGGTCAACGAGGCGCCATTGTCAAACATATTGAATAATCCTTCAGCAACAGGACGTGTCTCTTTGTGGGGAATCGAGTTGTCTCCCATGGACATCACGTACGAAAAAAGGAAGGTGATCAAGTCGCAAGTTTTGCCAGATTTTACGGCAGAGTGGCTGGAGCTGCAGAGCACAGGACCACCAGAATTATCCAGTGTTTGGACAATGTACTTCGACGGTTCTAAAAGAGTCCAAGGCGCAGGCGCAGGAGTAGTGTTGATATCACCTCATGGCGACAAATTGAAGTACGTCTTAAGGATGAGCTTTCCACAGGCTTCTAACAATGAAGCAGAGTACGAGGCTTTGTTGCACGGAATGAAGATGGCTAAAGCATGTGGAACAACTCGCCTAAAAATATTTGGAGATTCCAACCTTGTTGTCCAGCAAGTTATGAACAGATGTGACACAATCAATGACAACATGATGGCCTACAAAAATTTGTACCATTATCTGGAAGGAACGTTCGATGGATGCGAAGTCTCGCACATAAGCAGGAACAGCAATGAAGAAGACGACAATTTAGCAAATATCGGGTCACAATGTTTACCGGTGCCATCCGGAGTATTTTGGGAGGAAATAGTGGAAAGATCAATAAAAAGTGAAAAAAGTTCGACTACTACAGCAGGCTCGGGGGCTACGTCAGAACCAGAGGAGGTCATGATGATAGAAGAAACATGGATGCAGCCATATCTTGCATACATGATAAATAAAAAATTACCAGAAGATGCAATGGAGGCCAAGAGGATAACTCGAAGATCGAAAGCGTTTGTCGTGTTGCAGGGGAAATTATACAAGAAAAGTATTACCGGCGTTTTGCAGCGTTGTGTAACGCCCCAGGAAGGACAAACAATATTAAAAGACATACACGGCGGAGTATGTGGCCATCATGCTAGCAGCAGAGCAATAGCGGCAAAAGCTTTCCGAGCAGGATTCTATTGGCTAACAGCCATCGAGGACGCAAAAGATATAGTTCGAAAGTGTGAAGGATGTCAAAGGTTTGCATCTAGACCGCATGCACCAGCAGCGGAGCTACAAACAATACCATTATCTTGGCCTTTCGCACAATGGGGCCTCGATATGGTGGGAAAGTTGCACAAATCCTGGCCAGGAGGGCATGTCTACATGCTAGTGGCAGTCGATAAATTTACCAAATGGGTGGAAGCGGCCCCGGTAACAACTCAAGATTCTACAGCAGCAATCAGCTTCATCAAGTCAATATTTTTCCGTTTTGGTGTACCATACAGCATCATCACAGACAACGGGACAAATTTCACTTCAAAGGAATTCAAGAGTTACTGCGAAGGATTAGGGATCAAGCTCAAATTCGCATCTGTGGCGCACCCGAAGACAAACGGGCAAGTCGAAAAAGCCAATGGCCTGATATGTAGTGGGATAAAAAAGAGGCTCTTAGCACCTCTCGAGAAAGCCAAGAGCGCTTGGGTAGAAGAATTGCCCTCCGTTCTTTGGAGTCTAAGAACTACGCCTAATGCAGCAACTCAAGAAACTCCTTTCTTCCTGGTCCATGGCGCAGAAGCCGTGCTTCCAGTGGAAGTTACACACGAGGCTCCAAGAGTGACAGCATATGATGAAACAACGTCAACAAAAGCATTGCAAGATGATGTCGATGCACTAGATGAAGCAAGAGATAAAGCATTAGAAAGGGCTACGCAGTATCAACAGAACCTGCGAAACTACCATAGTAGTCGAGTTCGTCCACGATCCTTCGTGGTGGGAGATCTAGTTTTGCGACTCAGGCAAGACAGCCACGGCAAATTGGAGTCCCCTTGGGTGGGACCTTACATCGTCACCGAAGTAATACCAGGAGGAGCATATCGACTACAAGACAAGAAGACTGGGAAGGATGAGAGCAACCCATGGAATGCAGAGCAGCTACAGCGTTTTAACGCGTAGAATAAACATAGTGGTATCAGTAAATTCGAGTTAACCTTCTGAACCCAGAACATGAGGCCACAGGTCGGGTTCTTTGGGTTGAACTCGACAAAATTGTACAATTATTATTACTTCTTCGCCTCGGGGGCTTCAACCCTCGGATCGTACGAAAGGAATTTTTATCGCGACTTGGAAGACTTTTTTCACTATAAGGTTGTGCAGACAACCTGATAAATATTCAAACAACTTGGTTCACAAAGGAACCCGATATTCTTGGTATAAATTGGTTCACAAAGAACCCGATAGATGGAAAGAGTACCTTAGAACAATGACTTGTTTTCTTGGTACTAGCAAAAACATCGACACAAAGTACGAATATTCATTACAAATAGCAAGGACATTATCAAACGACATTACATAAAAAGCAAAATCCTAATGGAAGTGGACTTCAGCTTCATATTTCTTCTGGCACTGGGTGCCATCATAGATCTTCACGTCGAACTTCGACGTGCCGATGTGGAAATCAAAGGCCATGAAGAAGCCTTGGTGGATGTCGTGGTCTTCTGCAAACTGTGACCAGCCGCCCCTCAAGTACTGCTCGCCATCGCCATCATACCACACCTCCACCTCGTATGGGATACCACTGCCAGACTGTTCATGGAGAACCGCCTCTCGCAGTTCGCGCACATCCATGAACTTGGTGAAATTTAGCGGCATGCGCTGAATCTCGCAGCACTGCGCCATGGCAATGCAGAAGAAAGAAAAAATTTGGGGAGGCGCAGCAGGAGCAGCGGAAGTAGTAGGATGAGGAGCGATTGGACCTGGAGCAGCGCCAGTCACCTTGGGCTTGTTCTTACTACCAGGTGGGCGGCCGGGGCGACGCTTAGCCGGAGCGGCCGATGATGATCCTACTGCGGCTGGAGTGGTGTTGCTCCTATTTTTACTTCCACGAGGGCGACCCCGGCCTCGTGGCGCCACCGGAGAGCCAAGGTTCAGACGAGAACCATCTGCATCAGCCATGTGGACAAAGGAAAAGGCTAGGAAAACCCTAGATGGAGGGAGAAGATGATGCGGCGGAGGAGAATCTGATTAGGGTTTTTACCCTTGCCAGAGGGTGCTTTATTTATAAACACGTATTATCGGGCCCCCGTGTTAAAGCAAGGCCCGTAAACATATTTTACAATAGGAGTTAAATTCTGCACACAGCAGACGATAATATCAAAGAGAAAAAACAAGATGAGGAGACTGTGGTCGCAAGATATGAAAACCTCGACTTGGACTCGGGGGCTTGCAAACAATAGAAGTTAACAGGAGGAAGAAGAACTGAACTTTGAGCCTATGCTTGTCTACAAGTATTCAAACATAGCCTCGGGGGCTACTCCCATCGGGAGCGCTGAGCGCGCACCCGATAGAGGATGAGATAATCAATTTCAAGGATGAGGGAAGTATATCAAACAAATTTCGACTATATAGTCGACGAAATACAAAAAGATTACTCCCATCAGGAGCGAGTTTTATGGTTGTTAAACCCGAATATTTTTAGTCAAAATTTGACTCCGATATGAGATTCTCGAGCTACGTTATCGCAATGCAACTCCAATGCCGTGACTTGTCACAAAGGTAAGACCCCGGGATCCGTCCTGTGTAGCCTGGTATACGCACATGGATGCGCTCTGCTGGTATGTATCCGTGTCTACGATGCGAAGAAAATCCTGGTGGACGCACTGGGTACCCTGAGAATCACTGGGATTCATTCTTTGTAAGTCCTAAATGCGGCAAAAGAGTGGGGTTGACCGGTATCCCGAATTCAAGTCCAAGGGGATTGAATTTGAAGTAGGTGACAAGTGTCTGTTCCGGTAGTTAACTGACCTCTTGATCCGTTAGAGTTGTCAGGCTTGTTCATCAAGACCCCTTGCGAGCAAATTATCATGAACATAAGTCGAAAGACCAAGTCGAAGATTTGAAGATAAGAAGAAGTCGAAGAAATGATCAAGTTGAAGATATAAAGATTAGAGATTCAACCTGAATCTGCAATTTTGGTAGAATCTCAGGGGCTACTGACAAGGGTATAGTTAATAGAACCCGTATGTTGAGTACCCCTGAGGCCCTGTCGGGGGGATGACCCCCAGTAGGGTCAAGAGACTAGAAAGGTACAAGGTCTATGGTTGACTTTATGCCGGTTGACCAAGGAAGGGCCTGGCCGGAATATATGAGCATCGGCTAGGCCGGCATATATGTATATCCCGGATTATGTCCGGATATGCCGGATTAACCAGTATACTAATTGTGGAGTGCCGGCATATACTTAGATATGCCAGCCTAACCATTTGGTGTGTTGTGCAGGAGCAGGGGAGGCCGGATTACCCGACCTTCATAGGTCGTTGGTCCGGCATATAGGTCCGGGGTATGGCCAACGGTCATATCCGGAATACAGAAGTCAGCTAATGTGTCACATCACTACGATCAAGGAAGAAAACATCCAAGCATGGTAGCAGAGTGTGATGGCAGGGTGCACAGTGGAGGTTACCTACCCTCACTGTGCACAAGTACAGAGCTTACCTCACAAGGGTAAGGTCACAGTGCAGGAAGTACAAGGTACAGGGATATGAAGTCCCATCGAGAGCAATCAGGGAGGAAGTCAAGGGTCTCTGCCCTCGTCATCAAGTCCTATTTGGAGTGTAGCTCGTGTCTGCTGGTCTCTTGTGACCGTTGTAACCCTGGCCACCACTATATAAGGAGGCACAGGGAGCCCTAGGAGCGGGTTGGTCCCTCGGTGTTCCTACACTTAGCAGTTCATCTTCCTCCTCTAGCAGAGAGTTTGGAAGCACCATTGTTGTGTAATCCTTCGATCCAAATATATAACCAAGTAGAGCAGGAGTAGGGGTGTTATCTCCTTACGAGAGCCCCGAACCTGGGTAGATCTGTGTTCCTTTCTGTTGTGCTTTTTAGCTCGTTCCCCTCTCCCGAATCCTCCAGCATTTAGTTCGGCCCCCATTTAAGCCATCCTATGGCATATGTTGTTTCACCACGACGACATTTGGCGCCCACCGTGGGGCAGATCAATATGCTGGGCGGAGTGTTCATTCGGACGGGGTCTGTGATAGCAGCTTCGGGAGTGCGCGTGGTCTCTGGCCTCGTCCAGAGGCTAGGCTCACTCAGCTTCGTCAGCGATAACGCCGGATGTCTCGGCGGCCGGCCGTTCCCCAGGGATGGCCGGATCATGTCTTTCGGTTCCCACGAGGTGTACGTGGGAACTGAGAGAGTTTGCCGGGAAAAGGTGCTGGTGGCGGCGGATCCTCCGTCGCATCGGCTGGCTCACGCAGGGCGTAGCGCTCGCTCAGTAGAGTCGGCCGAGGTGATGATGGCCGGCACATCAGTGCCGCCGGCAGATGGTGCCGGCAAAGCAGCAGCAGCAGGAGATACTCCCCCGGAGCCACCGAAGGCCAAAAGGTCGGCACGTTCTCCGTTGGAGCGTGTCGAGAACCTGGCCGGCACTTCCGCTGTGCCGGCAAAGGGTCAGGTGCTTCTTCCCATCATCGATCGGCTTCTCGAGCCGGTGCGATCCGGCGATGATCCGGAGCAAACAAGGGAGGTCCTGGAGGGATCTCGCCAGGCCCTCCTCGACGAGGCCCTGGCCATGCACCAGGAGCGCGAACGGTTTAACCGGCAACTCCGTGAGTATGCAGCTCATGGTTTTACTCCTGTGGTAACCCGGCCTAGCCGGATAGAAGAGGTTAGAACTAGAGGTAGAGATCTTAACACTGAGCTAGAGAAAGGTGCTAGTGGTAAGGGTCATACTACAACTAGTACTGTGCCTAAGGTAATTTATAGCTCACCAGTGAAGAACCTTAGAGCAGCAGCAGAGGTAGCTAAGGACTTATCTAATTTGTCCGGCGAAGCACTGCATGAGCAGCAAGCCTGGCTTAACCATCTTTTGTCTGAAGCAACTAAGCAGCAGGAGGCCTTTAAGAAGGCAAACCCAGGTGCCGGGGCATCGCAGTACATTGCGTCGGTAGGAGGTGCCGGCGCAAGGTCGAGGGGCCAAGCTTCATCCCCGCATCCAAGTGCTCGGTGTGCCGGAAGTGTGACCTCTGGCCGCCGGGACAAGCAGATCCAAGTGTATGATCCGGCAATTGCCGGAAAGCAGACAGTAGTTCAGAAGAATGCCGGCCAAGCTGACAAATATGTTGGCCGCAAGAGTGCTGGCCAGAATGTGCCGGCCGGGCAAGGGGCAGCTTCGGCCGGAGGTGGCCGGAGTAACAGTATAGCCCGGCGTCAGCAGCAGGGCGCCGGAGGTGCAGCGCAGCAGCAAGGTGCTGGCCATCCAGGACATCGAGAGGATGATGGGAATTCCGCCCTTGCCAGGGCGGGATATCAGCAGCAGCACCAGCAAGGCCGACATAGTGAGCGGTATCAGCCGGAGCAGCAGCAGGAAAAAGTGATCGCGGGCCCAATTGCATCCCGGCTGGGACCTCGGTCCTTGGCAGCAAGTGATGCGCGCTTCAAGCTGGACAGGATTCACCAATCGGAGTTGGTGGAGAGACAAGGAGCTCCAGGTCCTATGTGTTTTGGACCCCGGATCATGGGTGAGCCGGTACCTTACTATTTCCAGCTCGCGCGTGGCGCGAGGACATACAACGGCAGTACAAAGCCGGAAGATTGGTTGGAGGATTACTCCACCACAGTGAACATTGCCGGAGGAAACCTCAGATGGGCGGTACGATATGTACCGCAAATGCTAGAAGGACCAGCCAGGATATGGCTGAATAACCTGCCGGCCGGAAGTATCAACGACTGGGTTGATTTTGAAGAGCAGTTTGTGTCAAACTTCACCAGTACATATAAGAGACCGAATCGTCCTCAGCAGCTGGCTAACTGCCGGCAGGGAGTGAATGAGACCGACCGTGACTACCTGACCAGGTGGTGCACCTTGCGCAATTCCTACGAAGGAGTTGTGGAGCAGCAAGCCATCATGTGGTTCGCTCATGGGTGCCGGCATGGCACCATGTTGTGGCAAAAGCTTCAGAGGGAAATGCCGGCCACGTTGGCCGAGACAATCAAGATTGCTGATAGTTATGCTCTGGGAGATCCTATGCAGCCCACCCTTGATTCACAAGGACAGGGGCAGACCCAGGGGAACAGCAACAGCGCCGGGAGACCAGGGCAATACTATCGCACTGATAACCGGAACAAGAGAAGAGATGAAAGGCCGGATTACCGGTATGGGGCAGCACAAGTAGCAGCTGTGGAAGAAGAACAAGGGGGCACCGGCAGTAGCCAGCGTCCGAGGTATGAGGACAATCAGCAGCCTCAGCAGCAACAGCCACAGCAGCAAACGCAGCCCTTCCAGAAGAAGAATGTATGGATCAACAAGAATGCCGGCGGAGGCGCCGGCCAGAAGAAGCAGTGGCCGAAGTATACAGTGGGTCTGGCCATGGACAAGCCTTGTGTGTTTCACACATTCCAGCCGGGTAAGCCGGCAAACCATTTGACAAGAAACTGTTCATGGCTGGACGACATATTAGCAGGTCGTGCAGGTCCCTGGGGACCGGCTAGACCATCTGTCCCGGCAGCTCCATCGCCGTTGACAGGTGCAAATACCGTGTCAATCCCGCCCAGGCCGGTTAATCCCGGAAATCAGAGTAATGCCGGCGTAAATCAAATAGACCAGAGCTATAATCCGGAATATAATGCCGGAGGCCCAGGAGCGGGCCGGAATGAGTACAAGGAGCACGATCAGAGGTACATGGTCTTTGAGACGGAGAGAACAGACAAGCAGAGCTTGTACCGGCGGAGTCTGGAGGTAAACGCTGTTATGTCGGCAGTTCCGAAGATGATGCATTGGTCTGACCAGGCCATAGGCTGGGACAGGGCAGATCATCCCAGGATCATGCCAAACCCCGGCGGGTATGCTCTGGTGATGGATCCGACATTCGTCGGGCCGGCTAATAATGTGAGGTTCAGCAAGGTCCTCATTGACAATGGAAGCAGCATCAACATCATGTACCGGGATACGATGCAGAAGCTGGGGATCAAGGAGAATATGCTGGAGCCAAGCAAGACCACATTCCACGGCATTGTGCCGGGACTTTCGTGTGAGCCAATGGGCAAGATCCGGATGGATGTCATGTTTGGCAGCCAGGATAACTGCAGGGTGGAAAATCTCATGTTCGAGGTGGTTGATCTGGAAAGCCCCTACCATGCTTTGCTGGGAAGGCCGGCATTGGCAAAGTTCATGGCCTCTACGCATGTTGCGTATCTGAAGATGAAGATGCCGGGGCCTGGAGGGGCGATTACCATCATAGGAGATTACAAGCGTTCGATGGCATGCGCAACCGCCGGGTCTAACCTGGCCGAGACTCTGATCATTGTAGAGGAAAGGAAGAGGCTCAAGCGAGCAGTGGAGATTGCTGAGACAGTCGTGGCCGGCAAATCTATGTCGGGCATGACGAATCCCGGCGGCAGTGCTTCTTTTCAAGTGGGCAAGGAGGTCAAAAAGGTGCCTCTGGATGAAGCTTTCCCGGAGCGCCATGCCCTCGTTGGGGCAAGTTTGGATCCCAAATAGGAAAGCGAGCTCATCAGCTTCCTCCGTGAGAATCGGGATATCTTTGCATGGTCTACTTCGGACTTGCAAGGTGTGCCGAGGGAGCTGGCTGAGCACGCATTGCATGTGAGACCGGATGCTAAGCCGGTGAAGCAGCCACTCCGGCGGAATGCAGGCGATAGAAGGAAAGCCATTTGGGACGAGGTGGCCAGGCTCTTAGCCTCTGGCTTTATCAAGGAAGTGCTTCATCCGGATTGGGTGTCTAATCCGGTTTTGGTGGAAAAGAAGAAGGATGAGCCCGCCATAGTGAAAGTATGGCGGATGTGTGTTGATTACACCAACTTGAATAAGGCATGCCCCAAAGATCCATTCCCGCTCCCTCGGATCGATCAAGTGATTGATTCCACAGCTGGATGTGAACTGTTATCATTTGTAGATGCCTATTCTGGTTTCCACCAGATCCCTTTGTATGAGCCGGATCAAATAAAGACATCCTTTATTACCCCGTACGGGGCTTATTGCTATCTCACTATGCCGTTCGGTTTAAGAAATGCCGGCGCAACTTACCAAAGGTGTATGCAAAAATGTTTGCACGATCAGATAGATAAAAATGTGCAGGTATATGTCGACGATATCGTCATAAAAACCAAGAAGAGCAAGACTCTCATAGATGATCTCTGGGAAACCTTTGGGAACCTGAGGAGATTCCGGATGAAGTTGAATCCGGCTAAATGTACCTTTGGTGTGCCGGCGGGCAAGTTGCTCGGCTTCCTTGTCTCCAGCCGGGGCATTGAGGTGAATCCCGGCAAGATTCGTGCCATAGAAAGGATGAAGCCGCCGGCAGATTTGAGGGAAGTACAGAAGTTCACTGGGTGCCTCGCATCCCTGAGCCGTTTCATAAGCCGGCTGGGAGAAAAAGCTTTGCCATTATATCAGTTAATGAAGAAGTCTGACACATTTGTCTGGACAGTACAAGCAGATGCAGCTTTCAAGGAATTGAAGAAGATGTTGTCAACAGCGCCGGTACTAGCATCTCCGATGCCCCGTGAGCCGATGTTGCTCTATATAGCGGCAACCAACAGAGTCGTCTGTGCCGTGGTGGTAGTAGAGCGAGAGGAAGGAGGCAAAACCATGCAGCGGCCGGTATATTATCTGAGTGAAGTCCTCTCCACCTCAAAGCAAAACTACCCCCACTATCAGAAGATGACTTATGGTGTATATATGGCGGCCAAGAAGCTCAAGCATTATTTCCAAGAGCATCCAATCCGGGTAGTGGCCGAGGCCCCTATCTCGGAAATCATAAGTAACAAAGATGCCAGCGGCCGGATAGCAAAGTGGGCAATAGAGCTTTCGCCATATACACCTCAGTATGATAAGAGGGATACTATCAAGTCCCAGGTGTTGGCCGATTTCTTTATTGACTGGGCCGAGATACAATACGAGCCGCCATTGCCAGATGCAAATTATTCGAGGATGCATTTCGATGGGTCCAAGACAATCCATGGCTTGGGTGCCGGCATAGTTCTCAGTTCGCCGAAAAATGACCAGTTGAGATATGTCCTGCAGATTCATTTCGCAGCGTCAAATAATGTGGCGGAGTATGAGGCACTGGTGCATGGCCTGAACGTGTCTATGGACATAGGAATTCGCCGGATTATGTGTTTTGGTGATTCTGACTTGGTAATCCAGCAATGTTCCGGCATATGGGATGCTCATGATGCAAACATGGGATCCTACCGTTTCCTGGTGCAGCAGTTGAGCGGTTATTTCGAAGGTTGTGAGTTCCGGCATGTTCTCCGGGCTCAGAACGATGCAGCTGATGCATTGTCCAAGCTGGGATCTTCCAGAGACTCAATCCCGCCCGGCATTTCGCTGGAGCATCTGAGGAAGCCGTCGATCAAACCCTCGCCGGAGTCATCTTCCATTTATGTCCCGCCAGGTCCGGAGGAAGCAGTTCCGATGGAGATAGATGCCGGAGCCAGGTCAGATAACCCGGGGACTGATT
Organism: Dactylis glomerata; assembly: GCA_007115705.1. Taxonomy (NCBI): domain Eukaryota; kingdom Viridiplantae; phylum Streptophyta; class Magnoliopsida; order Poales; family Poaceae; genus Dactylis; species Dactylis glomerata. Next base: position 4,933 of record QXEO01001386.1, on the reverse strand, counting down.
CCTCAGTCCCGGGGACTGCGCCGGCATATGCTGTGAGTACAGTATTCCGGAGCAAAACTAAGGGCAAGGGTAAAATGTACCAAGAGGTTGTGCCGGTATACTCGGGGACTGCTTCGGCATACCCGGGGACTGATTCCTCAGTCCCGGGGACTTCGCAGCCCATGGAGATCGATTATGTGTCGGTCGAAATGATGGAGATAGATCAGGCAGTGTTCACTGTCAGGGAAGTGCCCTCATGGGCACGTCCTATCATGGATTTCTTGGTGGATGGCCAAGTGCCGGCGGATGAAACCGAGGCGCGCCGGATTGCAAGGAGATCCAAAGGATATACCATCATCAACAAGGAGATGTACAAGAGAAGTGTCACCGGAGTATTGCAGAGATGTGTCGAATCTGCGGAAGGTCTGGAGATGCTCCAGGAAATTCATCAGGGGGAGTGTGGTCACCACGCTTCGTCCAGAGCATTGGTGGCAAAGGTATTCCGGCATGGGTTCTATTGGCCGACGGCACTGCAAGAAGCAGAAAACTTGGTCCAGAAATGCAATGGGTGTCAGAGATATGCCCACCAAATTCATCAGCCGGCGTCTGCCTTGAAGACAATCCCGATAACCTGGCCCTTTGCTGTTTGGGGCCTGGATATGGTCGGGGCTTTTAAGCCGGCCAGAGGAAAGATGACCCATATCCTGGTCATGGTGGACAAGTTCACCAAATGGATTGAAGTAAAGCCCATAAGCAAGTGTGATGGTCACACAACAGTGAAATTCTTAAAAGATATAATCTTGAGGTATGGAGTTCCTCATGGCATCATCACTGATAATGGGTCGAACTTTGCCCAAGGGCCATTTGCTAGATTTTGTGAAGAAGTGGGAATCCGGCTGGACATTGCGTCGGTCGCTCACCCTTGTGCCAATGGCCAAGTAGAGAGGTCAAATGGGCTAGTGTTATCCGGCATAAAACCCCGGCTGATAGAACCACTACAGAAAACTTCGGGATGTTGGCTAGATGAATTGCCAGCAGTGCTTTGGAGTTTAAGGACAACTCCGAATAGGTCAACAGGATACACACCCTTTTTCTTGGTGTATGGAGCAGAAGCTGTGCTTCCGACAGATGTAATACATGATGCACCAAGAGTAGTGCTATATACTGAGGAAGAGGCTAAAGAAGCCAGGGAAAATGATGTGGATCTGCTAGAGGAAGCAAGAGAAATAACTCTGTCAAGAACAGCAGTATATCAGCAGAACCTCAGACGCTATCATGCGCAGAAGGTAAATCCAAGGAGATTCCAAGAGGGGGATCTAGTACTCCGGCTAAGGCAAGGAACAGAAGGCCGGCATAAGTTAACTCCTCCATGGAAGGGGCCATTCATTGTGAGCAGAGCTCTGCACAATGATGCCTATTATCTTATAGATGCGCAAGCCCCCAAGAAGGATAAGGCAGACAGGTCTGGAGAAGAAACCAAGAGACCATGGAACATAGCTCTACTGCGCCCCTTTTACTCCTGAGCAGCACAATGTATGTATTTCCATATTTTGCCTTTGTGTGCCGGTGCTTTATGCCGGCACAAGACTTATGAATGAAATGTTGTCATCCCGAAGAGAGCGGGCTCTGCCTCCGAGATATATCGTTGTTTATTTGCAGTCCTTGTTTTTATGCCGGTTGGCTTGTTTTGAATGCTTCCTATGTCGGCCTAGTAGTGTGTCGGCACCAAAGGCCGCTCTTCGACTCAGCTGCTGTCCGAAACCCGGCTTCATGGCTAGCAAGAGTAGATGCCGGAGATTGTCTACACATGGAAAACGGCTAAGGAGTATAGAGCAAACGAACCGACGTTTATGTTAAAGTTAAAGATAAAACTTGAAATGTCGGATGATTTGAAGTCTAAGTTTCAAAGTTAAAGTACTGTATGTTCGATGAAGCAACCTTGAGACTCATACGTCGAAAGCCAAATAAGGTAGACAAGCAGCCAAGGTTGTGAAGTTGAGGAAACAGGAAAAGAAACTCGGTGACTTAGCCAAAAGATGATCCGGCATTGATAACAAGCAAACCGAAATAAAACTTGTTCAGGTAGCAAACCAAAGGAAATTAAACGTGTATATTACAACTGCACCCGGCATTCCGGGGATCTGATAAAACTTAAAGTTTTTGTGCTGCAAAGTCAAGGAGCAGGGGCAGAAGCAGAACCGCCGGCTGGTGGAGCTGTAGCAGTGGAAGTGTCGGCTTCAGGTGTGCCGGACCCAGCAGATGGAATGGAGCCATCACCTCCGCCCGGGATAGATCCCTGTCCCGGGGCATGAGTGTCGGCTTCCTCAACTTCCTCTTCATCTTGGCTGGAGTCGGAGCCCTCAGCATCGGCAGATGCCCCGGCATCGTCCTTCTTCTCCGGCTCACGGATGTCCCGGACGAAGGCGTCGGTGTCGGCATAGTCCACATAGCTATGGGCCAACTCCCGCCGCCGGCGGATATGTTCTGGATCCGTGGTCCAGATAGATCCTTCGCGCACGGTGCGCAAAGTCTCCAAGTCAGCCTTTTCATACCAGGACAAGAAGTAGCTGAGAGCTTCGTCAGCTCCAACCCTCGCGCCAGAATCTCGCCATTCCCGGAGGCGAACCTTGGCAAGCTGCAGATCATTGCCGAGATCAACAGGATCAGTGGGCGTCCTTTGTCCCGGCCAGAGGGCAGAGAATGCCTCCTGGGCGCCATAAAAGAGTTCTTCGGTGTAGAGCGTCATGGCGTTCTTCCGGGACTACAGAGCCAGCAGCTGCTCCGACATGTCCCAGTTGGCCGAGTCAACCGGAACACCCCGGCTTTCTCGATCCAACAGCAGAGCCCTCTCAACGTCTTCGACGGAAGCGGGGAACATGTCTGAGAAAAATAGATGATGTTAGCAAAAGGAGAATATGTCGGCATAAAGGGTATGCCGGAAGAGAGTATGATATGTCGGGCAGGATAAGGAAAAAGGATTTGAAGCTTACTGGCAAGGTCAGCATTGAGCTGTGCGACTGTGACTTCCCATTTTGTTGCTTGCTCCTTTAAGCTAGCCAGTTCGGCATGGGCAGTGGAGGCATCAGTCTCGGAAGCAACGAGCAGGTCCTGGGTCTTCTTCAGTTGGCCCTCCCTCCGTTCCTTCTCGTCCATAAGCTCGGTGATCCGGCCCTTTAGCTGCTCTATCTCGGCCTTATGAGCGGCATCCCGGTCGTCCAGTTGCTTGGCCACATCCACTGAGGACACACAGTCCTGGTGGCGGGCTTCCAGTGCAGCCTTCTCGTCTGCAAAAATTTGAAGTTAAAAGGATTTGAAGATAGAAAACGGTGACAAAGATTAAGGATTTGAAGTACAGAATGATTAGTTGAAGATTAACAGGATCCGACATACCTGTCAGCTCCTTGACCCTTTTGAGAAGCTCGGCGACTTGCTCTTCAGTGCCAGCTAAAGAATGTCAGCGCAAGGTTATGTGTCGGCAAGAATAGTACTACAAAGCAAAAAGAGGAAAGATATCTGGCATATAGCGGTATGTCGGCGAAGATTACCTTCTTGGACAGCTCCAGCCGAAGCTTGCTATGCTCGTCGGATAACTTCCGGTGCTCGCACACCAAGTCGTGGAACATGTCGGCGCGCGTATTGTTCATGCGCTGCAAAAGTGTTAGGATTTGAAAGGCTATGAGAAAAGTCTAGCATACCGGTATATTTGAAGATCATATAAAGAGCTCATGCTGTTGAAGACCCGGCACAGGTGCTGCGCACCTATCCCGGCCCTCGGTGACTAGGATTTGAAGCTCGGGACGAGCTTGTATCTCGGTCAAGAGGATGTGAAAAATAATTAAGATATAAAAATGTTAGAGACCCGGCACAGGTGCTGCGCACCTATCCCGGCTCTCGGTGACTAGGATTTGAAGCTCAGGTCGAGCTCATGTGTCGGCAGATAAATCAAGAGCAGCTAACTAAAAGACTATTGGAAAATCCCGGATGTCCGTATCCCGGACAGCCGACATTTTCGGGGACTGGGGATATGTGTATATGAAGAGAAGACTTACGTTGGTGGCATCGGCCAATCGGTGAAGTCTCTGCTGGAGGCTGAGGAGCTCGCAGGCGATCGGTAGGGGCTTCGCGGCCAGAATATCTGCTGGACTGCCAGTAGTCGCGGCTTCGGCCATCTTCTTGCTCCTGGAATCCGCTGTGTCCATGTCGCCAGCGTCATTCCACCTGACACAGTGCTCCTTGAGAGACCCGAGGCTTTGGTCACTCTTCGTCTCTAGGGGGACGCGGCCCTCAAGTTCCGGCGTGTCGAAGAAGTTGCGCCGGTAGCCAGGCCGGGTCGCTGCCCTGCCAAGGTGCAGGGCCAGGGCAGAGCTGGTCCGGGACGCTGCTTTAGGAGGAGCAGTGGCGGCAGATGGTGTGCCGGACTTGGTCTTCTGGATCTTGAGAGTGCCGGACCAGACCGGGGCAGAGGTCTTGTCCGGGACCGAGGTCTTGGCCGGTGCAGGAGTCTTTTCAACAGAAGGAGTCTTGGGCGCAGGCTGTTCCGGCGCGGCCGGTGCAGCTTGGCCAGCAGGGGCAGGTTCCGGAATAGTCCGGACTTCCGGCACAGCAGGGCCTTTTCCTTTGTCATCTATGCCGGCGCTCTTGTTGCTTGCGCCGACATCTTCAGTTGTGCCGGCGTCGCTGGTGGGCGCGCCGGAGTCTGGAGCATCTTGGTGGGCCCCTATGTCCATGTGGACATCAGAGGCCGAAGGTTCCTGTTGAGCCCCCGAGTCCATGTGGACGTCGGGGGCAGAGATATCTTGTTCCGGCGGAGGATCGTCCTTCGCCGGGGAGGTGGTCTTGTCGGGTGCAGGCGAAGATGCCGGCGCCGGGGAGGTCGTATGACTGGCAGAGGGTATGTCGGAGGTAGCAGGGGGCCGCTGGCTTGGTAACCTTCGGGCCGCCACCGAGCCAGAAG
>QXEO01001382.1:0-15576 GCA_007115705.1 Dactylis glomerata | reverse complement strand
TGACTGAACCCGAATCTGAATTTTGGTACCGAATTTGTCGGGTAGTAAAATAAACTAGTATATTTTGGTTTTTATTTTTGAACGACCGTATTTAAAATAGATGGAAGTACAAAGACCGAATTATCGGTTATGACCGAATGCCCACACCTAACCCGTACGTACGGACCCGGCTACTAGTACCGACGCCACCATGTGCCATGTAGTTTCGCAATAAAAAGAAAACAAAGTGGTCCTCAGGGGGATGGGATACATCATCAGTTAGCTAACTAGCCAACAAACTATTTTTTGCCAAGAAAAAGCTGGACGATCGGTGTCAAAACGCGGCGTTCGCGTGGGTGCAGGAGCACAGGGACATCAGCTAGCAGGTGATAGCATTGGAGGGGAAAATAGCTCAGCTGGAATCTATTCTTCCCAGGAAAAGAAATGGGGAGCAGGAGCGTAGATAGATCCCGTTCCAGCCTTTCCGGTGTTCGGACTTGAGAGAGTTCAGAGCAGAGGAGAGCACAACAGGTGGATCTACGGTGTTCGGTTAGAGCATCTCCAGCAGAGGCTGTATACTAGCGCGGCGCTGTAATAACTGCTTTTTTGGGCGCGCGCGGGATCTTTAAGCGCGCGCGCTGCTGTTGCGCTAGGTTGGGCGGCAAATCTCCCGCGCGTCGTGGAGCGCGCGCTACAAAAGCCGCGCGTCGCCCGCGCCCAACCGCCACGCGCGCGCACCTGGAACGTTCCCTTCTTCTCTATCCCCTTCCACGCGCGCACACCGCCCAAACGCCACGCGCCCCGCCGCCATGCCGCCTCGCCGGCGCAGCGCCTCCGGCTTCACCGGCGTGCGCCCGCGCCCGAACGGGCTCTACTACGCCGAGATCCGCACCGCCGGCTTCCGCCTCACGCTCGGCACCTTCAACACGTCGGAGGAGGCGGCGCGCGCGTACGACGCGGCGGCATGGCGCCTCGGGCGCCCGCGCCGGCAGATGAATTTCCCCGAGACGGAGACGCTCGAGGAGGCGCAGTTCCTCGCGCCACCACCGCGCCTCATCACGGAGGAGGACCGCCGCCTGCATCGCGAGGCGCAGCGCCGCCTGCTCATCGCCGAGCACGACGAGCGCGCCATGGCGAGGTGGCGCGCCGAGTTCCCGCAGGATGTGCAGGCGGAGCTCGAGTTCTACCGCTCGAGAAGGGCCGAGCGGCGCGCCTACCGGGAAGATCGCCGCCGGCGCAAAGCCTTCATCAACGCGCAGCTCGTGGGGCCGCAGACCATCGACGAGGACGATCCGAGGTGGGATGACCTGTGGACGCAGTCCGAGGACACCTCCTCCGATGATGATGATGAAGCGTAGAATGTAGCTTCATTTGGTAGTTTGTAGTTTTAATTTCTGTTGAACGCAATGTATTTTCTGTTTGTCGCGGTTTAATTTTAGTCTATTTTCTAGATCTTCGATCAATCTGTTTGTGTGCGCGCGCTTGTTTGCGCGCTGTATGATGCAGCGTCTGGTGGAGGCGCGTCTGCGCGCCGTGTATTGCCGCGCGCGTTTACAGCTTCTGAGAATGGCCGCTCAAAAATGGCGCACGCAAAGCATCTACAGCGCGCTGGTTCGGCGTTTTACAGCGCGCTAGTATACAGCCTCTGCCTCTGCTGGAGATGCTCTTAGGGTGTGTTTGTTTAGGCTTCTGCTTCTGCTTTTAAGGTTCAAAAGCAGTAGCTCAAACAAACAACTGAATTTTGTAAAGTGCTTGAGAAAAGCGCTGGAGCGAAATAGGCTAGACTGCTGCTGTCGATACGAAGCTAGCCGGGGGCTGCTTCCTGCTGCTTCCCGAGCTTCTGAAATAGGAAAAGACCATGCTATCCTACCACTTTCAGTTATTTACAGAGAACTGCCACTCCATATATAAGCAGCGTGCTCCACCGAATCGGTACCGAGACCGCATTTTCCCCCGAGCCTCCCCGTTCCTAGCGATGGCGGTTAGGGTTACGGACTGACCGCCGCCGCCGTCCAGCCCCCATCGCCGCCGTCTAGCCCCCAGCGCCGCCGCCCAGCCCCCGTCGCCGCCCAGCTCCCGTCGCCTCCGTTTCCCGCCCAGCCCCCGTCGCCGCCCAGGTCCCGTCGAGCCGCCGCCCCGTCGAGCCTCCGCCCAGGCGCCGTCCCGTCGAGCCTCCGCCCAGGCGCCGTCCCGCCCAGCCGCCGTCCCGTCGAGCCTCCGCCCAGGTGCCAGTCCCGGACGCCGGCGCTCCCCTGCACTCACCTCCTACGCAGCCGAGACTGTCCGCCTCCGTCCCCAAGATTCTTCCCATCGACTTGGCCAAGATCTGTTCGGACGTTGAGTTCTATTCTCTGTGCTGGTTGATTCTTGGGGTGTGGCGTATGGAGACATCTCCGGCAGCCCCACCACAGCCAGTCCTTACCACAGCTTCGCGGTGATGGAGCTCATCTCTGGCAGCCCCAATATTTTAATTCTCTATTTTTTGATTTTCTTTACTTGGATGTCTCCCAAGTATGGATGCAATGGTTTTGTATGTATGTGATTGATGTACGTGTATACGAATTAGCAATTGAATGCAAGTAGTATATCGGATGTACTTCAAATTAGCAAAGGTAATTTGAAGTAACAATTAATCTCGTACTTTCTCCATCTAAAAAGAGTATCACGGATTTGTCAAAATTTGGAAGTATGTAGACGTAATTTACTGTATAAATACATCTAAATTTAAATAAATCTTCAACAGTATGATCTTATGAATATAATATGAAATAAATTTTAACCAATCACTCCAAAAAATTATTTGAATATAAAAGCTAAAAGCCAAAATAAATTCTAACCAATCACTCAAAAAATTATTCCAATACAAAGCACTTTAAAATTAATTTAACAAAAAAAGGTAAATTGAGATTATTCAGAAATGCCAAAAGCCTAGCAAAAGCCAACATTTTCCTAGTCGATAAAAAAGCCGAAAGCTAAAAGCTAAAAGCCAAAAGCCTAGCAAATAACTCCAAATTATTTTATAAAAAGTGGGAATTAGGGAAACTTAACTGTCAATTATGGAAATTATGTTTAAAAAATTAAAATTAGCTAATTGTTTTTAATCAGCATTTATACAATCACTTCAGCATTCAGGGGTATTTCAGACATTTCATCCTTCAAACCACCACCAGCAGCAATCAACAACACTCCTACCAAACATCAAATCTCAGCTTCCGGCACCTGCTTCCCACAGCTGTTTTTTCACAGTTCACCAGCTACAGCTGCTTCTCAACAGCAGCAGCCCAAACAAACAGACCCTTAGTACATGGCCAGCTAGCTAGGTGCGCGGTGTCGAGGAGAAAAGACGACGGTCACCTGTCGGTCGGTTGTCACCTTCCAACCCATTTCGGTGTTTGTTTGTTTGTTTGATCGTTCGGTGGCATGATGGCCAAACCAGCTGCTTTCACCTCCTCCACGCCCAGCCTATATATACGTGCGTGCGCACTGGCCACTGTCTTTTCTGAAAAATAAACTTGTTGTACGGTCAGGGTCAGCCTTTAGACCTCTGCCACTCCTATGTTTCTCTTGCTCCGCACGTGAAGCGGCGAGATGCTTCCCTCCCATTTCCACGCCACCGACCTTTCCTTTTGACAAGCAAAACTTTTTTCCCCCCTCTCAAGTAGTTTGTCAAGAGACACGCTGGTTTGACATGTTTGAAGGTTGACACCGTCGTAGGCTCCAGAACGTTAGAATCATTGGATGGCTGTCAAACTTCATATCAAGATGACCTTGTGTCTTGTTTTAACCATTTTTTGTTCAGCGGTAGACTATATCTACCACTAGTGGGGACGGGGCCTCCAGTCCCGGCCCGTAAGGGGCTTTAGTCCCGGTTTGCAAACCGGGACCCCAGCCGCGGGACTAAAGGCTGAACCTTTAGTCCCGGCCCGCTTACCAGCCGGGACTGGAGGGTGTCCACGTGGGCACCTCGGAGCGAATCAGGGCCAGGACCTTTAGTCCCGGTTTGTAACACAGACCGGGACTAAAGGTCATCTGCAGATTTTTGTTTTTTGCTGTAGGGTTTTAGGGTTTAGGGGTTTTAGGGTTTTAGGTGGGGGATTAACGTGATGCCTCGTTTGGTGCCTTGGTGTTCGGGAATTAGTTTATGCATATATATAAGATTAACTTATCTTACAAGCGAGCATATATATACAATTATATGGAGATCAGAATTATCGGGACAAGAGCCCGTCTATTCGATTACATGGACCAACATCAGTAATGGCCCCTAGCTACACTAAATCGTCCTTTGTCGTCTATAGCTTCTATTCTCAGAAAGGTCGCCAGCTCCTCTGCAACAGCAATCGCGCGTTGCTCTGGTAGGTACTTCTCCTGCATGGCCGTGTACTATATAAGAAGAGGAGATGAATATGAATATCAATCATGATAACAAAGAATGACGAGTAAAAATAGAGGTGTGAATGTTTATTGCTTACATCGTATCTGTAATCCTTGTGCTCAGAGGTAAACGTGCGAATGGTCTCGCAAACATAGTATCCACATAGATGCGTCCCCCGTGGCTGCTGGTCGCACTTTACGAGAATAGAATATATATAATCAAAATAATAATCTAGCATTACAAAAGTATTGAAAATAGAAGTATATCATACTACTACTTACCTGAGCCGCTCTAAAGGTCAGCTCCTCATGCCGGATACCGGGAGTCACGCACTTGAACCGCTTCCAAACCCTGCCCGACAAGGAAAATGATTTGCTAAGTTTTTCATTAATTGATATATCAGAAAATCATCGAAAGAGACCGATAGAGCGCAAGAATGATTAAAATTACCCTTGGAGCATGTCCTGCAGGCTTTGGAACTGTTCCAAGGGTCTCGATAATGGGTCGAAGGCATCAACTCTTCCCTTATCAATTTGAATGTCCAGCAGAATCCAGTGGTAGCTGCACATGTATATACATATATGTGTGTCAGTAACTTATCAATTACACTTATAAGTGAATGGACACAACAGAGTAAGACCCGTACCTGAAGTTGTATGGAAACAGTATGTGGTCACAGAAATTTTGATCTGTTAGAAACCTTAGAAGGTTTTCCTCTGTCTCCTTGGGGTTATCAGTTAGCGTCTTTATATGTATTTTATCTGGGTCAATAAACCCAATATTTAGGATGTTCCTACTTTTACATTCCAGAATCTTCATTCTGCATAATAGAGTACAAGTCAGAACGGAACAAGTTATATGTAGACAATGAATTGAAATAACTGAACAAGTTATATGTAGACAATGAATTGAAATAATTGAACAAGTTATATGTAGACAACGAATTGAAAAACTTACAGACAATAGCAACTCATAAGCGATTTGTCGAGGGCGTCGGCATTGTACATCTGGAAGAGTTCATCAAAGTCGATATGGATGTCTTCGGGACGGCCGTAGTACTCCCGTGGGACAAGCGCCACGATCATCGTTCTCCCTTTCTTTGATTCACTTAAGTACCATGTATGCAAGTAACGCATATTTGTTGGGAGATCATCAAACTTATCTTTGCTGACCAAAGGCGCTCCCATGACAAACTGTGGCTTAGGGGCTACCACAGCCTTGGGTACCACGTCGTCTTGGGAAGCCAGAATGACTTCAACCGGGATACCCCATTCATCCGCCCACTTCTTTGCTAATCCCAAATCTTGCCCCTGCACCAGAGAGGGAACATTCTCGGGTAACACCCTGAGGGGTGGGATCGACTGTATACCCATAGTGTTTCAGTTTCTAACCGAGATAATCTCGTTAGCTAGCTGCTTAACGAAGATAAGAAGTTCACTTGCACAACAATTACACTAGGTGGGCAAGACACAGAAGTGAGTTTTTTTGGCGAAATTTCGCCGATCTATTAATAATCATCAACAACAGTAAAAAGAATTTATAAAAGTAATAAAATTACAAATAGATTATTGGACCACCTAGCGACGACTATAAATACTAGCGCGAGCCGAACACACGTCGCCGTCCTCGCCCCTCCATCATCGGAGCAGGAGGAAAAAACTTGTAGTAGTAGAGCTTGTTGTAGTAGATAGACCGAAAATCATCGTGCTAAGGCTCCAACTAAGAATCAGTATACCAAAGCAGTAGCCATCGTCGATGATGACAACCATAGATCAGAAGAGACTGACCTAAAACCACACAAACGATTACGAAAACCAACCGGATTTCGAGAAATCTGCCAGATACACGACTCCGCGTGCCCTCCACCGGTGCACACCGAAGCGAGGATAGGGCGAGGGGGCCCTTATTCTGACTTAAGAATGCCGTTGTCGCCTCACCATTCAGAAAAAGAGATAGAAAAACCTAAAACAGGAACCTGCCACCGCGGCTAGGGTCCATAGTACCTCCAAGGCCCGAGAGGCCATCAGATGTGGGCATACAAACGGCGGCCCCAGACGGAATCCCTAGCCGCCTAGGGGGCCGTCTCTGTTTTCTCTTTTTCTTCTCTTAACCGTTCAGGTATCATCTAAACTTTTCCAATGTTTGAAGGTGAAGTGAGTTGGAACACTAATAAACCTTATATAAATGATCGTCATCAATCACCTAGTACGGGACAAAAACCTATATCAACATCCACAGTGTGTGCACGTGTGTATATGTTGTGCTCCATGTGTTCTAAAATAATGTGGTTTTAGTTATATTGAAAATCTATGATAGCCGAGTATATATAAAAAAGAAAAAAATATATCTTTTCAGGAATACAATAGGTAAATTTTGCCGGTCTGTCTGCCCTATCTGTTTCCCAAATCCAGCTCATTCAGTCATTCTTGTTTCCCAAATCCAGCTCATTCAGGCATCCAGCTCATTCAGTCTGCTCCGGGCGAAAGCCTGACGACTGATACGTCTCCAACGTATTTATAATTTTTGATGCTCCATGCTTGTTTTTACACCATTTGCCTAATGTTTCGTTACACTTCGTGGCACTTTTATGCATTTTCCGGAACTAACCTATTAACGAGTTGCCACAGTGCCAGTTCCCTGTTTTCTGCTGTTTTTGTGTTTCAGAAGTGATACACAAGAAATATTCTCGGAATTGGACGAAACAAGTTCCTGAAGTCTTACTTTACCCGGAAGCTTCCAGAGATCCGAAGGAGAGTAGGAGAGGGGCCACCAGGGGCCCACACACAGGGGTGGCGCGGCCAGCCCCTGGCCCGCGCCACCATGGTGTGAGGCCACCTGGCCCCTCCTCTGACATCGCCCCTTCGCCTATAAAGACCCCCCGACGGAAAAAACCTAAGTACCCGATCACTTTTTCAGAATACATCGCGATCCGCCGCCGCCATCGACCCGAAGATCGGGAAGGTCCAGAAGCTCTTCCCGGCACCCTGCCGGAGAGGGGAATCGCCATCGGAGGTCTTCTTCATCGCCATGCTTGCCTCCGGAGCGATGAGTGACACTAGTAGAAAACGGGCCTTAGGCCTGGACCCTTTAGTCCCGGCCTCCATCTGGGCCGGGACTAAAGGCCCGGCCACGTCGCCCCAAATTCGCCAGCCGCCCGGGAGGCTTTGGTCCCGGCCCGTTACGAGCCTTTAGTCCCGGTTTGAGACACAAACCGGGACTAAAGGGCTATGCGCTGGGCGGCCCGCATGTGCGCCCCCTTTAGTCCCGGTTTGTGTCTCAAACCGGGACTAAAGTACTCTGCCTATATATGGCCCCTGCAGCCCCTCTCTCCCCTCTTGCATTTTTTTGGATGAAAGTGTGTGAGTGTGTGCTAGCTCTCCTTTTTGCTTGGATGCACTAGAGGTGTTTGTTGAAATGTTTGTTAGAGCGATGCCGCTTCAGTTCACCGAACACAACTACGATATGAGGTGCCCGAGCCACGCTTAAGCCTCTTCCTCTTTATTTCCACTTATTCTAAAAGGTTAGCAACTATATTTCCTCGTTTAGACCGTGCGGTACTAATTTTTAGGATCGTGATTGTGTTTGATATACTATTGCATGACGCAGATGAGCCATCCATGGATGTACGGTGATCGACGCACCGCCGCTTACAGAGAAGGCGTGCATTCTTTTCGAGATGCGGCCGATGCGAACAAGCATGGTGGTGGCTATATGTTTTGTCCATGTGTTGAATGTCAGAATGAGAAGGACTACACTTCCTCAAGAGTCATTCAGAGCCACCTGCTTCGGTCCGGTTTTATGTCGGGCTATAATGTTTGGACCAAGCACGGAGAAAGAGGGGTTATGATGGAAGACGACGATGAAGAAGAAGAGAACGATGATGACAACTACCGATCTATGTTCCCTGAGTATGCTGATACCGCAATGGAAGACAATGAAGAAGAAGATCAGGGTGCAGAACGGGAACCAGATGAGCCCGCTGATGATCTTGGCCGGGTCATTTCTGAAGCACGGCGAGGCTGCGACACAGAAAAGGAGAGGTTGCAGTTCGAGCAGATGTTACAGGACCACAACAAATTGTTGTACCCAACTTGTGAAGATGGCCAGAAGAAGCTGGGTAGCACACTGGAATTGCTGAAGTGGAAGGCAGAGACCGGTGTGACTGACTCGTCATTCGAAAAGTTGCTGGTACTGATGAAGAAGATGCTTCCAAGAAAGAACGAATTGCCCGCCAGCACGTACGAAGCAAAGAAGCTTGTCTGCCCTCTAGGATTAGACGTGCAGAAGATACATGCATGCCCTAATGACTGCATCCTCTACCGCGGTGAGAAGTATGAGAATATGGATAAATGCCCGGTATGCACTGCATTGCGGTATAAGATCAGAAAAGATGACCCTGGTGAGATTGAGGGCGAGCCACCCAGGAAGAGGATTCCTGCCAAGGTGATGTGGTATGCTCCTATAATACCACGGTTGAAACGTCTGTTCAGAAATAAAGATCATGCGAAGTTGTTGCGATGGCACATGGAAGATCGTATGAAAGACGATAAGTTGATTAGCTATACCCTTCTCAATAAAGGTCTCACTAATCTATTATTGAGGGGTCGTAAAGGAGTAATACTTACTAAGGATAACTTTGTAAAATGATGTGACATGTGAGTATAAAATGTATCTTTTTTCACCAACGTGAAATGGTTAAGAACTTGTTTTTTATTATATGTTCTCTCGTTCCATATGGTAAATCATTCAAGTAGTTTTTAACTAGTATCCATAGCATATTGTTGCATATATTTTTGACAACAGGCTACATGGTATAGATCACAACTTTAGAGTTTACTAGGGTTGGAGAACTTGCCATGATATGGTCGCTATGTCTATATAGAAATGACATAATTTTTAATGATTTTTTTTCTTATGAAGGTCGTCTACCAGTGGCATTTGCTCCATTTGTGATTGTCTTTACAATGCATCGAGGGTCATGACATGTTTATGAAAGTGTCTACATGGTTGGATGATGCGGCGAGATATATTTTATCCCACATTGATGACAAAGTGATCTTTGGGTTGGGCCTCCAACAATAAAGGCGTTCCACATTTGTTTTATTTTTCCTATGTAATTATTTTGCGGCTATGTGGATCTAACTATGAGGAGGTCAGGTTTAAGTCCTCATGAAATGTATTGTCACGATGCTACTTTTAGGTAATGAAGTGTCTCTTATCCTTCTTAGATCTTTGTTGTAGGGTTAATTTATCTTTGAACGTGGTTAGTTTGCAAGCACCATACCCTGGTCACTTTATTGACCCTTCATTTTCATAACTTTGTAAATTTGTTTCCCATGTGCTGATAAATGTTGAAAGCAGCTTTGACGTGTTCATAGGTTGTGCCTGATTTCACGTGAAAGTAACATATTTGGATATGGTGAGATAGCTAGGGTGGAACATCTCATACATACATGAGCGATGAATAAATTTGATGCCAATGACTGTTCATTGGCAAATCCACCAGGAACGGTGCCCATGCTGACGGCGGTGGTAAATACGAGGGGGATAAATGGCTTTCTAGTATGGTCTTTGTGTATTTTTAACCAGTGTTTTTCTCTAGTGTTTTGAATGTACGGAAGAGAAAAGGGAATGAGGGTAGAATCATGATCCCTTCACGCCCTTTTATATAGTTTCTTTGCAGTGTTTTCCGATCGATCTTATTTGTATTTCAACGTGCATAAGAACTATTAAGCAGTGGGAGAAAGGGGATCCGTGAATATCCATACATTATTTGCTTGCATTCATCGGTCACTTAGCAAATACATGCAATTGGCATTGCATGACTTATTAATCTATCACTAGCAAATGCATAAAATTGGCATTGCATGACTTCTTACAAGTAGTTACATGGTTTTTTTTGTTGATTATTTGTAGTGGGATTATATCCCAATAAAATTTTCACGTTGAAGATATAGGGCCAATACCCATGTGTACTCAATATTTTCCTACATCTTGATATCAGATAACAAATGCCACATCTTTTTAATCTTGCTTTCCCCCTGCTGGTGATGGTACCGTTGAGAGGGTATGACTATGTGCAGAAATACTCTGTAAATTTAAGGCCTTGCATGCTTTCTCATAGAAGAAATTGGACGGCCACAAAGGGATGAGGAAATCTAGGTCGTCCAAAATAGAGGTGTAGGCATGATGTGGAGGTAGATGAAAGAATGGGGAGTATGACAAAAATATAGTTATCTTCCTCTTTTGGTTAATTTTCCCCAATGCATCCTATTCTTATGCACACGCCACAAAACTCTATGGTTCTTAGACATTCTAGATTATGTATTTGAAAAATATATATGTTAGACTACTCTATTTCTCACGAAATATTTTTCTCTTCTCGATGCTTGCTATGGTTTGTTGCCACTTAACTACTTCAGATGGTTTGATGAAGATATGTGGTATGCATCAAAGACCGAAAATGTGGTGGTATATAAATAGGAGAAAACATGTATTCAATGCCGAGGGAGTAGCTAGAGTACTCCTAAATGTTCATAAAGAGATGGGCATAAATATTAAACTGAATGAACTCTTCACCGATGGAAGCGCGGATGGGTATTGACTTGATATATTTGTTGCAAAGCTTGTTTACCCTTGCATCTGAACAAGGTTACTTTGCAATGGTCCAAATCATGATCTTTGTGATGCAAACTTTTCCGAATTTTTGCCAGCTTTCATGTGCCGATGAATGTTGAAAACATTGTTTGGATGTATTGGTAGGCAATAACTAGTTTGTGACAGATATTCGACGGTGTGACATTGTCTCTGAATGGCGAATGGTTGGGCACCCTAAACACGTCGCGGTTAGAACTACATTGTGATTTTTGGCCAAACCAATTTTATCATCAGAAACCATGCGACGGCGGGAGCTGTACTGTGCGCTAAGATCACCGGTTGTCACCACTGCATGGGCAATGCGAAAGGGAGAGAAGAATTACTACTCCGATGAACGGCCAGGCGAACGGGCCATGGCAGTCTATGGCAAATATCATTGGTACGTACGAAAGTTGCACAAACCAAGCCGAACTAGACCAGACATGTGGAGTACGCCTGTATCTAGGCTTTGAAAAGCCCATGGACAATGGCATAGCATGGCCTGGTTGAGTACGATGGAATGGAGCTCCTATTTCCCGCTCGTTAGCGGGAGCGATCGATGGTGGCTCCGCCCGCACGGGAGTGCCTCTGTTAAGCTAGGCCAGTAGCGCTTTCTTCTTTCTCCTTTGACTTTTTTTAATTTTTTTTTGAAGAATTTCAAATTTTGAATTTAATTTATTTGAGCTTAAACAAATTTTAAATTTGAACAAATTTCAAATTGAAACAAAATTTCAAATTAAACAAAATTCAAATATAAACACAAATTCAAAATATGAACAAATTTGAAATTTGAACAAATTCAAGTTTGAACAAAATTGAAATTTAAACAAATTTTGAATATGAACAAAATTTTAAATATGAAGACATTTTGAAATATGAACAATTTCGAATTTGATTTTTTTTAATTCAAACAAATTTTGAGTTTGAACAAATTTCAAATCTGAATAAAATTCAAATTTACAAACATTTTGAATTTCAACAATTTTTGTGTTTAAAAATGTACGAAAAGCCACCCTGTAAAACCGGAGAACCGAAGGTCACTAGAAAATATCAAAAAAAGAAGTAAACAAACCTAGAAAAACTAACAAGAAAACCAAAAAAATCGACTACGAGCGCTAACAGGCCACGGCCCGCTCCGTCTGCGGGCGCGAGACATTTCAGCGCACCCACAGGCGGCCCGCTCCGGTTGCTCTAGTTCTAGCTCGAGTTCTTCTTCTATTCACATATACTACTACTACTAGTCGATGACTAGTCTGATAGTCTCCCTCCTCTAGAGGAAAGAACCGGCACATATTGTTAGAGATATAATTAGGTTACGTATAGGATAGGTTAAGTAGAGATATTTCTTGACTCCTACTCCAAGTTTACTTCTATACTCCTATATATTCTCGCTCGAGAGGCTCAAAAATACATTTATCATATTCTGTCAATCTCTCTCCCCCTATCCTTCTACATGGTATCAGAGCGGCACCGAACCTTGACCTAGCCGCCGCCCCCGCTTCCGCGCCGCGTCGCTCCCGGGGAGGTCGATCTTCATGATCTCCGCCAGGGGCCGTGCAACTCGTCCGCTGACCTAGATCGTCTGCCCCGTGTGTCTTTTTCTCGCCGGTCGCTTGACCAGCGTTTTCTTTTAGGTTTACTGATCTTAGATCGGATTGCGTCGTCCACCGCCGCCGTCACCACACGCTCAACTCCAACCTCGGCGTCAAGCTCGCACCAGCGGCCACCCATACGCCAGCTATGGCGGTCGACGCGCAGGCGCAGCCGCTTCGGTCGGCTTTTGCCGGTTGTCGCGGTCCCTCGGTCGGCTGCTGCGCCTGCCTCCGTAGGCTGCCGCAGTCATCTCGCCGGCGCCGACTCTGCACCGGCCGGCTCGCCTTCACCAACCGCGCAGCAACGTCGGACGCGTCGTCCGAGGGATGCCTCGGTGTGTCACTCCGGCTCCATGCCTGCGTGGTCTCAATCGCCTGTCCTTCTTCGCCGGCATCGCAAGGGACTTCACCGACAACGACGCCACGGGTTCCGATCTGTGTGTCGTCATCAAGGACTTGGCACATACAGCGCCGCCGTCGGTCTGATCAACCGATCTGGCGCACGTCTACGCAAGTACGTCCCCAAGCATGCGCCTACCACCGTTCGAGCATCGGGCTGCCGCTGCATTGCCCCTTTGGGCCGTAGCGTCGCTGCCTTTGGTCCTCGCCGCCAGCTATCAACGTGCCTTTTCCAGCTTGTACGTCGCTGATGGTTCTCACGCCGCTGCACTGACTCGCGCCCTGCAGCTGTGCCATCCCATCGGGCCGTAGCATCGCTGCACGCGGTCATCGCCGTCACCTCACACAGACGACGCAGGCTGCCTTCGCACCGCCGTCCGCGCATGGCCTTCATCGCGCCGCCGGGTTCTTCCTCACCTCATTGGAGCACCACCGTCTCATCAACGCAGGTACCCAGCATGGCCCCTCCTGGCTGTTGTAGGTCCCGCTGTCTACCCCACCGCCTGTCTAGGCATCTAGCATGACCACTCTTGGTCGTCGCTGGTTCGCCGCATTCTACATCTACGTCCAGCACGACTTCATTGTCAGCGTCATCGCCTCGTTCTCGACTACACCTGCTCATCTACTCCGACAACCGCGGACTGCATCGACACCCTTTGCTGCTGTGTGCCTCGCAACCGTCGTGGAGGCCTTCTCTGGTAGTCTCCTCTCCGACATGGCATGAAGTTATTTCTACTGGTCTCGTTCTTCCCACACGCGGTACTAGCAACACCGGTGCTTGCCTTTGTCCCCGACGCGTTCCCGACTCTGGCAAGCTCGATCGCAGCGCCTCGTCCACGTGTTCGTCTTCACGTACTTGGTTTTGGCACAACCGGAGTATGCATTCGTCCCCGACGTGCGCCTGGTTCTGGCAAAGCCATGGCCGCACCTCGTCCTCGACGGCTCGGACTGCATCGACTTCGGCATCGCTCTCCTCGATGACTGCCTCGACACATCACCGTCCTTCTACGGCGCCCTGCGCGCCTGCGGCTTCATCTGCGGCTACCTCGACATCGGCACCCGACCACGACATTGACCACGGCGACCCCTCGCACGGCTACCTCGACCAACAAAGGCTTCATTCGAGTCGCTGTTGCCGGTGCCGCTCCTCTACCTACTACTGACCAGAGGGCTGCTGCCAGTTTACCACTAGCACGCAAAATGATGATCTCGTACGTCAAGCACGTACATCATCGCCCCCATCACCTCCTGGCTCGGATCAGGAATTCCGGATCGGCCTGGCTGCGCGCGCGTATTAAAGAAAACAACCCAAAGGTAAGAAAGGAAAGCAACCCGTACGTACGTAGCCGGCTCAGCTGCTACTACCGACGCCACCAAGTGACATGTAGTTTCACAATAAAAGAAAACAAAAGTGGTCCTCAGGGGGGATACATCATCAGTAGTTAGCTAACTAACCAAACAATTTTTTGCCATGAAAAAGCTGGACGATCAGTGTCATAAGACGGAGAAATGGGCACCAGGAGCGTAGATAGATCCCGTTCCAGCCTTTCCGGTTTTCAGACTTGAGAGTTCAGAACAAAACCGAGCAGAGCAGAGCAGGTGGATCTCCGGTGTTGGGTTTACATGGCCAGCTAGCTAGAATAGATCGGTGCGGTGTCGAGCAGAAAAGACAGTCGACTGTCGGTTGTCAGGCAATGGGGGCAGTGGTATGCTACTGCCCCACGTAAGCACGAACCTAAAAATTAAATGGAGCAATAGGTGTGAAGAATATTGATCCAGCCCATGACACTTTCTCTCTTCTCAAAAGCAGCTTTAATTTCTCTCATTCTCTCTCACCTTTTTCCCTTCCTCTTCACTTTTAGTGTTGAAGAGGCAGCCTCCTGTAGAAGAGACTGCATCTCCAAAAGTAATCATCCAAACCTAAGTTGGACCATCCGAACCTAGCTAAAGTTGTGAGGCAGCACCTCTGGGGCATACCATTGTACATGCCCTCACCTTTCCCGCTGCAACCCAACCCATTTCGATGTTTGTTTGTTTGTTCGTTCGGTGGCAGGCGGTGACGTTGCTGGTGGCCTGGCCAGACCAGCTTTCACCTCCTCCACGTCCAGCCTATATATACGTGCACACAGGCCACGGGCCCACGGTATTTTGAAACATAAGCTGTACTGTCTGGTCTTCTATACTATTTTTTTCTTCCTCCGCACGTGAGATGCTTCCTCCCCATTTCTACGCCTGCAGGTTTCAAGCCCGCCACCGACCTTCCCTTTTGACAAGCAAAATGTAACTAGAACCATTTTTTTTTCCTTTTTCCCTCAAGTAGTTTGTTAAGACAAGACACACTGGCTTGACATGTTTGAAACTTGACACCGTCTTAGGCTCCAGAACGTCATATTCATTGGATGGATGTCAAAATCATAATAAGTATCATCTCTAAATATGAAATATATCAATGAATAACAGTAAATTATGATACAAAATAGTGATGCAAAATGGACGTATCAACCGGTCTCCCTACATATAGCTGAAATGCTAACATTTTTTTACTAAATAATGTCCAAGCTTTGTGTTGGCAACATCGACGATGTTGTTCGGTCA
>QXEO01001381.1:600000-953740 GCA_007115705.1 Dactylis glomerata | reverse complement strand
TGACTGAACCCGAATCTGAATTTTTGGTACCGAATTTGTCGGGTAGTAAAATAAACTAGTATATTTTGGTTTTATTTTTGAACGACCGTATTTAAAATAGATGGAAGTACAAAGACCGAATTATCGGTTATGACCGAATGCCCACACCTAACCCGTACGTACGGACCCGGCTACTAGTACCGACGCCACCATGTGCCATGTAGTTTCGCAATAAAAAGAAAACAAAAGTGGTCCTCAGGGGGATGGGATACATCATCAGTTAGCTAACTAGCCAACAAACTATTTTTTGCCAAGAAAAAGCTGGACGATCGGTGTCAAAACGCGGCGTTCGCGTGGTGCAGGAGCACAGGGACATCAGCTAGCAGGTGATAGCATTGGAGGGGAAAATAGCTCAGCTGGAATCTATTCTTCCAGGAAAAGAAATGGGGAGCAGGAGCGTAGATAGATCCCGTTCCAGCCTTTCCGGTGTTCGGACTTGAGAGAGTTCAGAGCAGAGGAGAGCACAACAGGTGGATCTACGGTGTTCGGTTAGAGCATCTCCAGCAGAGGCTGTATACTAGCGCGGCGCTGTAATAACTGCTTTTTTGGGCGCGCGCGGGATCTTTAAGCGCGCGCGCTGCTGTTGCGCTAGGTTGGGCGGCAAATCTCCCGCGCGTCGTGGAGCGCGCGCTACAAAAGCCGCGCGTCGCCCGCGCCCAACCCGCCACGCGCGCGCACCTGGAACGTTCCCCTTTCTTCTCTATCCCCTTCCACGCGCGCACACCGCCCAAACGCCACGCGCCCCGCCGCCATGCCGCCTCGCCGGCGCAGCGCCTCCGGCTTAACGGCGTGCGCCCGCGCCCGACGGGCTCTACTACGCGAGATCCGCACCGCCGGCTTCCGCCTCACGCTCGGCACCTTCAACACGTCGGAGGAGGCGGCGCGCGCCGTACGACGCGGCGGCATGGCGCCTCGGGCGCCCGCGCCGGCAGATGAATTTCCCCGAGACGGAGACGCTCGAGGAGGCGCAGTTCCTCGCGCCACCACCGCGCCTCATCACGGAGGAGGACCGCCGCCTGCATCGCGAGGCGCAGCGCCGCCTGCTCATCGCCGAGCACGACGAGCGCGCCATGGCGAGGTGGCGCGCCGAGTTCCCGCAGGATGTGCAGGCGGAGCTCGAGTTCTACCGCTCGAGAAGGGCCGAGCGGCGCGCCTACCGGGAAGATCGCCGCCGGCGCAAAGCCTTCATCAACGCGCAGCTCGTGGGCCGCAGACCATCGACGAGGACGATCCCGAGGTGGGATGACTGTGGACGCAGTCCGAGGACACCTCTCCGATGATGATGATGAAGCGTAGAATGTAGCTTCATTTGGTAGTTTGTAGTTTTAATTTCTGTTGAACGCAATGTATTTTCTGTTGTTTCGCGGTTTAATTTTAGTCTATTTTCTAGATCTTCGATCAATCTGTTGTGTGCGCGCGCTTGTTTGCGCGCTGTATGATGCAGCGTCTGGTGGAGGCGCGTCTGCGCGCCGTTATTGCCGCGCGCGTTTACAGCTTCTGAGAATGGCCGCTCAAAAATGGCGCACGCAAAGCATCTACAGCGCGCTGGTTCGGCGTTTTACAGCGCGCTAGTATACAGCCTCTGCCTCTGCTGGAGATGCTCTTAGGGTGTGTTTGTTTAGGCTTCTGCTTCTGCTTTTAAGGTTCAAAGCAGTAGCTCAAACAAACAACTGAATTTTGTAAAGTGCTTGAGAAAAGCGCTGGAGCGAAATAGGCTAGACTGCTGCTGTCGATACGAAGCTAGCCGGGGGCTGCTTCCTGCTGCTTCCCGAGCTTCTGAAATAGGAAAAGACCATGCTATCCTACCACTTTCAGTTATTTACAGAGAACTGCCACTCCATATATAAGCAGCGTGCTCCACCGAATCGGTACCGAGACCGCATTTTCCCCCGAGCCTCCCCGTTCCTAGCGATGGCGGTTAGGGTTACGGACTGACCGCCGCCGCCGTCCAGCCCCCATCGCCGCCGTCTAGCCCCAGCGCCGCCGCCCAGCCCCCGTCGCCGCCCAGCTCCCGTCGCCTCCGTTTCCCGCCCAGCCCCCGTCGCCGCCCAGGTCCCGTCGAGCCGCCGCCCCGTCGAGCCTCCGCCCAGGCGCCGTCCCGTCGAGCCTCCGCCCAGGCGCCGTCCCGCCCAGCCGCCGTCCCGTCGAGCCTCCGCCCAGGTGCCAGTCCCGGACGCCGGCGCTCCCCTGCACTCACCTCCTACGCAGCCGAGACTGTCCGCCTCCGTCCCCAAGATTCTTCCCATCGACTTGGCCAAGATCTGTTCGGACGTTGAGTTCTATTCTCTGTGCTGGTTGATTCTTGGGGTGTGGCGTATGGAGACATCTCCGGCAGCCCCACCACAGCCAGTCCTTACCACAGCTTCGCGGTGATGGAGCTCATCTCTGGCAGCCCCAATATTTTAATTCTCTATTTTTTGATTTTCTTTACTTGGATGTCTCCCAAGTATGGATGCAATGGTTTGTATGTATGTGATTGATGTACGTGTATACGAATTAGCAATTGAATGCAAGTAGTATATCGGATGTACTTCAAATTAGCAAAGGTAATTTGAAGTAACAATTAATCTCGTACTTTCTCCATCTAAAAAGAGTATCACGGATTTGTCAAAATTTGGAAGTATGTAGACGTAATTTACTGTATAAATACATCTAAATTTAAATAAATCTTCAAACAGTATGATCTTATGAATATAATATGAAATAAATTTAACCAATCACTCCAAAAAATTATTTGAATATAAAAGCTAAAAGCCAAAATAAATTCTAACCAATCACTCAAAAAATTATTCCAATACAAAGCACTTTAAAATTAATTTAACAAAAAAGGTAAATTGAGATTATTCAGAAATGCCAAAAGCCTAGCAAAAGCCAACATTTTCCTAGTCGATAAAAAAGCCGAAAGCTAAAAGCTAAAAGCCAAAAGCCTAGCAAATAACTCCAAATTATTTTATAAAAAGTGGGAATTAGGGAAACTTAACTGTCAATTATGGAAATTATGTTTAAAAATTAAAATTAGCTAATTGTTTTTAATCAGCATTTATACAATCACTTCAGCATTCAGGGGTATTTCAGACATTTCATCCTTCAAACCACCACCAGCAGCAATCAACAACACTCCTACAAACATCAAATCTCAGCTTCCGGCACCTGCTTCCCACAGCTGTTTTTTCACAGTTCACCAGCTACAGCTGCTTCTCAACAGCAGCAGCCCAAACAAACAGACCCTTAGTACATGGCCAGCTAGCTAGGTGCGCGGGTGTCGAGGAGAAAAGACGACGGTCACCTGTCGGTCGGTTGTCACCTTCCAACCCATTTCGGTGTTTGTTTGTTTGTTTGATCGTTCGGTGGCATGATGGCCAAACCAGCTGCTTTCACCTCCTCCACGCCCAGCCTATATATACGTGCGTGCGCACTGGCCACTGTCTTTTCTGAAAAATAAACTTGTTGTACGGTCAGGGTCAGCCTTTAGACCTCTGCCACTCCTATGTTTCTCTTGCTCCGCACGTGAAGCGGCGAGATGCTTCCCTCCCATTTCCACGCCACCGACCTTTCCTTTGACAAGCAAAACTTTTTTCCCCCCTCTCAAGTAGTTTGTCAAGAGACACGCTGGTTTGACATGTTTGAAGGTTGACACCGTCGTAGGCTCCAGAACGTTAGAATCATGGATGGCTGTCAAACTTCATATCAAGATGACCTTGTGTCTTGTTTAACCATTTTTGTTCAGCGTAGACTATATCTACCACTAGTGGGACGGGGCCTCCAGTCCCGGCCCGTAAGGGCTTTAGTCCGGTTTGCAAACCGGGACCCCAGCCGCGGGACTAAAGGCTGAACCTTTAGTCCCGGCCCGCTTACCAGCCGGGACTGGAGGGTGTCCACGTGGGCACCTCGGAGCGAATCAGGGCCAGGACCTTTAGTCCCGGTTTGTAACACAGACCGGGACTAAAGGTCATCTGCAGATTTTTGTTTTTTGCTGTAGGGTTTTTAGGGTTTAGGGGTTTTAGGGTTTTAGGTGGGGGATTAACGTGATGCCTCGTTTGGTGCCTTGGTGTTCGGGAATTAGTTTATGCATATATATAAGATTAACTTATCTTACAAGCGAGCATATATATACAATTATATGGAGATCAGAATTATCGGGACAAGAGCCCGTCTATTCGATTACATGGACCAACATCAGTAATGGCCCCTAGCTACACTAAATCGTCCTTTGTCGTCTATAGCTTCTATTCTCAGAAAGGTCGCCAGCTCCTCTGCAACAGCAATCGCGCGTTGCTCTGGTAGGTACTTCTCCTGCATGGCCGTGTACTATATAAGAAGAGGAGATGAATATGAATATCAATCATGATAACAAAGAATGACGAGTAAAAATAGAGGTGTGAATGTTTATTGCTTACATCGTATCTGTAATCCTTGTGCTCAGAGGTAAACGTGCGAATGGTCTCGCAAACATAGTATCCACATAGATGCGTCCCCCGTGGCTGCTGGTCGCACTTTACGAGAATAGAATATATATAATCAAAATAATAATCTAGCATTACAAAAGTATTGAAAATAGAAGTATATCATACTACTACTTACCTGAGCCGCTCTAAAGGTCAGCTCCTCATGCCGGATACCGGGAGTCACGCACTTGAACCGCTTCCAAACCCTGCCCGACAAGGAAAATGATTTGCTAAGTTTTTCATTAATTGATATATCAGAAAATCATCGAAAGAGACCGATAGAGCGCAAGAATGATTAAAATTACCCTTGGAGCATGTCCTGCAGGCTTTGGAACTGTTCCAAGGGTCTCGATAATGGGTCGAAGGCATCAACTCTTCCCTTATCAATTTGAATGTCCAGCAGAATCCAGTGGTAGCTGCACATGTATATACATATATGTGTGTCAGTAACTTATCAATTACACTTATAAGTGAATGGACACAACAGAGTAAGACCCGTACCTGAAGTTGTATGGAAACAGTATGTGGTCACAGAAATTTTGATCTGTTAGAAACCTTAGAAGGTTTTCCTCTGTCTCCTTGGGGTTATCAGTTAGCGTCTTTATATGTATTTTATCTGGGTCAATAAACCCAATATTTAGGATGTTCCTACTTTTACATTCCAGAATCTTCATTCTGCATAATAGAGTACAAGTCAGAACGGAACAAGTTATATGTAGACAATGAATTGAAATAACTGAACAAGTTATATGTAGACAATGAATTGAAATAATTGAACAAGTTATATGTAGACAACGAATTGAAAAACTTACAGACAATAGCAACTCATAAGCGATTTGTCGAGGGCGTCGGCATTGTACATCTGGAAGAGTTCATCAAAGTCGATATGGATGTCTTCGGGACGGCCGTAGTACTCCCGTGGGACAAGCGCCACGATCATCGTTCTCCCTTTCTTTGATTCACTTAAGTACCATGTATGCAAGTAACGCATATTTGTTGGGAGATCATCAAACTTATCTTTGCTGACCAAAGGCGCTCCCATGACAAACTGTGGCTTAGGGGCTACCACAGCCTTGGGTACCACGTCGTCTTGGGAAGCCAGAATGACTTCAACCGGGATACCCCATTCATCCGCCCACTTCTTTGCTAATCCCAAATCTTGCCCCTGCACCAGAGAGGGAACATTCTCGGGTAACACCCTGAGGGGTGGGATCGACTGTATACCCATAGTGTTTCAGTTTCTAACCGAGATAATCTCGTTAGCTAGCTGCTTAACGAAGATAAGAAGTTCACTTGCACAACAATTACACTAGGTGGGCAAGACACAGAAGTGAGTTTTTTGGCGAAATTTCGCCGATCTATTAATAATCATCAACAACAGTAAAAAGAATTTATAAAAGTAATAAAATTACAATAGATTATTGGACCACCTAGCGACGACTATAAATACTAGCGCGAGCCGAACACACGTCGCCGTCCTCGCCCCTCCATCATCGGAGCAGGAGGAAAAAACTTGTAGTAGTAGAGCTTGTTGTAGTAGATAGACCGAAAATCATCGTGCTAAGGCTCCAACTAAGAATCAGTATACCAAAGCAGTAGCCATCGTCGATGATGACAACCATAGATCAGAAGAGACTGACCTAAAACCACACAAACGATTACGAAAACCAACCGGATTTCGAGAAATCTGCCAGATACACGACTCCGCGTGCCCTCCACCGGTGCACACCGAAGCGAGGATAGGGCGAGGGGGCCCTTATTCTGACTTAAGAATGCCGTTGTCGCCTCACCATTCAGAAAAAGAGATAGAAAAACCTAAAACAGGAACCTGCCACCGCGGCTAGGGTCCATAGTACCTCCAAGGCCCGAGAGGCCATCAGATGTGGGCATACAAACGGCGGCCCCAGACGGAATCCCTAGCCGCCTAGGGGGCCGTCTCTGTTTTCTCTTTTTCTTCTCTTAACCGTTCAGGTATCATCTAAACTTTTCCAATGTTTGAAGGTGAAGTGAGTTGGAACACTAATAAACCTTATATAAATGATCGTCATCAATCACCTAGTACGGGACAAAAACCTATATCAACATCCACAGTGTGTGCACGTGTGTATATGTTGTGCTCCATGTGTTCTAAAATAATGTGGTTTTAGTTATATTGAAAATCTATGATAGCCGAGTATATATAAAAAGAAAAAAATATATCTTTTCAGGAATACAATAGGTAAATTTTGCCGGTCTGTCTGCCCTATCTGTTTCCCAAATCCAGCTCATTCAGTCATTCTTGTTTCCCAAATCCAGCTCATTCAGGCATCCAGCTCATTCAGTCTGCTCCGGGCGAAAGCCTGACGACTGATACGTCTCCAACGTATTTATAATTTTTGATGCTCCATGCTTGTTTTTACACCATTTGCCTAATGTTTCGTTACACTTCGTGGCACTTTTATGCATTTTCCGGAACTAACCTATTAACGAGTTGCCACAGTGCCAGTTCCCTGTTTTCTGCTGTTTTTGTGTTTCAGAAGTGATACACAAGAAATATTCTCGGAATTGGACGAAACAAGTTCCTGAAGTCTTACTTTACCCGGAAGCTTCCAGAGATCCGAAGGAGAGTAGGAGAGGGGCCACCAGGGGCCCACACACAGGGGTGGCGCGGCCAGCCCCTGGCCCGCGCCACCATGGTGTGAGGCCACCTGGCCCCTCCTCTGACATCGCCCCTTCGCCTATAAAGACCCCCCGACGGAAAAAACCTAAGTACCCGATCACTTTTTCAGAATACATCGCGATCCGCCGCCGCCATCGACCCGAAGATCGGGAAGGTCCAGAAGCTCTTCCCGGCACCCTGCCGGAGAGGGGAATCGCCATCGGAGGTCTTCTTCATCGCCATGCTTGCCTCCGGAGCGATGAGTGACACTAGTAGAAAACGGGCCTTAGGCCTGGACCCTTTAGTCCCGGCCTCCATCTGGGCCGGGACTAAAGGCCCGGCCACGTCGCCCCAAATTCGCCAGCCGCCCGGGAGGCTTTGGTCCCGGCCCGTTACGAGCCTTTAGTCCCGGTTTGAGACACAAACCGGGACTAAAGGGCTATGCGCTGGGCGGCCCGCATGTGCGCCCCCTTTAGTCCCGGTTTGTGTCTCAAACCGGGACTAAAGTACTCTGCCTATATATATGGCCCCTGCAGCCCCTCTCTCCCCTCTTGCATTTTTTTGGATGAAAGTGTGTGAGTGTGTGCTAGCTCTCCTTTTTGCTTGGATGCACTAGAGGTGTTTGTTGAAATGTTTGTTAGAGCGATGCCGCTTCAGTTCACCGAACACAACTACGATATGAGGTGCCCGAGCCACGCTTAAGCCTCTTCCTCTTTATTTCCACTTATTCTAAAAGGTTAGCAACTATATTTCCTCGTTTAGACCGTGCGGTACTAATTTTTAGGATCGTGATTGTGTTTGATATACTATTGCATGACGCAGATGAGCCATCCATGGATGTACGGTGATCGACGCACCGCCGCTTACAGAGAAGGCGTGCATTCTTTTCGAGATGCGGCCGATGCGAACAAGCATGGTGGTGGCTATATGTTTTGTCCATGTGTTGAATGTCAGAATGAGAAGGACTACACTTCCTCAAGAGTCATTCAGAGCCACCTGCTTCGGTCCGGTTTTATGTCGGGCTATAATGTTTGGACCAAGCACGGAGAAAGAGGGGTTATGATGGAAGACGACGATGAAGAAGAAGAGAACGATGATGACAACTACCGATCTATGTTCCCTGAGTATGCTGATACCGCAATGGAAGACAATGAAGAAGAAGATCAGGGTGCAGAACGGGAACCAGATGAGCCCGCTGATGATCTTGGCCGGGTCATTTCTGAAGCACGGCGAGGCTGCGACACAGAAAAGGAGAGGTTGCAGTTCGAGCAGATGTTACAGGACCACAACAAATTGTTGTACCCAACTTGTGAAGATGGCCAGAAGAAGCTGGGTAGCACACTGGAATTGCTGAAGTGGAAGGCAGAGACCGGTGTGACTGACTCGTCATTCGAAAAGTTGCTGGTACTGATGAAGAAGATGCTTCCAAGAAAGAACGAATTGCCCGCCAGCACGTACGAAGCAAAGAAGCTTGTCTGCCCTCTAGGATTAGACGTGCAGAAGATACATGCATGCCCTAATGACTGCATCCTCTACCGCGGTGAGAAGTATGAGAATATGGATAAATGCCCGGTATGCACTGCATTGCGGTATAAGATCAGAAAAGATGACCCTGGTGAGATTGAGGGCGAGCCACCCAGGAAGAGGATTCCTGCCAAGGTGATGTGGTATGCTCCTATAATACCACGGTTGAAACGTCTGTTCAGAAATAAAGATCATGCGAAGTTGTTGCGATGGCACATGGAAGATCGTATGAAAGACGATAAGTTGATTAGCTATACCCTTCTCAATAAAGGTCTCACTAATCTATTATTGAGGGGTCGTAAAGGAGTAATACTTACTAAGGATAACTTTGTAAAATGATGTGACATGTGAGTATAAAATGTATCTTTTTTCACCAACGTGAAATGGTTAAGAACTTGTTTTTTATTATATGTTCTCTCGTTCCATATGGTAAATCATTCAAGTAGTTTTTAACTAGTATCCATAGCATATTGTTGCATATATTTTTGACAACAGGCTACATGGTATAGATCACAACTTTAGAGTTTACTAGGGTTGGAGAACTTGCCATGATATGGTCGCTATGTCTATATAGAAATGACATAATTTTTAATGATTTTTTTTCTTATGAAGGTCGTCTACCAGTGGCATTTGCTCCATTTGTGATTGTCTTTACAATGCATCGAGGGTCATGACATGTTTATGAAAGTGTCTACATGGTTGGATGATGCGGCGAGATATATTTTATCCCACATTGATGACAAAGTGATCTTTGGGTTGGGCCTCCAACAATAAAGGCGTTCCACATTTGTTTTATTTTTCCTATGTAATTATTTTGCGGCTATGTGGATCTAACTATGAGGAGGTCAGGTTTAAGTCCTCATGAAATGTATTGTCACGATGCTACTTTTAGGTAATGAAGTGTCTCTTATCCTTCTTAGATCTTTGTTGTAGGGTTAATTTATCTTTGAACGTGGTTAGTTTGCAAGCACCATACCCTGGTCACTTTATTGACCCTTCATTTTCATAACTTTGTAAATTTGTTTCCCATGTGCTGATAAATGTTGAAAGCAGCTTTGACGTGTTCATAGGTTGTGCCTGATTTCACGTGAAAGTAACATATTTGGATATGGTGAGATAGCTAGGGTGGAACATCTCATACATACATGAGCGATGAATAAATTTGATGCCAATGACTGTTCATTGGCAAATCCACCAGGAACGGTGCCCATGCTGACGGCGGTGGTAAATACGAGGGGGATAAATGGCTTTCTAGTATGGTCTTTGTGTATTTTTAACCAGTGTTTTTCTCTAGTGTTTTGAATGTACGGAAGAGAAAAGGGAATGAGGGTAGAATCATGATCCCTTCACGCCCTTTTATATAGTTTCTTTGCAGTGTTTTCCGATCGATCTTATTTGTATTTCAACGTGCATAAGAACTATTAAGCAGTGGGAGAAAGGGGATCCGTGAATATCCATACATTATTTGCTTGCATTCATCGGTCACTTAGCAAATACATGCAATTGGCATTGCATGACTTATTAATCTATCACTAGCAAATGCATAAAATTGGCATTGCATGACTTCTTACAAGTAGTTACATGGTTTTTTTTGTTGATTATTTGTAGTGGGATTATATCCCAATAAAATTTTCACGTTGAAGATATAGGGCCAATACCCATGTGTACTCAATATTTTCCTACATCTTGATATCAGATAACAAATGCCACATCTTTTTAATCTTGCTTTCCCCCTGCTGGTGATGGTACCGTTGAGAGGGTATGACTATGTGCAGAAATACTCTGTAAATTTAAGGCCTTGCATGCTTTCTCATAGAAGAAATTGGACGGCCACAAAGGGATGAGGAAATCTAGGTCGTCCAAAATAGAGGTGTAGGCATGATGTGGAGGTAGATGAAAGAATGGGGAGTATGACAAAAATATAGTTATCTTCCTCTTTTGGTTAATTTTCCCCAATGCATCCTATTCTTATGCACACGCCACAAAACTCTATGGTTCTTAGACATTCTAGATTATGTATTTGAAAAATATATATGTTAGACTACTCTATTTCTCACGAAATATTTTTCTCTTCTCGATGCTTGCTATGGTTTGTTGCCACTTAACTACTTCAGATGGTTTGATGAAGATATGTGGTATGCATCAAAGACCGAAAATGTGGTGGTATATAAATAGGAGAAAACATGTATTCAATGCCGAGGGAGTAGCTAGAGTACTCCTAAATGTTCATAAAGAGATGGGCATAAATATTAAACTGAATGAACTCTTCACCGATGGAAGCGCGGATGGGTATTGACTTGATATATTTGTTGCAAAGCTTGTTTACCCTTGCATCTGAACAAGGTTACTTTGCAATGGTCCAAATCATGATCTTTGTGATGCAAACTTTTCCGAATTTTTGCCAGCTTTCATGTGCCGATGAATGTTGAAAACATTGTTTGGATGTATTGGTAGGCAATAACTAGTTTGTGACAGATATTCGACGGTGTGACATTGTCTCTGAATGGCGAATGGTTGGGCACCCTAAACACGTCGCGGTTAGAACTACATTGTGATTTTTGGCCAAACCAATTTTATCATCAGAAACCATGCGACGGCGGGAGCTGTACTGTGCGCTAAGATCACCGGTTGTCACCACTGCATGGGCAATGCGAAAGGGAGAGAAGAATTACTACTCCGATGAACGGCCAGGCGAACGGGCCATGGCAGTCTATGGCAAATATCATTGGTACGTACGAAAGTTGCACAAACCAAGCCGAACTAGACCAGACATGTGGAGTACGCCTGTATCTAGGCTTTGAAAAGCCCATGGACAATGGCATAGCATGGCCTGGTTGAGTACGATGGAATGGAGCTCCTATTTCCCGCTCGTTAGCGGGAGCGATCGATGGTGGCTCCGCCCGCACGGGAGTGCCTCTGTTAAGCTAGGCCAGTAGCGCTTTCTTCTTTCTCCTTTGACTTTTTTTAATTTTTTTTTGAAGAATTTCAAATTTTGAATTTAATTTATTTGAGCTTAAACAAATTTTAAATTTGAACAAATTTCAAATTGAAACAAAATTTCAAATTAAACAAAATTCAAATATAAACACAAATTCAAAATATGAACAAATTTGAAATTTGAACAAATTCAAGTTTGAACAAAATTGAAATTTAAACAAATTTTGAATATGAACAAAATTTTAAATATGAAGACATTTTGAAATATGAACAATTTCGAATTTGATTTTTTTTAATTCAAACAAATTTTGAGTTTGAACAAATTTCAAATCTGAATAAAATTCAAATTTACAAACATTTTGAATTTCAACAATTTTTGTGTTTAAAAATGTACGAAAAGCCACCCTGTAAAACCGGAGAACCGAAGGTCACTAGAAAATATCAAAAAAAGAAGTAAACAAACCTAGAAAAACTAACAAGAAAACCAAAAAAATCGACTACGAGCGCTAACAGGCCACGGCCCGCTCCGTCTGCGGGCGCGAGACATTTCAGCGCACCCACAGGCGGCCCGCTCCGGTTGCTCTAGTTCTAGCTCGAGTTCTTCTTC
Source organism: Dactylis glomerata (assembly GCA_007115705.1). Lineage (NCBI taxonomy): Eukaryota > Viridiplantae > Streptophyta > Magnoliopsida > Poales > Poaceae > Dactylis > Dactylis glomerata. The sequence goes on along the minus strand of QXEO01001381.1, from coordinate 941,550 downwards.
TATTCACATATATACTACTACTACTAGTCGATGACTAGTCTGATAGTCTCCCTCCTCTAGAGGAAAGAACCGGCACATATTGTTAGAGATATAATTAGGTTACGTATAGGATAGGTTAAGTAGAGATATTTCTTGACTCCTACTCCAAGTTTACTTCTATACTCCTATATATTCTCGCTCGAGAGGCTCAAAAATACATTTATCATATTCTGTCAATCTCTCTCCCCCTATCCTTCTACATGGTATCAGAGCGGCACCGAACCTTGACCTAGCCGCCGCCCCCGCTTCCGCGCCGCGTCGCTCCCGGGGAGGTCGATCTTCATGATCTCCGCCAGGGGCCGTGCAACTCGTCCGCTGACCTAGATCGTCTGCCCCGTGTGTCTTTTTCTCGCCGGTCGCTTGACCAGCGTTTTCTTTTAGGTTTACTGATCTTAGATCGGATTGCGTCGTCCACCGCCGCCGTCACCACACGCTCAACTCCAACCTCGGCGTCAAGCTCGCACCAGCGGCCACCCATACGCCAGCTATGGCGGTCGACGCGCAGGCGCAGCCGCTTCGGTCGGCTTTTGCCGGTTGTCGCGGTCCCTCGGTCGGCTGCTGCGCCTGCCTCCGTAGGCTGCCGCAGTCATCTCGCCGGCGCCGACTCTGCACCGGCCGGCTCGCCTTCACCAACCGCGCAGCAACGTCGGACGCGTCGTCCGAGGGATGCCTCGGTGTGTCACTCCGGCTCCATGCCTGCGTGGTCTCAATCGCCTGTCCTTCTTCGCCGGCATCGCAAGGGACTTCACCGACAACGACGCCACGGGTTCCGATCTGTGTGTCGTCATCAAGGACTTGGCACATACAGCGCCGCCGTCGGTCTGATCAACCGATCTGGCGCACGTCTACGCAAGTACGTCCCCAAGCATGCGCCTACCACCGTTCGAGCATCGGGCTGCCGCTGCATTGCCCCTTTGGGCCGTAGCGTCGCTGCCTTTGGTCCTCGCCGCCAGCTATCAACGTGCCTTTTCCAGCTTGTACGTCGCTGATGGTTCTCACGCCGCTGCACTGACTCGCGCCCTGCAGCTGTGCCATCCCATCGGGCCGTAGCATCGCTGCACGCGGTCATCGCCGTCACCTCACACAGACGACGCAGGCTGCCTTCGCACCGCCGTCCGCGCATGGCCTTCATCGCGCCGCCGGGTTCTTCCTCACCTCATTGGAGCACCACCAGTCTCATCAACGCAGGTACCCAGCATGGCCCCTCCTGGCTGTTGTAGGTCCCGCTGTCTACCCCACCGCCTGTCTAGGCATCTAGCATGACCACTCTTGGTCGTCGCTGGTTCGCCGCATTCTACATCTACGTCCAGCACGACTTCATTGTCAGCGTCATCGCCTCGTTCTCGACTACACCTGCTCATCTACTCCGACAACCGCGGACTGCATCGACACCCTTTGCTGCTGTGTGCCTCGCAACCGTCGTGGAGGCCTTCTCTGGTAGTCTCCTCTCCGACATGGCATGAAGTTATTTCTACTGGTCTCGTTCTTCCCACACGCGGTACTAGCAACACCGGTGCTTGCCTTTGTCCCCGACGCGTTCCCGACTCTGGCAAGCTCGATCGCAGCGCCTCGTCCACGTGTTCGTCTTCACGTACTTGGTTTTGGCACAACCGGAGTATGCATTCGTCCCCGACGTGCGCCTGGTTCTGGCAAAGCCATGGCCGCACCTCGTCCTCGACGGCTCGGACTGCATCGACTTCGGCATCGCTCTCCTCGATGACTGCCTCGACACATCACCGTCCTTCTACGGCGCCCTGCGCGCCTGCGGCTTCATCTGCGGCTACCTCGACATCGGCACCCGACCACGACATTGACCACGGCGACCCCTCGCACGGCTACCTCGACCAACAAAGGCTTCATTCGAGTCGCTGTTGCCGGTGCCGCTCCTCTACCTACTACTGACCAGAGGGCTGCTGCCAGTTTACCACTAGCACGCAAAATGATGATCTCGTACGTCAAGCACGTACATCATCGCCCCCATCACCTCCTGGCTCGGATCAGGAATTCCGGATCGGCCTGGCTGCGCGCGCGTATTAAAGAAAACAACCCAAAGGTAAGAAAGGAAAGCAACCCGTACGTACGTAGCCGGCTCAGCTGCTACTACCGACGCCACCAAGTGACATGTAGTTTCACAATAAAAGAAAACAAAAGTGGTCCTCAGGGGGGATACATCATCAGTAGTTAGCTAACTAACCAAACAATTTTTTGCCATGAAAAAGCTGGACGATCAGTGTCATAAGACGGAGAAATGGGCACCAGGAGCGTAGATAGATCCCGTTCCAGCCTTTCCGGTTTTCAGACTTGAGAGTTCAGAACAAAACCGAGCAGAGCAGAGCAGGTGGATCTCCGGTGTTGGGTTTACATGGCCAGCTAGCTAGAATAGATCGGTGCGGTGTCGAGCAGAAAAGACAGTCGACTGTCGGTTGTCAGGCAATGGGGGCAGTGGTATGCTACTGCCCCACGTAAGCACGAACCTAAAAATTAAATGGAGCAATAGGTGTGAAGAATATTGATCCAGCCCATGACACTTTCTCTCTTCTCAAAAGCAGCTTTAATTTCTCTCATTCTCTCTCACCTTTTTCCCTTCCTCTTCACTTTTAGTGTTGAAGAGGCAGCCTCCTGTAGAAGAGACTGCATCTCCAAAAGTAATCATCCAAACCTAAGTTGGACCATCCGAACCTAGCTAAAGTTGTGAGGCAGCACCTCTGGGGCATACCATTGTACATGCCCTCACCTTCCCGCTGCAACCCAACCCATTTCGATGTTTGTTTGTTTGTTCGTTCGGTGGCAGGCGGTGACGTTGCTGGTGGCCTGGCCAGACCAGCTTTCACCTCCTCCACGTCCAGCCTATATATACGTGCACACAGGCCACGGGCCCACGGTATTTTGAAACATAAGCTTACTGTACTGGTCTGTCTCTATACTATTTTTTTCTTCCTCCGCACGTGAGATGCTTCCTCCCCATTTCTACGCCTGCAGGTTTCAAGCCCGCCACCGACCTTCCCTTTTGACAAGCAAAATGTAACTAGAACCATTTTTTCCTTTTTCCCTCAAGTAGTTTGTTAAGACAAGACACACTGGCTTGACATGTTTGAAACTTGACACCGTCTTAGGCTCCAGAACGTCATATTCATTGGATGGATGTCAAAATCATAATAAGTATCATCTCTAAATATGAAATATATCAATGAATAACAGTAAATTATGATACAAAATAGTGATGCAAAATGGACGTATCAACCGGTCTCCCTACATATAGCTGAAATGCTAACATTTTTTTACTAAATAATGTCCAAGCTTTGTGTTGGCAACATCGACGATGTTGTTCGGTCATGACTGAACCCGAATCTGAATTTTTGGTACCGAATTTGTCGGGTAGTAAAATAAACTAGTATATTTTGGTTTTTATTTTTGAACGACCGTATTTAAAATAGATGGAAGTACAAAGACCGAATTATCGGTTATGACCGAATGCCCACACCTAACCCGTACGTACGGACCCGGCTACTAGTACCGACGCCACCATGTGCCATGTAGTTTCGCAATAAAAAGAAAACAAAAGTGGTCCTCAGGGGGATGGGATACATCATCAGTTAGCTAACTAGCCAACAAACTATTTTTTGCCAAGAAAAAGCTGGACGATCGGTGTCAAAACGCGGCGTTCGCGTGGGTGCAGGAGCACAGGGACATCAGCTAGCAGGTGATAGCATTGGAGGGGAAAATAGCTCAGCTGGAATCTATTCTTCCCAGGAAAAGAAATGGGGAGCAGGAGCGTAGATAGATCCCGTTCCAGCCTTTCCGGTGTTCGGACTTGAGAGAGTTCAGAGCAGAGGAGAGCACAACAGGTGGATCTACGGTGTTCGGTTAGAGCATCTCCAGCAGAGGCTGTATACTAGCGCGGCGCTGTAATAACTGCTTTTTTGGGCGCGCGCGGGATCTTTAAGCGCGCGCGCTGCTGTTGCGCTAGGTTGGGCGGCAAATCTCCCGCGCGTCGTGGAGCGCGCGCTACAAAAGCCGCGCGTCGCCCGCGCCCAACCGCCACGCGCGCGCACCTGGAACGTTCCCTTTCTTCTCTATCCCCTTCCACGCGCGCACACCGCCCAAACGCCACGCGCCCCGCCGCCATGCCGCCTCGCCGGCGCAGCGCCTCCGGCTTCACCGGCGTGCGCCCGCGCCCGAACGGGCTCTACTACGCCGAGATCCGCACCGCCGGCTTCCGCCTCACGCTCGGCACCTTCAACACGTCGGAGGAGGCGGCGCGCGCGTACGACGCGGCGGCATGGCGCCTCGGGCGCCCGCGCCGGCAGATGAATTTCCCCGAGACGGAGACGCTCGAGGAGGCGCAGTTCCTCGCGCCACCACCGCGCCTCATCACAGAGGAGGACCGCCGCCTGCATCGCGAGGCGCAGCGCCGCCTGCTCATCGCCGAGCACGACGAGCGCGCCATGGCGAGGTGGCGCGCCGAGTTCCCGCAGGATGTGCAGGCGGAGCTCGAGTTCTACCGCTCGAGAAGGGCCGAGCGGCGCGCCTACCGGGAAGATCGCCGCCGGCGCAAAGCCTTCATCAACGCGCAGCTCGTGGGGCCGCAGACCATCGACGAGGACGATCCGAGGTGGGATGACCTGTGGACGCAGTCCGAGGACACCTCCTCCGATGATGATGATGAAGCGTAGAATGTAGCTTCATTTGGTAGTTTGTAGTTTTAATTTCTGTTGAACGCAATGTATTTTCTGTTTGTCGCGGTTTAATTTTAGTCTATTTTCTAGATCTTCGATCAATCTGTTTGTGTGCGCGCGCTTGTTTGCGCGCTGTATGATGCAGCGTCTGGTGGAGGCGCGTCTGCGCGCCGTGTATTGCCGCGCGCGTTTACAGCTTCTGAGAATGGCCGCTCAAAAATGGCGCACGCAAAGCATCTACAGCGCGCTGGTTCGGCGTTTTACAGCGCGCTAGTATACAGCCTCTGCCTCTGCTGGAGATGCTCTTAGGGTGTGTTTGTTTAGGCTTCTGCTTCTGCTTTTAAGGTTCAAAAGCAGTAGCTCAAACAAACAACTGAATTTTGTAAAGTGCTTGAGAAAAGCGCTGGAGCGAAATAGGCTAGACTGCTGCTGTCGATACGAAGCTAGCCGGGGGCTGCTTCCTGCTGCTTCCCGAGCTTCTGAAATAGGAAAAGACCATGCTATCCTACCACTTTCAGTTATTTACAGAGAACTGCCACTCCATATATAAGCAGCGTGCTCCACCGAATCGGTACCGAGACCGCATTTTCCCCCGAGCCTCCCCGTTCCTAGCGATGGCGGTTAGGGTTACGGACTGACCGCCGCCGCCGTCCAGCCCCCATCGCCGCCGTCTAGCCCCCAGCGCCGCCGCCCAGCCCCCGTCGCCGCCCAGCTCCCGTCGCCTCCGTTTCCCGCCCAGCCCCCGTCGCCGCCCAGGTCCCGTCGAGCCTCCGCCCAGGCGCCGTCCCGCCCAGCCGCCGTCCCGTCGAGCCTCCGCCCAGGTGCCAGTCCCGGACGCCGGCGCTCCCCTGCACTCACCTCCTACGCAGCCGAGACTGTCCGCCTCCGTCCCCAAGATTCTTCCCATCGACTTGGCCAAGATCTGTTCGGACGTTGAGTTCTATTCTCTGTGCTGGTTGATTCTTGGGGTGTGGCGTATGGAGACATCTCCGGCAGCCCCACCACAGCCAGTCCTTACCACAGCTTCGCGGTGATGGAGCTCATCTCTGGCAGCCCCAATATTTTAATTCTCTATTTTTTGATTTTCTTTACTTGGATGTCTCCCAAGTATGGATGCAATGGTTTTGTATGTATGTGATTGATGTACGTGTATACGAATTAGCAATTGAATGCAAGTAGTATATCGGATGTACTTCAAATTAGCAAAGGTAATTTGAAGTAACAATTAATCTCGTACTTTCTCCATCTAAAAAGAGTATCACGGATTTGTCAAAATTTGGAAGTATGTAGACGTAATTTACTGTATAAATACATCTAAATTTAAATAAATCTTCAACAGTATGATCTTATGAATATAATATGAAATAAATTTTAACCAATCACTCCAAAAAATTATTTGAATATAAAAGCTAAAAGCCAAAATAAATTCTAACCAATCACTCAAAAAATTATTCCAATACAAAGCACTTTAAAATTAATTTAACAAAAAAAGGTAAATTGAGATTATTCAGAAATGCCAAAAGCCTAGCAAAAGCCAACATTTTCCTAGTCGATAAAAAAGCCGAAAGCTAAAAGCTAAAAGCCAAAAGCCTAGCAAATAACTCCAAATTATTTTATAAAAAGTGGGAATTAGGGAAACTTAACTGTCAATTATGGAAATTATGTTTAAAAAATTAAAATTAGCTAATTGTTTTTAATCAGCATTTATACAATCACTTCAGCATTCAGGGGTATTTCAGACATTTCATCCTTCAAACCACCACCAGCAGCAATCAACAACACTCCTACCAAACATCAAATCTCAGCTTCCGGCACCTGCTTCCCATAGCTGTTTTTTCACAGTTCACCAGCTACAGCTGCTTCTCAACAGCAGCAGCCCAAACAAACAGACCCTTAGTACATGGCCAGCTAGCTAGGTGCGCGGTGTCGAGGAGAAAAGACGACGGTCACCTGTCGGTCGGTTGTCACCTTCCAACCCATTTCGGTGTTTGTTTGTTTGTTTGATCGTTCGGTGGCATGATGGCCAAACCAGCTGCTTTCACCTCCTCCACGCCCAGCCTATATATACGTGCGTGCGCACTAGCCACTGTCTTTTCTGAAAAATAAACTTGTTGTACGGTCAGGGTCAGCCTTTAGACCTCTGCCACTCCTATGTTTCTCTTGCTCCGCACGTGAAGCGGCGAGATGCTTCCCTCCCATTTCCACGCCACCGACCTTTCCTTTTGACAAGCAAAACTTTTTTCCCCCCTCTCAAGTAGTTTGTCAAGAGACACGCTGGTTTGACATGTTTGAAGGTTGACACCGTCGTAGGCTCCAGAACGTTAGAATCATTGGATGGCTGTCAAACTTCATATCAAGATGACCTTGTGTCTTGTTTTAACCATTTTTTGTTCAGCGGTAGACTATATCTACCACTAGTGGGGACGGGGCCTCCAGTCCCGGCCCGTAAGGGGCTTTAGTCCCGGTTTGCAAACCGGGACCCCAGCCGCGGGACTAAAGGCTGAACCTTTAGTCCCGGCCCGCTTACCAGCCGGGACTGGAGGGTGTCCACGTGGGCACCTCGGAGCGAATCAGGGCCAGGACCTAAAGGTCATCTGCAGATTTTTGTTTTTTGCTGTAGGGTTTTAGGGTTTAGGGGTTTTAGGGTTTTAGGTGGGGGATTAACGTGATGCCTCGTTTGGTGCCTTGGTGTTCGGGAATTAGTTTATGCATATATATAAGATTAACTTATCTTACAAGCGAGCATATATATACAATTATATGGAGATCAGAATTATCGGGACAAGAGCCCGTCTATTCGATTACATGGACCAACATCAGTAATGGCCCCTAGCTACACTAAATCGTCCTTTGTCGTCTATAGCTTCTATTCTCAGAAAGGTCGCCAGCTCCTCTGCAACAGCAATCGCGCGTTGCTCTGGTAGGTACTTCTCCTGCATGGCCGTGTACTATATAAGAAGAGGAGATGAATATGAATATCAATCATGATAACAAAGAATGACGAGTAAAAATAGAGGTGTGAATGTTTATTGCTTACATCGTATCTGTAATCCTTGTGCTCAGAGGTAAACGTGCGAATGGTCTCGCAAACATAGTATCCACATAGATGCGTCCCCCGTGGCTGCTGGTCGCACTTTACGAGAATAGAATATATATAATCAAAATAATAATCTAGCATTACAAAAGTATTGAAAATAGAAGTATATCATACTACTACTTACCTGAGCCGCTCTAAAGGTCAGCTCCTCATGCCGGATACCGGGAGTCACGCACTTGAACCGCTTCCAAACCCTGCCCGACAAGGAAAATGATTTGCTAAGTTTTTCATTAATTGATATATCAGAAAATCATCGAAAGAGACCGATAGAGCGCAAGAATGATTAAAATTACCCTTGGAGCATGTCCTGCAGGCTTTGGAACTGTTCCAAGGGTCTCGATAATGGGTCGAAGGCATCAACTCTTCCCTTATCAATTTGAATGTCCAGCAGAATCCAGTGGTAGCTGCACATGTATATACATATATGTGTGTCAGTAACTTATCAATTACACTTATAAGTGAATGGACACAACAGAGTAAGACCCGTACCTGAAGTTGTATGGAAACAGTATGTGGTCACAGAAATTTTGATCTGTTAGAAACCTTAGAAGGTTTTCCTCTGTCTCCTTGGGGTTATCAGTTAGCGTCTTTATATGTATTTTATCTGGGTCAATAAACCCAATATTTAGGATGTTCCTACTTTTACATTCCAGAATCTTCATTCTGCATAATAGAGTACAAGTCAGAACGGAACAAGTTATATGTAGACAATGAATTGAAATAACTGAACAAGTTATATGTAGACAATGAATTGAAATAATTGAACAAGTTATATGTAGACAACGAATTGAAAAACTTACAGACAATAGCAACTCATAAGCGATTTGTCGAGGGCGTCGGCATTGTACATCTGGAAGAGTTCATCAAAGTCGATATGGATGTCTTCGGGACGGCCGTAGTACTCCCGTGGGACAAGCGCCACGATCATCGTTCTCCCTTTCTTTGATTCACTTAAGTACCATGTATGCAAGTAACGCATATTTGTTGGGAGATCATCAAACTTATCTTTGCTGACCAAAGGCGCTCCCATGACAAACTGTGGCTTAGGGGCTACCACAGCCTTGGGTACCACGTCGTCTTGGGAAGCCAGAATGACTTCAACCGGGATACCCCATTCATCCGCCCACTTCTTTGCTAATCCCAAATCTTGCCCCTGCACCAGAGAGGGAACATTCTCGGGTAACACCCTGAGGGGTGGGATCGACTGTATACCCATAGTGTTTCAGTTTCTAACCGAGATAATCTCGTTAGCTAGCTGCTTAACGAAGATAAGAAGTTCACTTGCACAACAATTACACTAGGTGGGCAAGACACAGAAGTGAGTTTTTTTGGCGAAATTTCGCCGATCTATTAATAATCATCAACAACAGTAAAAAGAATTTATAAAAGTAATAAAATTACAAATAGATTATTGGACCACCTAGCGACGACTATAAATACTAGCGCGAGCCGAACACACGTCGCCGTCCTCGCCCCTCCATCATCGGAGCAGGAGGAAAAAACTTGTAGTAGTAGAGCTTGTTGTAGTAGATAGACCGAAAATCATCGTGCTAAGGCTCCAACTAAGAATCAGTATACCAAAGCAGTAGCCATCGTCGATGATGACAACCATAGATCAGAAGAGACTGACCTAAAACCACACAAACGATTACGAAAACCAACCGGATTTCGAGAAATCTGCCAGATACACGACTCCGCGTGCCCTCCACCGGTGCACACCGAAGCGAGGATAGGGCGAGGGGGCCCTTATTCTGACTTAAGAATGCCGTTGTCGCCTCACCATTCAGAAAAAGAGATAGAAAAACCTAAAACAGGAACCTGCCACCGCGGCTAGGGTCCATAGTACCTCCAAGGCCCGAGAGGCCATCAGATGTGGGCATACAAACGGCGGCCCCAGACGGAATCCCTAGCCGCCTAGGGGGCCGTCTCTGTTTTCTCTTTTTCTTCTCTTAACCGTTCAGGTATCATCTAAACTTTTCCAATGTTTGAAGGTGAAGTGAGTTGGAACACTAATAAACCTTATATAAATGATCGTCATCAATCACCTAGTACGGGACAAAAACCTATATCAACATCCACAGTGTGTGCACGTGTGTATATGTTGTGCTCCATGTGTTCTAAAATAATGTGGTTTTAGTTATATTGAAAATCTATGATAGCCGAGTATATATAAAAAAGAAAAAAATATATCTTTTCAGGAATACAATAGGTAAATTTTGCCGGTCTGTCTGCCCTATCTGTTTCCCAAATCCAGCTCATTCAGTCATTCTTGTTTCCCAAATCCAGCTCATTCAGGCATCCAGCTCATTCAGTCTGCTCCGGGCGAAAGCCTGACGACTGATACGTCTCCAACGTATTTATAATTTTTGATGCTCCATGCTTGTTTTTACACCATTTGCCTAATGTTTCGTTACACTTCGTGGCACTTTTATGCATTTTCCGGAACTAACCTATTAACGAGTTGCCACAGTGCCAGTTCCCTGTTTTCTGCTGTTTTTGTGTTTCAGAAGTGATACACAAGAAATATTCTCGGAATTGGACGAAACAAGTTCCTGAAGTCTTACTTTACCCGGAAGCTTCCAGAGATCCGAAGGAGAGTAGGAGAGGGGCCACCAGGGGCCCACACACAGGGGTGGCGCGGCCAGCCCCTGGCCCGCGCCACCATGGTGTGAGGCCACCTGGCCCCTCCTCTGACATCGCCCCTTCGCCTATAAAGACCCCCCGACGGAAAAAACCTAAGTACCCGATCACTTTTTCAGAATACATCGCGATCCGCCGCCGCCATCGACCCGAAGATCGGGAAGGTCCAGAAGCTCTTCCCGGCACCCTGCCGGAGAGGGGAATCGCCATCGGAGGTCTTCTTCATCGCCATGCTTGCCTCCGGAGCGATGAGTGACACTAGTAGAAAACGGGCCTTAGGCCTGGACCCTTTAGTCCCGGCCTCCATCTGGGCCGGGACTAAAGGCCCGGCCACGTCGCCCCAAATTCGCCAGCCGCCCGGGAGGCTTTGGTCCCGGCCCGTTACGAGCCTTTAGTCCCGGTTTGAGACACAAACCGGGACTAAAGGGCTATGCGCTGGGCGGCCCGCATGTGCGCCCCCTTTAGTCCCGGTTTGTGTCTCAAACCGGGACTAAAGTACTCTGCCTATATATATGGCCCCTGCAGCCCCTCTCTCCCCTCTTGCATTTTTTTGGATGAAAGTGTGTGAGTGTGTGCTAGCTCTCCTTTTTGCTTGGATGCACTAGAGGTGTTTGTTGAAATGTTTGTTAGAGCGATGCCGCTTCAGTTCACCGAACACAACTACGATATGAGGTGCCCGAGCCACGCTTAAGCCTCTTCCTCTTTATTTCCACTTATTCTAAAAGGTTAGCAACTATATTTCCTCGTTTAGACCGTGCGGTACTAATTTTTAGGATCGTGATTGTGTTTGATATACTATTGCATGACGCAGATGAGCCATCCATGGATGTACGGTGATCGACGCACCGCCGCTTACAGAGAAGGCGTGCATTCTTTTCGAGATGCGGCCGATGCGAACAAGCATGGTGGTGGCTATATGTTTTGTCCATGTGTTGAATGTCAGAATGAGAAGGACTACACTTCCTCAAGAGTCATTCAGAGCCACCTGCTTCGGTCCGGTTTTATGTCGGGCTATAATGTTTGGACCAAGCACGGAGAAAGAGGGGTTATGATGGAAGACGACGATGAAGAAGAAGAGAACGATGATGACAACTACCGATCTATGTTCCCTGAGTATGCTGATACCGCAATGGAAGACAATGAAGAAGAAGATCAGGGTGCAGAACGGGAACCAGATGAGCCCGCTGATGATCTTGGCCGGGTCATTTCTGAAGCACGGCGAGGCTGCGACACAGAAAAGGAGAGGTTGCAGTTCGAGCAGATGTTACAGGACCACAACAAATTGTTGTACCCAACTTGTGAAGATGGCCAGAAGAAGCTGGGTAGCACACTGGAATTGCTGAAGTGGAAGGCAGAGACCGGTGTGACTGACTCGTCATTCGAAAAGTTGCTGGTACTGATGAAGAAGATGCTTCCAAGAAAGAACGAATTGCCCGCCAGCACGTACGAAGCAAAGAAGCTTGTCTGCCCTCTAGGATTAGACGTGCAGAAGATACATGCATGCCCTAATGACTGCATCCTCTACCGCGGTGAGAAGTATGAGAATATGGATAAATGCCCGGTATGCACTGCATTGCGGTATAAGATCAGAAAAGATGACCCTGGTGAGATTGAGGGCGAGCCACCCAGGAAGAGGATTCCTGCCAAGGTGATGTGGTATGCTCCTATAATACCACGGTTGAAACGTCTGTTCAGAAATAAAGATCATGCGAAGTTGTTGCGATGGCACATGGAAGATCGTATGAAAGACGATAAGTTGAGGCACCCCGCCGATGGTCGGCAGTGGAGAAAAATCGAGAGAGAGTTCCCGAGATTTGCAGGTGACGCAAGGAACTTATGGTTTGGTCTGAGTACAGATGGCATGAATCCTTTTGGGGAGCAGAGTTGCAGTCACAGCACCTGGCCCGTTACTCTATGTATCTACAACCTTCCTCCTTGGTTGTGCATGAAGCGGAAGTTCATTATGATGCCAGTGCTTATCCAAGGTCCAAAGCAACCCGGCAACGACATTGATGTGTACCTAAGGCCATTAGTTGACGAACTTTTACAGCTGTGGGCCGAACCAGGTGTACGTGTGTGGGACGAGCACAAACAAGAGGAATTTGACCTTCGAGCCTTGCTTTTCGTAACCATCAATGATTGGCCTGCTCTTAGTAACATTTCAGGACAGTCAAACAAGGGATACAATGCATGCACGCACTGTTTAGATCAGACAGAAAGTATATATCTGGACAAATGTAGGAAGAATGTGTACCCGTTCAATCGTCGTTTTCTTCCGCCCAAGCATCCCTTAAAGAAAAAAGGCAAGCATTTCAATGGCAAGGCAGAACCCCGGGGGAAGCCTGTCATCCGTACTGGTGCTGAAGTATTTGATATGGTCAAAGATTTAAAAGTAATCTTTGGAAAGGGTCCTGGCAGCCAACCTGTTCCTAACGGCCCTGATAAGCGCGTACCCATGTGGAAGAAGAAATCTATATTTTGGGAGCTACCCTATTGGGAAGTCCATGAGGTCCGCTCCGCAATCGACGTGATGCACCTGACGAAGAATCTCTGCGTGAATATTCTAGGCTTCCTGGGCTTGTATGGGAAGTCAAAAGATACACCGGAAGCACGGGAGGACCAGGATCGTCATAAAGGAAGAGATGGCATGCATCCAGGGCAGTTTCAAGGGCGTGCCAGCTACGCTCTTACTAAGGAAGAGAAGGAAATCATCTTTGAAGTCCTTTTCAGTATCAAGGTCCCGACTGGCTTCTCGTCGAATATAAAGGGAATCGTAAATATGAAAGACAAAAAATTCCAAAACCTAAAGTCTCATGACTGCCACGTGCTTATGACGCAATTGCTTTCGGTTGCATTGAGGGGAATTCTACCGGAAAATGTTCGCCTGGCAATTGTGAAGGTATGTGCATTCCTCAATGCAATTTCTCAGAAGGTAATCGATTGAGAAAGTCTATCAGGGTTACAGATTGATGTGGTCCAATGTCTGGTCAGCTTTGAGTTGTTGTTCCCGCCATCCTTCTTCAATATAATGACACACCTCCTAGTTCACCTAGTCGAAGAGATTAGAATTCTCGGTCCTGTATTTCTACACAATATGTTCCCCTTCGAGAGGTTCATGGGAGTCTTAAAGAAATATGTTCGTAACCGTGCTAGGCCAGAAGGAAGCATCTCCAAGGGCTATGGAACAGAGGAGGTCATTGAGTTTTGTGTGGACTTTCTTCCTGACCTTAAGCCGATTGGTGTTCCTGAATCTCGGTATGAGGGTAGGCTGACAGGAAAAGGCACACTAGGAAGGAAAGCAAAAGTATGTATGGACGGGCATTCTTTCTCTCAAGCACACTACACAGTTCTACACAATTCCACCGTGGTGGCTCCGTATATCGTGAGACACAAGAATATTCTACGCTCCGAAAACCCGGGGAAGACTGACTCTTGGATTAAAGGGGAACACGAGAAGACTTTCGGCAGTTGGTTGCAGACACATCTCATGAATGATGACACCGTTGGAGATCAGCTGTACTGTTTGGCCAGGCCACCATCTTCTACTATATGTACTTTCCAAGGGTACGAGATAAATGGGAATACATTTTACACGGTTGCCCAAGATAAAAAGAGCACCAACCAAAACAGTGGTGTCCGCTTTGATGCAACAGACGAGAATGGGCACTGTTTGGAAACATATTACGGGTACATAGAGGAGATATGGGAACTTGACTATGGACCTACTTTTAAGATCCCTTTGTTTCGGTGCAAATGGGTGAAGCTGACAGGAGGCGGGGTAGTTGTAGACCAAAAGTACGGTATGACAACAGTGGATCTCAACAATCTTGCGTACATGGATGAACCATTCGTCCTAGCCAACGATGTCGCTCAGGTTTTCTATGTGAAGGACATGTCTACAAAAACGAGAAAAAGAAATCAGCAAAAGAAGACATCGTCCGATGAGCCAAAGCGCCACATAGTTCTTTCAGGGAAAAGAAACATCGTGGGAGTAGATGACAAGACAGACATGTCAGTAGATTATAATAAGTTTCATGAAATTCTGCCCTTCAAAGTGAAAACTGACCCAAGCATCCTACTGAATGATGAAGATTCTCCATGGCTACGACCCAGAAGAAAACAGAAATAATAGATAGGAATGTTGGTGCAATAATGTAATAATGTATTAAACCTTTTATGTAATGCATGATGAAGATTCTCCATGGCTACGACAGACACGGTTACATGGATGGCTGGATGTGAATAATGGTATGGATCGGTCATCACCGCTCTTTAGAAAAAAAGCCGGCTCACTAGTTCTTTTCCCGTCCTGCTCTTTATACACACCGTGCTGCGTCTTCCTAAAGCGCCTCCCCTCAAAGCCAAAACAAAAGCAATGGCCGCCGTCTCCCGCCTCAACCCCGTTGCCTCGCCTTTCGTTCCGATGGCACTCCTCCCGACGAGCTACTACCTCTCCCCTACCCCTGCGCCGCTATACCCAGTCCTGATTTCTTCGCCTCGCAGTTCTTGTACCCACAGCCTCCACATAGAAAATTGTTTTGAATTACTTATTCAATTTTAAACACTTTTCATATTCATAGTTTTATCAGATTCTAAAATATACATAAAGAATATTAATCAATATAGTTTTAATTGAAAATGGCAAACTAGTTAATAGTTTGGATAGTTAAAATAATTAATTTTGAAAATAGAAAATAGTTTTGAATTATTTATTTAATTTCAAACACTTTTCATTTTTATAGTTTTATCAGATTCTCAAATATGCAAAAAGAATATTAATAAACATAGTTTTTAATTGAAAATTGCTAAATAGTTAATAGTTTGGATAGTTAAAATAATTAATTTTGAAAATAAAACATAGTTTTGAATTAGTTATTCAATTTCAAACACTTTTCATTTTCATAGTTTTTTCAAATTCTAAAACCTTTCAAAAGAATATTAATCAATATAGTTTTAATTGAAAATGGCTAAATAGTTAATAGTTTGGATAGTTAAAATAATTAATTTTGAAAATAGAAAATAGTTTTGAATTATTTATTTAATTTCAAACACTTTTCATTTTTATAGTTTTATCAGATTCTCAAATATGCAAAAAGAATATTAATAAACATAGTTTTTAATTGAAAATTGCTAAATAGTTAATAGTTTGGATAGTTAAAATAATTAATTTTGAAAATAAAACATAGTTTTGAATTAGTTATTCAATTTCAAACACTTTTCATTTTCATAGTTTTTTCAAATTCTAAAACCTTTCAAAAGAATATTAATCAATATAGTTTTAATTGAAAATGGCTAAATAGTTAATAGTTTGGATAGTTAAAATAATTAATTTTGAAAATAGAAAATAGTTTTGAATTAGTTATGCAATTTCAAACACTTTTCATTTTCATAGTTTTTTCAAATTCTAAACTATACAGAAGTTATTCAATTCAAATTTCAAATAAAATAGTTTTGAAATGAAATCTGAAAAATTCAGAACTGGCGCGCATTTATGGCACCTTTAGTCCCGGCTGGAGCCACCAGCCGGGACTAAAGGGGGGGCTAGGGCGCGAACTGGAACCGCCCCCAAAACCCTTTAGTCCCGGCTCGGGGTTTGAACCGGGACTAAAGGCCCCCCTTTAGTCCCGCTTGAAGCCCCGAGCCGGGACTAGAGGGGGGAGGTATAAAAGCCCGCCCCTCTTCCTTCTTCCTCCTCTCACGCACTTAGCGAAAATCTCGACGGAGCGCAGGAGAAACCGACGCCGAACGTTGCGGTCGGAGAAATCCGTGGAGCCCGCCGTCGCTGCCCTCGCACTCGTCGTCTGAGCGCCGCCCCCGTGACTCGCCGCCCCCGTGACTCGCCGCCCCCGAGCGCGCACCGCCCCCGTGACTCGCCGCCCCCGAGCGCGCGCCGCCCCCGAGCTCTCACCTCACCCCCGACTCGCCGCCCCCGAGCTCACCGCCCCCGAGCTCGCCGCCGGCCCTCGAGCTCGCCGCCGACGCCCCCTACTTCAAGCCCGCGCCATCCCCTGTAGGTAAAAGAAAGGTTAATTAGAATTATATTTAGTTAGGGTTAGAATTTAGTTAATATTTAGTTAGGGTTAGTATTTAGTTAGGGTTAAAATTTAGGGTTAGAATTTAGTTAGGGTTATTATTTTAGTTAGGGTTAGAATTTATTTAGTTAGGGTTAGTAATTAGGGTTAGTATTTAGAAAAAAGTTAGAAAAAATAGCAATAGCAAATAGAATTTTTAGATAGAATTTTTAGAAAAAATAGCAATAGCAAATAGCAAAATTCAGAATTGTTAGAAAAAATAGCAATAGCAAATAGAATTTTTAGATAGAATTTTTAGATAGAATTGTTAGAATTTATTATTTGTTAGTGTGTAATAGAAATAGCAAATAGAAATAAGTTAGAAAAAATAGCAAATAGCAAATAGAAAATAGAATTGTTAGAAAAAATAGCAATAGCAAATAGCAAATAGAATTTTTAGATAGAATTTTTTAAAACTGGCGCCTTCTTCCCCAGGTTTCGGACTTACCGTTTTCGGACTTACCGTTTTTTAGATAGAATTATTTTAGAGATAGAATTATTTTAGATATAGTTATAGTTAGTGTTAGGGTATTTTAGAGATAGAATTATTTTAGTGTTAGGGTATTTTAGATATAGAATTATTTTAGTTATAGTTAGTGTTAGTTTATTAGTTAATAGAATTTATTTGCGCGCGAGATATAGAATTATTTTGCAAATAGAAATAGAATTATTTTGCATCATATATAGTTTGTTAGTTTATTAGTTAATCAAATGTTCGTTTTTTGCAGAACTATGGATCCACATAGCAGGAACCTCGAAGAGGAAGAACTTATCGAAGATATAATCAAAGACGCCCCCGACGTTGAACCTGCAGGATCTCCGTCGTCATATCTAAACCCCTCCGGAGATGGAATGGAGGTTGATCGACACGAAGATGAAGCCGATGGGGCCGGAGATAGCTCCAATGACGGAGAAGGTGATAGCTCCACTGATGGAGAAGCCGGTGGAGAAGCCGGTGGAGAAATAATAAAGTCCGGCGAGGTATACATATGAAGTTCGACAATCACTTGTAATATGTGAAAAATATTGGAGATAGCTCTATATTGTATACATATACATTCATTTGACGAATGTTTCTCCCTCTTAGGCCTCCACATCGAGCAAAGCTACGAAACGAGGCCTGACTAAAAAGTTGGACGCACGGACGCATTACACCTTTGAGGTGATATTGCCTACGGGCGAATCAAAGCTTCCTAAGAATGCTGCTGACACATTCAAGAAGCAATGCGGAGTTCTCGTTAGGGATCACGTCCCGATCAGCGTTCGGGAGTGGAACAAGCGCAAAGGGGCAGCCGATAGTGACTATGTCGCCGAAAGGTACAAAGATAATCTTTGGAATGATATCATGTCACATTTCAACCTGCCAGAATGTGAGAATCAAGACGCCGCAAATAAACTGAGGGCCAAAGTCAAGGAGTGGACTCTAAAGAAGATGGCCGAACTGTTCCGTAGCTGGAAGAAGAAGCTATGGAAAGACTATCTGAAGACAAAGAAAGTGCCAGTATTCGAGGGGTATCTAGCCAAGCAGGCAAATCACTGGAAGGCATTTCAGGAGTACAAGCAGTCAGAAGATGCCAAGGCATTATCAGAAAAGAACAAGAAAAATGCCGACAAGAAGAAATATCACCACACGCTGGGGCCAGGGGGCTATGAGACTGCCATCCCAAAGTGGGATAAGAAAGAGCAAGATCTGCTAGCTAAAGGCATCGTACCTGAACCCATCCGTGATGAGTGGGAAATGAGAGCAAGGAACTGGTTCCTTGCGCATGGTGGTTCGTACGACGAAGAAACATGGGACCTCATCTGCAGTGGCGGTCTTAGGATACCCAGGGAGAATTGGAAAAAGATAGTGAAAGAAATTAAAGAGGGAAAAAGACAGTTCACTGCAGATAGAGAGAAAGATTTGCTCACACTGGTCCTCGGCAATGACGAACATGGAGGACGAACGCGAGGCTTCGGTCCTTCTTACCCGTGGTGGCTTGGGTTTGCCAGAGACCAAGACACTTACAGAAGCCGGGCGAGAGCAAAGAAGCGACAGCAGGATGAGGAGAATGACAAGTTCAACCAGTTGCTTGCCAGGCTTAACGAGCAACAGAAGCAGATTGACGAGCTTAGAGGAGTAGCGCGCCAGGAAGATCCTGGACTCGATATTATCGGCGCCCCATCTAAGCGGAAAAGCAGCGTGGCTGAATCTGAGGCCCCGCCCGATGATGCACGAAGAATGATAGAGGGCGGTCCCGGCTACCCCGTGGATGGAATCAAGGAGTCAACATCATGTGAACTCCATCAGAAATTCAAGAACATATCCATGAAGGTGGCCGTCGGACAAGCTTTACCTTCTGGCCCTGATGCACGCTGGCATGGCCGTGAGATTCCAGCTGGCTTTGCTAAAGTCGGGGTGGATGAAATCATGGCGGGGTTTCATGATATGGAGCTCGACATGGCTGGACCCGAAGATGAGAGGACACTCGGAGAAGTACTGGGTGGAGTCATCCTATGGGACAAGAACTACATCAAGCTTCCAGGCTCGGCCCCAAGGACAACACCGCCTCCGAGTCGTCGCAGGTCACCTACACCTCCATCACCTCCAAGCCCTCCACATGACGACGGCCACCACAACACGAGTCCATCTCGATCACCGCCGCCGGACTTGGGTCGGCCGTCTCCGCCGCCGCCCGCTAAGGATACTAAGCGGAAGCGTGCCAGCAAGAACGCTCCGTCCATGAGTTCTAAGCGACGGAGCTCCCCAAAGCGCAAACTGTCGCCCCTCCCAAAGGTACCTCATGCTAATCTTCCTATCAGACCTTATGATCGTACCGACGAGGAAAACGCCAGGATAGCAAAGGAACATTATGAGGCGCAGATGAAAAAGAAGGAACCCGAGCCCCGCCCGGAATACACCGAGAAGCAAATAGCATATGCAAAATACTTCATGACCCTTCCATCACAGTATGACTTACACCATAAGCCTGACGACTATACACGCACATTGCAGAAGGAAGGGCAAAAGAGCAAGTCACGTGCAAGTGCAAGTGCAAGTGGGAGCAAATCAAGTTCAACTACAAGCAAAATAAGATCAGACGTTCCTCAGCTTGGACAACAGGCCAAACAGTCGATCCCACCCCTCAGGGTGTTACCCGAGAATGTTCCCTCTCTGGTGCAGGGGCAAGATTTGGGATTAGCAAAGAAGTGGGCGGATGAATGGGGTATCCCGGTTGAAGTCATTCTGGCTTCCCAAGACGACGTGGTACCCAAGGCTGTGGTAGCCCCTAAGCCACAGTTTGTCATGGGAGCGCCTTTGGTCAGCAAAGATAAGTTTGATGATCTCCCAACAAATATGCGTTACTTGCATACATGGTACTTAAGTGAATCAAAGAAAGGGAGAACGATGATCGTGGCGCTTGTCCCACGGGAGTACTACGGCCGTCCCAAAGACATCCATATCGACTTTGATGAACTCTTCCAGATGTACAATGCCGACGCCCTCGACAAATCGCTTATGAGTTGCTATTGTCTGTAAGTTTTTCAATTCGTTGTCTACATATAATTTGTTCAATTATTTCAATTCATTGTCTACATATAACTTGTTCAGTTATTTCAATTCATTTTCTACATATAACTTGTTCCGTTCTGACTTGTACTCTATTATGCAGAATGAAGATTCTGGAATGTAAAAGTAGGAACATCCTAAATATTGGGTTTATTGACCCAGATAAAATACATATAAAGACGCTAACTGATAACCCCAAGGAGACGGAGGAAAACCTTCTAAGGTTTCTAACAGATCAAAATTACTGTGACCACATACTGTTTCCATACAACTTCAAGTGAGGGTCTTACTCTGTTGTGTCCATTCACTTATGAGTGTAATTGATAAGTTACTGACACATATATATATACATGTGCAGCTACCACTGGATTCTGTTGGACATTCAAATTGATAAGGGAAGAGTTGATGCCTTCGACCCATTATCGAGACCCTTGGAACAGTTCCAAAGCCTGCAGGACATGCTCCAAGGGTAATTTCAATCATTCTTGCGCTCTATCGGTCTCTTTCGATGATTTTCTGATATATCAATTAATGAAAAACTTAGCAAATCATTTTCCTTGTCGGGCAGGGTTTGGAAGCGGTTCAAGTGCGTGACTCCCGGTATCCGGCATGAGAAGCTGACCTTTAGAGCGGCTCAGGTAAGTAGTAGTATGATATACTTCTATTTTCAATACTTTTGTAATGCTAGATTATTATTTTGATTATATATATTATATTCTCGTAAAGTGCGACCAGCAGCCACGGGGGACGCATCTATGTGGATACTATGTTTGCGAGACCATTCGCACGTTTACCTCTGAGCACAAGGATTACAGATACGATGTAAGCAATAAACATTCACACCTCTATTTTTACTCGTCATTCTTTGTTATCATGATTGATATTCATATTCATCTCCTCTTCTTATATAGTACACGGCCATGCGGGAGAAGTACCTACCAGAGCAACGCGCGATTGCTGTTGCAGAGGAGCTGGCGACCTTTCTGAGAATAGAAGCTATAGACGACAAAGGACGATTTAGTGTAGCTAGGGGCCATTACTAATGTTGGTCCATGTAATCGAATAGACGGGCTCTTGTCCCGATAATTCTGATCTCCATATAATTGTATATATGCTCGCTTGTAAGATAAGTTAATCTTATATATATGCATAAACTAATTCCCGAACACCAAGGCACCAAACGAGGCATCACGTTAATCCCCCACCTAAAACCCTAAAACCCCTAAACCCTAAAACCCTACAGCAAAAAACAAAAATCTGCAGATGACCTTTAGTCCCGGTCTGTGTTACAAACCGGGACTAAAGGTCCTGGCCCTGATTCGCTCCGAGGTGCCCACGTGGACACCCTCCAGTCCCGGCTGGTAAGCGGGCCGGGACTAAAGGTTCAGCCTTTAGTCCCGCGGCTGGGGTCCCGGTTTGCAAACCGGGACTAAAGCCCCTTACGGGCCGGGACTGGAGGCCCCGTCCCCACTAGTGTCAGTAGTCTACCTTGGACCATGGGTCCATAGCAGTAGCTAGATGGTTGTCTTCTCCACCATGTGCTTCATGTTTAGATCTCATGAGCTGCCCTACATGATTGAGATCACCGTTATGTAATTCTATATGTTTGGTTTGTTGGGATCCGATGAATATTGGTGTTTATGATTAAGTTGCTGTACTGAATATTATCTTTTGTTATCTCTATGTTGTTTATGATCTTGCATGCTCTCCGTTGTTAGTAGCTATCTTGGCCGAGTAGTTGCTAGTGACTCCAAGAGGGAGTATTTATGCTCGATAGTGGGTTCATGCCTCTATTTAACCTGGAGGAGTGACAGAAACCTCTAAGGTTGTAGATGCGCTGTTGCTACTAGGGAGAAAACAACATTCATATGCTCAAGGGCATATGCTTTGTTTACATTACACACTTTGCTTAATGCAATTATCTGTTGTTCGCAACTTAATACTTGTGGATTATTAGTCATAGATGCAGTTGGATGGCGGTCTATGTATTTTGTTGTAATGCCCAGAGTAAATCTCATAGTGATCTTCTTGACATATCACGTTTATCTTTATTCTATCAATTGCCCAACTGTAATTTGTTTACCCAGCATGTGTTATTTATCTTATGGAGAGACACCACTAGTGAACTGTGGATCCCGGTCCTATTTCCATCATATTGCTATCACCTGTTTACTTTACTCGCACTGTTTACTTTACTCGCATACTCTATTTTTTTCCACTCGATACGCTCATAACCTTTGTTTCAAGCAAACCGGTGAGATTGACAACCTCATCGCAAGTTGGGAACGAAGTACTTGGTTGTGTTGTGTGCAGGTTCCGCGTTGCAGCTAGCAAGCAAAGTTTGGACGAGGCGCCATATATAAATTGTCCGAAGCTGTCGCAAGCTAGCAAGCATCACCTTCAGTCGTTTGTCTCTCCTCTCCAAGATCGACATACCTTGGTTTCTTAACTGAGGGAAAACCAGCTGCTATACTCATCACACCTTCCTCTTGGGGTTCCCAACGGGCTGGTTATTCACCACGCACAAGGACTGCCAAGCTCCCACATCAACTAGGAGCATCAATGACGCGGCGCCCGTGGATGTCGCATTTCCTCCTGGGGTCGTCGTGGAGCTCTCCAACCTTCCAATCCTCAGGCCACTTCTTTGGGCGAAAGCCAAATTCCCGTTGTGCAGGGATGGATGACGGCGGCGATCCTTCATCGCTCCCCTCTTGAGGGCGTCTTCTTGAAGTTTGTGTGCCTCTGTGCGCCTTCCTGGGGCTGGTCATACACAACATCGTGGCTGGCAGTTTGTCAGTTGGCGATTGGGTGTTCCGTGGGGAGGCTTGTGTGGCAATGATGGCGTTGTTGAGGGATGGTCTGGCCGCGACAAGATCTTGTTAGTCGGCTCTGCTTCGATGTGTCCGAGTATCTTCGTGTTGGTCTTCCCTTGTTGTAGAGTCGGACCTGCTATAGCGGTGTACGATGACCGGCAAGGTTGGTCCGGTGGTGAAGATCTTCTTCGGCGCGGGTCTTGTGCATCTCCTCTCTGGAGCTCATCATCAGATTCGGAGCTGACTGTCTCTTTGCGAGGAGCCACTTGTTTGGCATAGGCCGGCTTGAGCTTTGCAATGTCACAATGGCGTGGTATTTCTTTGTGGTCGTTTCAGGGAAGTCGGAGTCGCTGCAGAGTGATGACGATGACGTTGGTTGGCAACCTCGACGATGATCCTCGCTTCGGTGCTGTGTGTACAGCTTCGGTGGGTAGTCAGGGTTGTTGTGTGTGCCCTCGTGATACGTCTCAAACGTATCTATAATTTTTGATGCTCCATGCTTGTTTTTACACCATTTGCCTATTGTTTCGTTACACTTAGTGGCACTTTTATGCATTTTCCGGAACTAACCTATTAACAAGTG
Organism: Dactylis glomerata; assembly: GCA_007115705.1. Taxonomy (NCBI): domain Eukaryota; kingdom Viridiplantae; phylum Streptophyta; class Magnoliopsida; order Poales; family Poaceae; genus Dactylis; species Dactylis glomerata. The sequence goes on along the minus strand of QXEO01001381.1, from coordinate 918,081 downwards.
CCACAGTGCCAGTTTCCTGTTTTCTGCTGTTTTTGTGTTTCAGAAGTGATACACAGGAAATATTCTCGGAATTGGACGAAACAAGTTCCTGAAGTCTTATTTTACCCGGAAGCTTCCAGAGATCCGAAGGAGAGTAGGAGGCGAGGGACCAGGGGCCCACACACAGGGGTGGCGCGGCCAGCCCCTGGCCCGCGCCACCACCGTGTGAGGCCACCTGGCCCCACCTCTGACATCGCCCCTTCGCCTATAAAGACCCCCCGACGGAAAAAACCTAAGTACCCGATCAGATTTCCAGAACACATCGCGATCCGCCGCCGCCGTCGACCCGAAGATCGGGAGGGTCCAGAAGCTCTTCCCGGCACCCTGCCGGAGAGGGGAATCGCCACCGAAGGTCTTCTTCATCGCCATGCTTGCCTCCGGAGCGATGAGTGAGTAGTCTACCTTGGACTATGGGTCCATAGCAGTAGCTAGATGGTTGTCTTCTCCACCATGTGCTTCATGTTTAGATCTCATGAGCTGCCCTACATGATTGAGATCATCGTTATGTAATTCTACATGTTTGGTTTGTTGGGATCCGATGAATATTGGTGTTTATGATTAAGTTGCTGTACTGAATTATATCTTTTGTTATCTCTATGTTGTTTATGATCTTGCATGCTCTCCATTGTTAGTAGCTATCTTGGCCGAGTAGTTGCTAGTGACTCCAAGAGGGGGTATTTATGCTCGATAGTGGGTTCATGCCTCTATTTCACCTGGGGGAGTGACAGAAACCTCTAAGGTGGTAGATGTGCTGTTGCTACTAGGAAGAAAACAACATTCATATGCTCAAGGGCATATACTTTGTTTACATTACACACTTTGCTTAATGCAATTATCTGTTGTTCGCAACTTAATATTTCTAGGGTGTTCGGATTGATATCCCCGGGGGTGGATTATTAGTCATAGATGCAGTTGGATGGCGGTCTATGTATTTTGTTGTAATGCCCAGAGTAAATCTCATAGTGATCTTCTTGACATATCACGTTATCTTTATTCTATCAATTGCCCAACTGTAATTTGTTTATCCAGTATGTGCTATTTTATCTATGGAGAGATACCACTAGTGAACTGTGGACCCCGGTCCTATTTCCATCATATTGCTATCACCTGTTTACTTTACTCGCACTGTTTATTTTTCTCGTATTGTTTACTTTACTCGCATATTATTACTGTTTTCCACTCGATATACTCATAACCTTTGTTTCAAGCAAACCGGTGAGATTGACAACCTCATCGTAAGTTGGGAGCAAAGTATTTGTTTGTGTGTGTGCAGGTTCCACGTTGCAGCTAGCAAGCAAAGCTTGGACGAGGCGCCATATATAAATTGTCCGCTGCTGTCGCAAACTAGCAAGCATCACCTTCAGTCGTCATTGTCTCTCCTCTCCTGAACGATATTAAACCTTGGTTTCTTAACTGAGGGAAAACTAGCTGCTATACTCATCACACCTTCCTCTTGGGGTTCCCAACGGACTGGTCATTCACCACGCATCACCTCGCGACGGCCGTGTTCCATGACGGTCGGCAAGGGCGTTTGTACCGGTTTTTGGTCGGTTTTCCGCTAATAAACCGATCATTATCTTCTTCTTAATTAATAAGGCGCGCCGATTATTAATTTCTTCCAGAAACGAATTAATCAAGCGAGCCACCAGCAACAGCGAGGTCAGGGCAAAAGAAACGAGATAATTATTCTCCCCGCCTTCCTTCCCTTTCCTCGCGACATCTCAGGCAGCCAGCCAGCCAGGGAGAAGAAGAAACGAGACCGAGAGGAAAGCGCTCCCCGCCCGCCCCCATTCCTCGCCGACCTACCTCCCTCCTCCAACCCCGCGTGGAATCCCCTTTGACTCCCGCCGACGCCCGCTCCCTCGCCGCGCCGGCGCGCGCGTCCACCGCCAGCGGTAGCCCGATCCCGCCTCCTCAGGTTCGTCGTCACCCTCCCGACCTTCCCTCGCTGCAGCTGCTCGCTTGCGATTGCCCCGCGCTCGATGCCTGCCGCTCCCGCCAGCGGCCGTGGAATGGCCGGATCTCCGCTGGTCGATGGGATCGGACCTTGTCGGCGGCGCCGCTAGATCTGGGCCGCGCCCGTACGGCCCGCTGCCGCGAGCTGTTCATCACGTGGATCTCCCTTTTCGATTTTTGCTGTTGGTGGCGTCTCCGCTTTTCGTGCCCGATTGCCTCCGCTCTGTTTTGGTGGTTGGGATCGTTTGTTTCGAGCTCCTGTGCGGACGCTACGCTACGTTGATGCTTCATCTGGGAATCGGATGTCGAAATGTTAGCGGTGGACGACAGCTTGGATCTCACCGACGGATCGTGCTCGTGCAGGTCTCCCGCCGAGGAGGAGGAGGAGGAGAGCTGGGCGCAAAGACGAGCTAGCTAGATTCGGAGGCGCCCGCCATGAAGAAGGTGTTCGACCAGACGGTCCGCGACCTGTACGTGCTTTTTCATGCCATCTGTCGTGCTCAATTCCGAGGTTTGTTTGTTCGTTGGCCCCTAGTATTGATTTGTTCTCGTCTTCCTCCTCTTCGCAGGAAAAGAGGGGTGAATAAGAAGGTGCTCAAGGTGCCTGGCACAGAACAAAAGGTGAGATCTCGTTCATGCGACAAGCATGCGTTCAGCATGCTATTGCCAAATTCGCCGGATTGCGATTACTTCCAAGCTGCTACGAAGCATAATCTTAATACGACCCTGTTCTCTCTCAATGACCTGAAACAGATTCTTGATGCCACGAGCAACGAGCCATGGGGCCCACACGGATCCCTTCTGGCGGAGATCGCCCAAGCGACGAATAACTAGTAAGCTTTTCGGGGTTTTGCTCTTTGATGATTGGCTCGTCGCAAAATGGATCCCTGTTTTCCTGGTTCTGACGTGCTTTGCGTGTTTGCAGTCACGAGTATCAGATGATCATGAACATTGTGTGGAAGAGGGTCAGTGATACTGGTAAAAATTGGCGGCATGTTTACAAGGTACGGTTTTCTCTGCAAATATGAGTGGATACTGGAAATAATAATCTTAATGACGCATTGGACGACCTGTGAATCTGGTACTATCTTTTGCTGGGATGTAGGGATTGATTGTCCTGGATTACCTGGTTGCGCATGGTACCGAGCGAGTTATCGATGACATAAGGGAGCATGCTTATCAGATATCGGTAATGCTATCGTTCCTCTTTTCTTTACCATATGCTTAGCGTAACAACCTGCTTCAAGAGCCATATAAGCATCCCATCTTAGGTTTCAGTATCATACTTGCTCGATGCTCTAACAATATCATTGAAATTGCAGGCACTGGCTGACTTCCAGTATATCGATTCTAGTGGCAGAGATCAGGGTAGCAATGTACGACGGAAATCCCAGAGCCTCGTTAGCTTAGTTAATGATAAGGAAAGAATACAGGAAGTTAGGCAGAAAGCACTTGCTACCAGAGACAAGTGAGTGTTTGTTTCAAATGCGCCATCGGTGCATAGTATGTTTTTGTCATGTATTTTTGTGCTGATTAGTTTCTGCTGCTCCTTTATAGGTATCGGAGTGCATTTGCCACGAGCGGAACACACAGGAGTCCTGGTGGATATGACAATGATCGCTATGAAGGTGGTAGATATGATAACAGGAATGGCTATGGGAGGGAAAGAGAATATGGATATAGAGATGATGACAGATACAGTGGTGCTGGAGATACACCCAACCGGGAAGGAGACCGTTATTCTAGGGATTCTAATGATCGCAACAGAGAATATGAATACAGAGGAAGTAATAGCAACCCTGAATATGCGGAAGGATCGGGTCGCAGGAGCTACGGGGATGAAGAGGCTTATTCATCCCGGTTCGTTTCATCTCTTATTTTGACCTAAAATTCTTCATTGCTATTTATAGCAGGGCCAGCAAATAATATTCATTACTCTTATCTGTGTATCACCAAAATATAGTACCCATCTTTAAACATATTCCTGTTCTGTTGCAGTGGCCGCGGCAGCAATGCGGATGCGCCTACTCAGGATGAGAGGTAAGAATGGAGTTTTGTGGAGTTCCTACTTTAACTTGTCCTTCTATAGCTAGTTGTCTTAAGTTCTACCTGCTTCAACAGGCCTATAGAGCGGAAGCCTTCTAACCAGCAGATTGCTTCACCACCAACCTATGAAGATGTCACAAGAGATGCCCAGGAAAATCGCCATGAAGAAAGGTGATGATTCTATCCTAGATGTATAACCCGTAGATCGAATAATGACTTCTGAAATCTGAGTCATCCATCAATTTCAGAAATGGAGTGAGTGTGCCAGCTCCTGCTGCACCAAAGGTGTCTTCTCCACCTATTCCTAGAGCAAGCTCTCCCCCAGGGCAAGTGAATGGTGTTCATGATAAGCCCGTCGAAGGTGTAGCTGCACAATCACCTGCTCATGCTGAACCCAATGGTGTTCATGCTGAACCTAATGGTTTCGATGAGTTTGATCCACGTGGATCAGTACCAGGTATATACTTTATACTCTTTTGGCAGTCAACGTGTTCATCAATAAACCAAAGAAATGGAAACTATATGCATGCAAGTTTTTTCTTGTTTCTTTATATGCAAGAACAGCTGCATGGAGTTTTTTTTACTAAACTGGCACATTTCTGTTATCGATTTTGATTTGTGGTAAATAAATACTATTTTCTTTTGCTTATCTGTATCTGTTCAGATGCTTCACCTCCAGCGAACCCCTCACCAACAGTGAATAGCTTCGAGATGGATTTATTTGGGTCAGATCCTATTGGTGAACTGGCTTTGGTTTCTGTTCCTCAGCCAACTGCCATGCCAAATGCTGAGCCACAGGCAAATTCCGGTTTTGAGACAAATAGTTTCATGGGCATGCCACCAGCTTCTACTGGATTCAGTGAGGTATGAAGCTGCAAAATTTACCTCCATTTGCATAAATTTTGTTGATATATGGGGATTATAAACCATGTTGTGAGGTTTTACAGTAGACTGTTTCTTAAATTTGCTTGTTACTGACCTGCCTGCCCTGTAATTCCATGGATTTAGACAAGCTGGATAAGTTAAGCACTAGTAAGGACAAAACATTACTACCATAGGTGCTAAAATATAGTTAGACTTCATGCATCTGGATTGATATTGGCTAGATTTCGGTCAGGAGAACTGTATCAAATTGAACGTGAAGTGGTTTCTTTTTGTTATAAAAAAGCTGTTGTGTTCTCTTTCAGTAGTTATACATAATAGCTAATGCGAGCAAAACATTCAGCTTTTCCTTTTATCTTTAAACATTGCAGGAAATTGATGCTTCAAATCCTTTCGGGGATCCTACCCCTTTCAAGGCAGTTCATGAAGAAAATCATGCAGTTTCTCAGGCAAATGCTGCACCTGCTAGTTCATTCCAGGCTACTGGACCTGGTGCCGATGCAAATCCTTTCCAGCCTGCTTCAGCCGCCAGCTTTGGTTTTGAAGATACTCTCGGTGATCTCAGTTTTCCGTCCAACTCTGCACCTGGACAAGATATTTTTGGAAGCACCTCCTCCTTACCTTCGGGTGTTTCACATGCAAATCCTTCTGTGTTTCAAGCTGTGGCACCTAATACTAATGCTGCTCCCATGTTTGCTCAGCCACAAGCACATCCTGTGGCGACCAAACCATCTTCATTTCCTCAGGCTGCTGCAACATCATTTGCACCTACACAGCCACCTCAACCTGCAGCTCCCAATCAACCATCAGGCCCGTCAAACTTCTTTATGCAACCGGCTTCAGTGACTGGCAATAATAGTCTGCCTGGTGTTCCGTCACAGAATGGAGCACCATCCTATATTCCTCCACAGCCTTCTCATCTTGCAGCTCCTGCAAACCAGTATCCCTCTCATCAGAGCTTCCTCCCACAAACTGCAGCAGCAGCACCACAGGCAGCACCAATTTCTCGAGTTGCATCTCAGCCTTTTGTTGCCCCAAATTCGATGTCTTCTGGTGGCAACATTCCATTGCAGTCAAGTTCATCAGCTCCCCCTGAAACATTCATGTCAGCTTTGCAAGTTAGTCAAACTGAGCCAGTGAAGAAATTCGAGCCCAAATCTACAGTTTGGTCTGATACATTGACCCGGGGTCTTGTCGATTTTAACATTTCTGGATGTAAGTGGCATGTCTGCATCCTGTGGCCTCCTTTTTCTGCAATGCCCATATCTCACTTTTTTGGTGATCTGATGTAATTTTTTTTTGTTGCAGCAAAAACTAATCCACATGCAGATATTGGAGTGGACTTTGATTCAATCAATCGCAAGGACAAAAGACTAGAAAAGAAAATCACTCAGGCACCAGTATCTACGATCACCATGGGCAAAGCTATGGGCTCTGGTTCTGGCATTGGCCGGGCTGGTGCGAGTGCCGTTGCACCTCCTTCCAACCCAATGGGTGCGGGCAGAGGAATTGGTATTGGTGCTGGTGCTGGTTATGGTGCTGGAATGGGAATGAACCGGCCCATGGGGATAGGAATGGGAATGAACCCACAGATGGGGATGGGTATGAACCAACAACAGCCCATGGGAATGGGGATGGGGATGAACCAGCATCCGATGGGGATGAACCAACAACCGATGGGGATGAACCAACAACAAATGGGAATGGGGATGGGGATGAACAAACAACCGATGGGGATGAACATGGGCATGGGCATGAACCAGGGGATGGGGATGCGTCCTCCTATGGGAATGGCTCCCGGTGGAATGCCTGGCGCTGGCTACAATCAGATGGGTGCTGGATATGGCGGGCAGCAGCCATACGGTGGTTACAGGTGAGATTACACAGCGGTGTGGGCTACACAGCGAGGGTTTGAGAAACAGTTTAGCAGGCATTTGGGTTTTGCTCACCTGGGTTTTCTTCATGTACAATTTCTTTTGTTTGGGGGTATATTTTTTATCACTATTCTTTTTTCTTTCTATCCATGTTGGATAATGTATCTACTGAAATGTATTTTGACATGTCACAACCGCCGCGTTGTGTTGGATGCAAAACCCACATGATATTACAAGCTTGGATGTAGTTGTATAATTCAATAGGCTACCTGTCAGTGAACATATATTATTTGTTTCAGCATTCTTGCTGGATAGACAATAAAAGGATGTACCATTTTGTTGAGTCTCTTGAATTTCTGCTGGCGTACATGTTCTGTTTGGCACCATGATTTGAGCTGCACTAGGGCTACTGCTGCATGCTGTTGTTTCATTGTTTGTTGCTGGCATCCTACACATGGATTTAGACACGCCAACAGTAGCAGGTGACTGAAACAGTTAATCGTAACGTCTGATGACTTTGTATCATTGACGAGTGGGCCCTCTATGTGGGGGGCCCATTGTCAGTACACAAAGTGAGGGGTCGAGCTAGGGTTTAGCTGGCCGAAACAACAGCTGGCACATCTCTGCTGGTGGCAGCGGTTTCAACTAATCCTGGGCATAATTCGGTGTGAAACTGACCAAACTGTCAACCCAACCCGCACTGCACCAGGTCGTCGGTTTATTCCGGGTTCGTTCTAATAAACCATTCAGACCGTGATACAAACTCTTCAGCCGGTTTCAGAGTTCAGACTGGGTTGGACCCAGCAAAACCATTCAAACCGTCCTTGTCCTTGGCCACAGGGAACCATTCAAACCATTGAAACTTTCAACAGAACAAGCTGGAGGCCCTGCTCAGACCGTATTGCCTACCTCCTCGGCGTCGGATTGACCTACAGCCCTTGCTAAAATGAGGATATGGATATTTTCTATGCAGTGACCATGATTACACTTGGAAATGGAAGAAGTCCCCCTTTTGCAAGCCCCATGGCTTGATGGTAGAAAGCTCAAAGAGATTGCGCCATTAATCTTTGAATCTTCAAAAAGAAAGAAGTGGTCAGTTTGCCAAGCTTTGAATGACATTGTTGGATTGGGGAAGTGAATTTGGAGCAAACTTCCAATATGAATCATCTAACCCAATTTGTTGAGCTTTGGGAAAGGTGTGCACCTTGACGCCAATATGGATGACGATATCCATTGAAAGTTTACAGAAAGTGGCCAATACATGACTAAGTCGGCATACAACATGTAATTCTTTGGGATTATATGCACAACATGGTTTGAAAGGCTTGGGCACCCCCCCCAAAACTAAATTCTTTGCTTCGGAAGCCATCCAAAATAGGATGTGGATGATGGATCGCTTGGAAAAAAAGGGTGACAAATTGTGGATTCTGCACCCTATGCAAACAAACTACGGAAACGGTTTTCCATCTCTTCCTCAATTGACGCTTCACCATTCGTCTATGGGGCCGCATCGCACGGGACACATGTACTCCCTAGCCAGGGAATTGTCACAGTACGGCCGGGCCGCATAGCATGGGTACGGTGCACCGGCCGGCGGAGGTTCAGCAATCGACAACCGCCAAGTGACGCTTGCCTATTCCTCTCCAATTTTCTCATCTAGGTACATTTCTTTCTTTCCCCAATTTTTTGGTTGGCAAGCATGAGATGGCTGGAGGAATATTACTGAATTTTTCTTCAGTTTTTCCGATTGGAACACCCATGGAAAAAGCCACTCAGAGAAAATGACTTGTCTTGAAAAGAAAAAGAGATGATATTACTAAAATTGAAGATGTTGTACCACTAACAAATGACTCGTTGCCCTTGCTAGAAATGGAATAACAACAACAGAACCATGATGAAGAACCTCTTACTTCCAAGGCATCGAGTTCTTGCAACGAGACCCTGGATTGCGCCCCAAATTTGGCAATATCCACCAGATCAAAGAGATAGTGTGAGGAGAGCATTTTTGGTGTTAGGCCCTATGGTTTTGTCAAACCATGGTTTCAATATTCAGAACCTTCGAGGACAAGGCTATGATGGGGCTAGTAATCTGAGAGGTGAGTTGAATGGACTACAAGCACTTTTAATTCAAATGCCCATATGCTTATTATGTACATTGATATGCCCATCGCTTGCAACTTGCTCTAGTTGATGCTTTCAAAGAAGTGCTTCCTATTTCCCAGTTCTTCTAATCTTGAAAGCAATGGGAAAACTTAATAATTACTAAAATTTCTATTGAATTGGCATGTTTCGGAATAATTTTTTTGGTTTTTTTAGCCCGGCCCGCCCCATGAATTTGTTTCAAGCTCCGCCACCGCTGCGACCCTGTCCCTCCAATTCAGCTGAACGGCCCAGATATCTGTAGAACTAGAATCCAGTAATCCAGTGCGTCTCATTGCAAATGTGTCTACAATCGATTGATCTGCCCATCGCTTTGCCGTCGGAATCTGGTGGTAGCACCTACCGAGCAGTTGAGTGGCAAGGGCGATCGCCGTACCGTACGAACGTGTCTGCCAATCCTGCGAGCGTTCAATCGTTCATCGAGCTTGACATGACATCCAATCGAGCTGGACCGCGCATCTTCCTCTCTTGTACGATCACTTTGGAGCGATCGAATTCAGCACGTGGGTGGGTGGTGTCTGGTGCGATTCTCCGGTGGAAGATCGCCCAACGCGACGATGCACCATCGTCTTTATCCAGCCGCGCGCGGGTGTAGGCATCGGCATCCCCAGGCACCAAAATCAGACAAGCAAAAGCAGGCATGTCCGAGGATGAAGCCGCGGAGAGCTCACAGGCCCTGAGCCTGGGCGGATTCAGCTCCCTCTTCTCCATCTCCAGCAGCACCACACCTCATCCTCACCACCATGTCCACCAGCCGCTGCCATCCCTCTCCCTCGGCATGGGCACCGGCGGGGATGAGGAGGAGGAGGATCAGGTCGTCAGCAGCGGCCAGGCAACCACCGCCCGCGTCCGGATGATGAGGAACAGGGAGTCAGCGCTGCGCTCCAGGGCCAGGAAGAGGGCCTACGTGCAGGAGCTCGAGAAGGAGGTCCGCCGGCTCGCCGACGACAACCTCAGACTCAAGAGACAGTTCAGACAGGTGCTGTACGTACTACCATGTCTTCTTCCATATCTTTCTTCTGTTTCTGCCTTGCTTGCTTCTCTGACCGTAGGTGATTAACTTGAACGCACATCGATCTTGGTTCAGCTTAAAACGGAGATGGCCGCACTCGTCCAGCAGCAGCCGACGCAGATCGGCAGCAAACACTGAAGAAGCCTCGTCCACTCAGTTCTAGCCTTCTAGCTAGTAGACGACTGCATTTGCCTGTTGGCCTGTTGCGCCATCTGAATATGCATGCTCAGAGCCTACCAGATTAGTTCCACCGAAATCACTACTACTGTATGTAATTAGTACTACCTCCATTTCTAAATATAAGCGTTTAAAAAAAATCTAATTTAGCTTGAAAAGATTACATTTTGAAATGGAGGTAACATTTAGCACTGGTTAGATTTTGGATTCAGTTAACTCTTACCGTTGGTCCGAAATGCCAGCAAGTTCCTTAAACGGTGTGCTATAGCCCACAAAAATGGTCACCTCGGAGAAAATATCGATTTTTCACGATATTGGTATCCCGGGGTCCCCGGACAATATTCATGCCTGGTGACCCTCGGTACATGGTTACAGTTAGAGTTTGGCCGATTTTGGACCTTTTAATTTCATGGTCTACAACACATAATTTAGGTGTCTTCGGACGATTTTAACATTTTGTGGTTACATGGTTCGAACGGCGTCGTAAAATAAATCATGGCTATACACCATTTTTTAGGTCTTCGGATGATTTCACATTCCTTGACCCTCGTTACATGGTTAAAAGAATGCCGTGAAAATCGTGTTTTGGTCAATTTTGGACGCGGCAACAGAAGCACTGACTGAAACAGTTACCAATATCGCAGATACTTTTTAGAACAAAATTTGACGGATTTTGCATCGTCCGGTGAACTTCCTGCGAGAGGAAGCAGCTTGCGAGCGGTCTGAACTCTGAAGCAGGGATTCAAAAACTAAACTGCACTGAAGTGACTGAACTGAATGCACTATGCACTCTGCCGTTACGCCAAGATTGCATGCGTGTTACCGCGTATTCTCGACTTGTATAAGCCCCTTTGACTCGCTGCATATGCATTCTGGCGTCCTACTTCAGTCATGTACGTGTGTGCGTGTTTTCTCCTTTTGAGAAAATATACCCAACTGTCACCACAAGTCGACGCCTCATAAAGTCAACACAGAAGCTAAGCTAGTGAGAACTTAAAGAAAAAGTAGGTAGCCTCATGCTTGCACGCTAATGCATACACAGTACAGTAGTACAATTCACAAGTCTAGGTGAGTGAAATAACATGAGCATGGTAGAGCGTGCCATGTTAACGAGCACAGGTCAGGTCAAAATCTTAAGGTGTCTGGTTGGACGACGGTCTGCATATTTTTTACGAGCAGAGCAAGGATAAAACCCTCAATACGTCATTTATTTCCAGTGGGAATTTCATACTCGTGATGCAAATTTCAGGCCTCTCCGGTTCATGCCAAGAGTAGAGAAAAAACATAGACATAGGAAAGTTTCCTTCGGTGACACCGTTCATTCGCTTGGTTAAAGGAAATATGGTAAGCATAAGCTAGGGGTGAAAACGGATTGGATGCGAATTGGATAGTGTCCTTCTCATAACAGTTTTCATATTTTCAAAACAAATATAGGTGTGAATACATAAGTTCTTGAATATGAACGATCTTATATACTGAAGCAGGTTCGATGTTATCTCCATTCAAAATGGATACGAACAAAATGAAATAGTAATAGAGTCGTGTCTTATAATGAGTCAACTCTAGGAGACCTCACAGTTGTGGGGATAGGGTTCCGATATGTCTCCGACGAGGATGCAACCAGCCGCAATCGACAACGACCGGCACCTCAAATGTTGGGTGTGAGAAGAATGGATGCTGCAATTTTTCCGATGTTTCATAGGCTATTCTGATGTGCTGCAAGCGACATTATCTTTTGCGAGCGTGACACATAGAAATTATGCTACATTACATCTACGCGCATTTGAGGGGAAGTCATTCCTATGAGTGCTATTTCTAAATGTCTGTAATTTTGATTTTCCCATCACGTATGATGCACGATATTTTCCAATGGATTGTCAAAACTAATGGGGACTTGCCAAATATTGCATTATTTTTGCATATTTTCTTCGGACCTTGGAAAAAATATTGCGTAAGGGGTTTCCACGTTGCACTAATTATATGATCGGTCCTCACATCTAAATGAGGTCCTAATGTTTTGTTTCTCATTCTTGAAAAAATAGGGCACCGATATTACTTGTTAGGAAATACCAGCCAAAATTGTTCAAACAAATTTAAAAATTCACCCATAATTTATCAAGTTCCTTAAAATTCAAGAATATTATAGATATACGGATAAATACCGGCCCATATTTCCTTATAATCGTGGGTACCAAAGAAACCGGTTAACTGTGAGATACCAGAAATACCGGCAGAGGAAAAAACCCTAGGGCGCATAGCTGGGGAGAAGATTGATTCGGTGGAAAATTCACCCCACCGACGGCTAGTACGTGTTGGGCATTGTTGTTTGTATGTCAATCCATTGGATGGGTTACGGAGACCGATGAGAAGATCTTTTTTCTCAAACAAAACTACAGCATCTTTGCCCTCAAACTGCAGCAACAACGCGTACACACATACGCGACATGCCGTCCGGTGCTCCTGAGACGCTCGAGATCCACGAATGCCGGTGGTCCAATGTGCTCGCTTGTATTGGCTGCAATGGAGGCTGCGCTTTTGCGCCCCTTTCCTTCGTCCCTTCGCATTTTGTACGTCCTATTTTGTTACAGAAGCTTTAACCCCCGTGCAGTTAAGATGGCACACTGTATTGTACCCTGGTTTAGCGATGATGCACGCTACGTGTTTGACATTTCCGGCGGGCACGAACGAGCGTCTATTCCCTTCTCGTGTCAGTTTTGGATTCATGTACAGAACTTCCCTCTCGAAAGATGAAAATACTAGTAGAGCAATGCTAGGTGCTAGCTAGTGTGCTTTTGTCAGGTTGCTAATTACTGCCTCGACAACTCTCTAAGCTTCCCTTCACGTTGCTAATTCCGGTGCCACAATCCGCGGATGCAAACACTAGTAGGAGAAACCCTATCTGTGGAGCATCATTTTGGGGCTTAGTGGCGCACCTGTGGTGCGCCACGCATATCAAGCCACTGGTATTTATTATTAGTGGCGCATGCCTATATGCGCCACGGCTATGTGTCCTATCCGTGGCGCATCCTAATGCGTGCGCCACACATAATATCTGTGGCGCACCAAAGGGGGGTGCGCCACAGATAGGATGCGCCACTGATATTAAAATTGGTGCTCCACAGATATGTTTTCTATTTTATTTTTTTCGAAAAAAATTTAAAATAAAAAAAACCAATTTTTTTTCGAAAATCATAAAAATCAAAATAATGTGAAAAAACTATTGTATTTCAATTTTTTTGAGGATTTTATCACATGAGGAACATTTTCAAATCACACCAAATTTCTTGACTTCCCGCTAGGTCACCCATCCTTAGACTACACCTGGCTGAGCACGTTTAACTTCTTCATTCTATTTGCATGAGCTATCCCTAACCTACTCAAGTTCTTATTGATATTACTATCATATCAATCCTCTTAAGACCTATGTGTGCTTGTGTGTATATATGTGTGTATGTGCGTATATGTGTGTATATGTGTATATCGACGTGGATTTGCTAGCCACCCGGGTAGCTATGCATACCCAAGCAGCCGTTGGATGATGGGGAGCACATGCTCTGCGGGATCAGATCTTGGAGTGGCTCCGTTAGCCGGGTGTAATCTCCATCCAACAAGAAGGAAGCAGCAAGTTTTGTTTTTGTGCACGGATGGACATGCATGCAAGCCGTGTTTTGGAAAGTTTCCATATGGCGTTGTGGAAAGTTTTCAAAAGCTACACTTGTTTTGGATAGTAGGTACGATGTGTTGGGGAAAGTTTTCAAAAGCTACAATGTCCGCATGTCCTACCAATGGAATTGTTTTTCTTCTTTACAAGCTGGGATATGTATACCACCCCGTTTGGTAGATTATAACTTTGCCATTTCGGTTCCATAAAGCCTAAGAACACCGCATCAAAAATAGTGATAAAAAAGGCATGTAGGAAACGGAGAGGGACGGCAAAAATGACAACCCAAGAACCAGCCCCAGGGTACGATCCATTGCTGTTTGTTCTTGGCATACAAGCTCATCGCAGTGTCTCTTTTTTTTTATCTATGATTCACCCTCTCCTCGGTTTGTTTTTTGCCTTATGAGCCAACTTTGGAAAGGAAACAACAGTGACTAGTTCCTAGGTAGAGAGAGAACAAAACAGTTGAAGATTCAAAACAAAAGGACGGATGAGTGGAGACTTGGAAAAGAAAACAAAAGTGGGCAAGTCGAACGAAAACAAAAGCACTGAGGAGATCGCATGCATGTAATGATAGACAAAAAGCAGTGGGCACTTTGGAAAGTTTTCAAAAGTTGGCATAGGACCGAACCCCCACGCACACCTGCACACACATGCAATGTGAATGAAAACAAAACCATACCAACATCTCTAGTGCCGTGATGGAGGAAAATAAACAGAAGTGAATGATATATGCTGTGCTCCCTATGTAACGCCGTTAGTAGCCGCAATGTTAGACTTGGAGACCACCATGTTGCATGTGCCAGATCCAACGGTGGGATGCATATGCACAGCTATCATGGTGGCTATCCCACTATTTTCCATGTGTATATATGTGTATATGTATTATGTATATATATGTATATGTGTAGGTATGTGTGCGTATATGTGCGTATATGTGCATATATGTGTGTGTATGTGTGCATATATATATGTGTATATGTGTGCATGTGTGCATATATAAGTGTGTATATGTGTGTATATATGTGTATATATGTGTGCATATGGCATATATGTGTGTATATGTGTCTGTATGTGTGCATATGTCATATATGTGCATATATGTGTACGTGTGCATATATGTGTGTGTATATGTGTGCATATATAAGTATGTATATGTGTGTATATATATGTATATATGTGTGTGTATGTGTGTGTATGGCATATATGTGTGGTATATGTGTGTGTATGTGTACATATATGTGTGTGTATATGTGTATGTATGTGTGCATATATATGCATATATGTGTGTATATGTATGTATATGTGTGTGTATGTGTGCATATATGTGTGTGTATGTGTGCATATATGTGTATATATGTGTGTGTATGTGTGCATATAGCATATATGTGCATATATGTGTTTGTATGTGTGCGTATATGTGTGCATGTGTGCATATATAAGTGTGTATATGTGTGTATATATATGTGTATATGTGTATATATATGTGTGTATGGCATATATGTGTGTATATGTGTGTGTATGTGTGTGTATATGTGTGTGTGTATATGTGTATATATGTGTGCGTATATGTGTGTGTGTATATGTGTATATATGTGTGTATATGTGTGTATATGTGTGTGTGTATATATGTGTATATATGTGTATATGTGTGCGTATATGTGTGTGTGTATGTGTGTATATATGTGTGCATATATGTGTGTGTATGTGTGCGTATATGTGCATATATGTGTGTGTATATGTGTGTGTATGTGTGCATATATGTGTGCGTATATGTGTGTGTATATATATATATGTGCGTATATGTGTGTGTATATGTGTGTATATGTGTGCGTATATGTGTGTATGTGTGTATATATATGTGTGTATATGTGTATATATGTGTGTATATGTGTGCGTATATGTGTGTGTATATATGTGTGCATATATATGTGTGCATATATGTGTGTGTATGTGTGCATATATGTGCGTATATGTGTATATATATGTGTGTGTATGTGTGCATATATAAGTGTGTATATGTATGTATATGTGTGTATATATATGTGTATATGTGTGCATATATGTGTGTGTATGTGTGCGTATATATGTGTGTATATATGTGTGTATATGTGTGTATATGTGTGTATATGTGTGCATTTATGGTGGTAGGTACCACGACATATCCGTGGTGCACATCAATATGATGCTCCACAAATATCTACAGCAGATATGCTAGCCACCTTTTCCAGAGGAGGGACCCACCATTATCCGTGGCGCACATGTTTGTGATGCGCCACTGATCTCTGCCCTATGCGTGGCGCACCCCCAATTCGTGCGCCACGGATATGGGGGTCTCACACCCCCGGCCCTGGTGCTCGTTGGGGCCCACATATGCGTGGCGCACCACCTTTTCGGTGCGCCACGCATAAGGAGATATCCGTGGCGCACGCGTCTGTGGTGCGCCACGCTTACTTATCCGTGGAGCACCGAAAGGTAGTGCTCCACAGATAATGGGCCCATGGATAAGGGTTTTCCTAGTAGTGAAATCTGGCTTTTTCTGAAACTAATTTTATTTATAAAAAGTTTTGGACACCAATATTGATTGAATGATTTTTTAGGACCGAACGGTTTTGGATCAACCAAAAATTATCACGTAGCAACTTATTTAAACTTCCCTTCACGTCAAATTAAGGAGAGAGGTAATGCTTTTAAACCTATTATAAAAATTTATAAAAATAATTTTTAATGTTAAAATATTGTAACAAAATTTTGCGTGTACATCTGGACATCTATGTTCATAAATAAATTCTCAGGGAACAAGAACATTTTACGTGACCCATGTAAAAAGATAAAAAAATATCCCATGAATAGTCATACTGGAGCATTGAAATTTCTTTTTTTACACGGGACACCAAAAATATTTCTTTTTGCCAAAAACTTGCGTGCAAACGTAGAATGTCTAGATGTACATGTGTATTTTTTCATGAATTTATCATTTTTCAAAGTTACCATTTCAAATTAAGGAGAGAGGTCGTGCTTTGAACCTATTATAGAAATTTATAAAATAAATTTTAAATGTTAAGAAACAAATCTTGCATGTACATCTGGACATCATGCTCGCAAACAAATCTCAGGGAAAAAGAACATTTTACGCGACCAGTGTAAAAAGACAAAAAATATTGGAGTCTTTTTATGAATTTTTAAACATTTTACAATGTGTTTTCAAATAGTGGATTCATATGCACCCGTGAGCTGAATTTAATCTTTCAAAGGAAATGAATGGAATATGTGTGATCAAAGAAGACCGGCGGGCCAAACGATGAGCTTGACGCGAATGGAAGTATTCTTCATTTAAAATTTTGGACCAATATTGAACAATGTTTTCCGGAACGAATAATTTTGGACCAATCAAGAATTGACACATGGCAAATTATTTTAACTTAGATTAATTGCAGTTGATATCCACCGTAGGAAAAAATCGGACGGCTCACAACTCGTCCGCTCAAAGAGACTAAAATGTAGACGATCTCTCTTTATAATTTTCCATAATTTTTTTTACTCAGCTCGGTCCATGCTTCGACTGACAAGGTAACACGGTAGCTTAACAATGTGTTCATCTTTCCATGCATGTGAGCGAGCCGATCGATCCGGCCCGCCATTTGTGCACGCTTTCTTCACACTCGTCGTCATGAACGATGCCTAGCACTGGCTGACTTGTGCATCGCCATTGCTAGCTTATATAAGGGAGGGCACACGATGCATCACAACCTAGCTAGATCTTCTAGTCCATGTGCAGCAGCAGCATGATCACAATCTAGCTAGAGTAGACTAGTCGTCCTCTCTGTGGTCTATCTATCGACTTGATCGATCTGCTCTATCTCACTTCCTTGGATCCTCTCTACCCATCTATCTTTCTTTCTTCATTTTCCTCTGATTCTTCAGAGACTTATAGCTTTTAATTTGATCCCCTGCCTAGCTTCAGAAACTGCAGCAAAGTGCTGCTGTGTTCGCCAAACACATGTCCATTTTGTGAAGATCGAGCGCTCTTGCTTGCATTTCTTCTCTAGCTAAGGTAATTAGTGATTCTTATTTAGTTGCAACTCATACCTGTAAATGTTGTTTGATCTTGATTTCTCTGAATATGTTGCTTGTTCTTGCTGAACCGGTGTTCACTTTGCTGCATTCCTACTGCATCGATCATGCAAATCAGGCGCCATCGCTGACTAATTAAGCAACTCATCGTGCCTACGTAGCTTGCATGCCGTTTAAAGTAGCGGAGACTTTCGTATTTTGCATGCTAGTTAAGCAAGTCAGACACAAGTGAAGCTAGTACTCAGCCTCGCACTAAATTTTCAAATCTCAGCGTTCCCGCCACCATCGCCATGGGGGTCACCCGTGCGCACATCGTGAAGAACGACTCCCTGGAGGACAGGCTGGGCGACTACGTCGGCGTCAAGGCCAGGGGCACCGGCCGCTCGTCGGTGGCGAAGCACTCGTCCCGCCTCGTGGCGGCGCTCACCTGCCTCCAGCTCGCCTTCGCCATCTACGCCACCTTCCTCCTCTACTACATGAGCCCCGCCGTCGACCTCCGCGGCAAGCCCGACTTCGCCTGGGCCACCCGCATCGCGCAGCGCTGGAAGCAGAGCATCATGGCCGGCGGGGAGGAGGGCGCGCCGCCGCTGCTGTCCCTGCAGGAAGTGTGCGAGCACGAGAGCATCGAGTTTGAGCAGAAAAAGTCCACGGACGCGCTCATGATCCGCCTCAAGCGCGAGCTCTACGACGAGGTGCTCGCCTTCCAGCGCCGCTCCTTCGCCGCCGAGACGCTCCCCGAGCTCCTCCGCATGCGGTCCCGATGGAAGCTCTCCGATGATCCAGTATCCCGGCCGCGGGTGACGGTGATCTTGAACCACTTCAAGCGGCGGACGCTGTGCGCGCAGCTCGACACGCTCCGGCGGCAGACGCTGCCGTTCCACCGGGCCTGGGTGCTCGCCTTCGGGAGCCCCAACGAGGCCTCCCTCCGCCGCATCGTGGAGAGCTACAACGACTCCCGGATCAGCTTCGTCGCCTCCGGCTACGACTTCAAGTACTACGGCCGCTTCCAGATGGCGCTCCAGGCGGAGTCCGACTTCGTGTACGTCCTCGACGACGACATGATCCCGGGGACTCGCATGCTCGAGATCCTGTCCCACGTCGCCGGCACCGACAAGTACCGCAACACCGTGCTGGGCAGCATCGGCCGCATCCTCCCGTTCAGGGGCAAGGACTTCACCTTCCCGAGCTACCGCAAGTTCCGGTCCAAGGAGGCCGGGCTCTACCTCCCCGACCCGGCCTACGACATCATCGTCGACCGGATCGTGCAGGTGGACTTCCTATCCAGCTCATGGTTCCTCGCCACGGAGCTTGTCAAGACGCTCTTCGTGGAAACGCCGTTCACCTTCATGACCGGCGAGGACCTGCATCTGAGCTACCAGCTGCAGAAGTACATGGGCGCCGGCTCCTTCGTGCTCCCAGTCGACGCCGCCGACAAGGAGACGTGGGGGGACAGCGAGCACCGCCTCGCATATGTCTCCGAGACTACGGTGATCTTCAAGGACATCGTGCAGGTGCGCGACGAGCAGTGGTGGCGCGCGCTTACCTCCGGCTACGTGACGCAGTGGGCGGCCATGCACCCGCAGCAGGTGGACGCGCTCTTCTACGCGCACTCTCTCGGCGAGGTCAGGGCTCTGGCGCCGCTTCTGGAGAAGTTCCGCACCACCCCCGGCCGGAAGGCGTACCTCGTGGTGTCCGGCGGCGGGCACTGCCCCTGCGAGGAGGCCGCGGCGGTGCTCAAGTGGCCCAAGGTCGTGTGCAAGGAGCGGCGGTTCAAGGTGTTCGACCTCGCCGTCGGCGCGATCTCTGGCCCGTCCCGGTCGGAGGTGCCCGTGCTGCAGGCCGTGTACTCCAGCATGCGCGGCCTCGTCCGGATGCATAACCCCAGCGTGGTCGTGGCCGTCGCCGGCATCGACGGCAAGGTCGAGGACGCGCTTCGCATGGCCGCCGAGGCCGCCGTCAACCACACCGCCCTCGTCCTTCTCCCCAGAAAAACCATCCCCAAGGTGCTCTGGATGGCCACCCTCCGTCCCGCCTCACTCCCAAGTAAGTTTTCAAATAAAAAACCATCAGTCTACTTCTACATGCATTTCACCGAACATATTAGTTACATCGACGGATCATGTCGTGATGGATCAATTCGTGGCGCGCAGACTGGAACAAGATGAGGATCTCGGTGAACATCATCACGCAGACACGCGCGGGCTCCCTGCAGCGTCTCCTCAACTCCCTTCGGAACGCCTACTATCTCGGCGACGAGGTGCCGATCAGCTTCAACATGGACAGCAAGGTGGACGCGGCGACGCTGAACACGGTCAACAATTTCGTCTGGCCGCACGGCGGCAAGACGCTGCGCCGCCGCATCATCCAGGGCGGCCTGATCCGCGCCGTGAGCGAGAGCTGGTACCCGGCCAATGACGACGACTACGGCCTCCTGCTCGAGGACGACATCGAGGTGTCCCCCTACTACTACTTGTGGGTCAAGTACGCTCTGCTGGCCTACAAGTACGACCCCACCGTTTCCCTGCCGGAGCTCTCCTCCATCTCCCTCTACACGCCCCGGCTCGTCGAGGTCACCAAGGAGCGGCCGCGGTGGAACGCGACGGAGTTCTTCGGCAAGACGAAGCTCGGCGCCAACACCCCCTACCTCCACCAGCTCCCCTGCAGCTGGGGCGCCGTCTTCTTCCCCAAGCACTGGCGCGAGTTCTACGCGTACATGGCGGCGCGGTTCACGGAGGATGCCAAGTCGAACCCGGTGCAGATCCCCAAGTCGCGGACCAACGGCTGGCAGGCGTCGTGGAAGAAGTTCCTCATCGACATGATGTACCTGCGAGGGTACGTCAGCCTCTACCCCAATTTCCCTAACCAGACCAGCTTCTCGACGAACCACATGGAGCCGGGGGCACACATCAGCGCCAAGGACAACAAGCTGAAGCACGACAAGGGCGACTTCGAGGTGCCGCTCGTCGCCGACGACTTCGCGCCGCTGCTGCCGGCGGGCAAGATGCCGCCGGCGTCCAAGCTGCCGGTGCTCAACCTGTTCAACCAGGCCGTCTCCATCAAGGGGCTCAAGGCCGCCGGGGCCAAGCTCCGGCAGGACGTCATCACCTGCGTCGCCACGCAGCACGTCTGGGTCGATCACGTCACCGGCTTGCCCAAGAACTGCACTGCTTTCTAGGTTAATGAGCCTGCTCTGACATTGATCGATCCAATCGCATAAATTACGGGCTGCATCGCGTCGTTTGCAACAATTTGCATGCATATTCTCTACATTTTCTTTCGTTCGATCAACACGCTGTGTTTGCGTGCTGCACATGAGGATCTACTTTTAATTATTTGATTCTTAAGCTCTACAATATTTGGCACTTAGCTGTGATTTTTATTATATGTTCGCCGTTTCTCTCCTTGTAGCACTGAAACTGTAGAATCATGTATAAAGACGCAGCCAAAAGTGGCTTGTGTTTGGTAATAGTTGCCTTGAGTACGATATAAGAGAGTGTCAGGTTCATAATCATAAAGAAATTATTTAATGTAAATCTCAATATAAATAAATCATTTGAATCTCGGCGTATGAGAAGGTGAAATGACCTTTGTTCCAACAATATATTATTCAATTTTTTTGGAATGTGATATATATTATGCATGAAGGGGCTTGTGTTGGAATTATGTCCAAGGGGAATTAATAAAGTTGTTACTATATTGTTTTCATGTTCATGATTATATTTGAATCCTATCTATAACCGTATTAGTTTATGAATGTGAGATTCAGAAAAGCTAACTAATGCGTGGAATAATAAACAACAAACAAATATCACGAGTCATGCCTCAAGACTAGCTTCTTCCCCCTTCTCCCCCTTACCATGGCAAGTCCTTGGGAAATAACTTCGATGGGCAGAAAAAGGAAGGCGTTAAGAGACTCTCCTGGCCCAACCCTAGACACTCTAAGATACTTTTTAAAACCTGCTCTATCCCCATTTAAGGAAAAATAATTTTGCGTTCTTCATGAAAGTAAGGGAGGATTAGGATAGTCCTATTGATTGCTGGGTTTTCCTCACAATGAGCATAATGTAAGATGTTACACGGTTGCTAATAATGTATGACCTCACATTGTAAGGGTTAACAATGTTAATGGATAGACCCCATTGATAATACCATGAAACATGTCATCAATATATTGTCGGTATTTTTGTCAAGATAAGTTTAACGTGTACTAGATTCTTTAGACCATTATAACATCTAGACAAGGATACCAGATGGATATCTAAGAACACATAAAACGTTATTCCGACACCGGATAATCATAAAGATGGCTTTCGAGTACACTAGAAAGTATGTCGTTTGTTCTTATTGGTTCAAGAATGAGAATTGCTCTACTTGTGAGGTTTTCAGAAACATGGCAACTGCCAATCCGTTCTTAGCTTAGTTAAGGCAAACAAACCCCATTAGCAGCGGCAGAGCAGAGCATATGAGTAAACAGATCCAAGATATAGGGATCAACGTAGGTTCGTGTGACCTTCCGACTAGAATCCATTTCATGGAGTCGGTGCATCTTGCGCCTATGGGTTTCTGTAACTATCCAAGAAGACACTCAAAAAAGGAAGGATAAACAAACCTACCTGGTGGACTGCTGAGCTACAAGTCCTAAGACATAGGAGCGGGATTCTCTAAAAAGCCAAGGTCTCGGGTGGCCAACATGATAGCAGGTATGGTTTAGTGGTAAAAGTGTGATTCGTGCTATTAATAACTGAATTTGAAATGATATAATTAAGGCATCTTTGAATTTTTTATTCCAATGAACACTTTAGTTCTAATGAAGGATTTAATCCTTTTCCTCTCAATAGCATACTGAGGAAGAATATACATTCCGACAATTTATATCCAAAGACTGAGGGAAATTGCATCCAAAATACAAATTAGATTATGAGTGCAGATTCATGAAGCATAATTTTGCATTGGATTAAGTAACATTAATTTCTATTACTATGATTTTCATAGATGAAAATGATGTAGTTAATGGGAGGGTTATCCTTTTTTCCTTATCTAGTATCATGTCGGAGCCAAAGTATTGTGGCGTTCATAGCAAGCCCACGATGATTACGACGTGGGGGGCTTAGATCATGATGGAGACGGTGCGCGCCTGGCTACATGGTGGTCTAGCACTACGGGGCGAGGGCTTCCAAGTGTGACAAAATATTCAAAAAGTTCAAGGAACATTAAAAAATTGATTTTTAAAAGTCTAAAATTCACATACATCGACGGCTTCCTCTACTTCTATGCCGACGGCTTCCTCTACGTCGACGGCATTCGGGGATTACCCGATGATGTATTACGCCGACGACTGCCGGTGGTATTTAGGGCTGTGCCGACAAGCAACATATTTCATGGAACATATTCAAAGGAATTTAATCTACTATTTCCTTTATGTAGTCGTATTTTACAACTCAATAGTCACAAGATAACTGCTAGATGAGCTTACTGGCCCTAGTCAACACATGTACATATGTTCTATTTTAAGAAATATATATGTGCACTTGTGTCTTTTAGGCATGATAAACGTATTCCATCTTTCAAAACACAAGAACACCAATCTAGATTTTATTCATCGTCCAGGTATAACATGAAAACAGTTTCATAAATCCATGTACAATATAGTTACAGTAAAATTTAGAAATAAAAAAGAGAGCAACGGTTTTATGCATACCAAAGTTTACTATCCACTGAAAGTTATGAAGATATTTATCTTATCATGAAGCTGAATACTGAGGGTAAGTAAAATATATACAGAAAAATGTTGTACACCTTTTGCTTCTAGCTAAGGAGTACATCAATATATTCTTATTGTAGTCGGACATAACTGAACAAGTGCAAATTCTTCCTTGTAGCTAACACTTTTATCACACTGAGTCTAGACATGTGTAGACAATTATTGTTGCCCAATCCATAGAGTCTTGTTCATTTTCAACACGGACGTAATAGAGCAGTTGTGGCATTACCTGCGTGTATACTAGAAATAGATATAGTGCAAAACCTAAAGGAATTGTATGAATATGTGGGTCTGGTCAACAAATTGTAATCAATAGTAGAATATCTAGACCGGAGAGGCTTCAAGCCAAGACATGACTGTGACATGCGCCTAGGCTGATTATTGGAACACTATTCTTCCAATGGATCTGCTAAAAATAATAGTCATTTTTAAACTCTTTATCATTTGTAGTCATTTTCAAGGCCAGATTACTGTCATCTTTTGAGAAACTAGCATCCATGGAAATTCTCTAATAATCATGTACACAGATATAAGGAACTACCTTCCAGAAGTTAAGTAGTCCATTACAATTTTCATTTCCCCTTAGATCAATATTTTTAAATAATTGGTTGGTAGGAATATCTAACATGGCATCAAAGTTCAGGTTTTGGATTTAAGTGTGTTGATCATTCCACACATCACATGTGAAGAGGAGGTGGAAAGTATATTAGATTTCCACTTGTTATCAGGTTGGTATTTTGGGATAGTTGGTTGGTAGAAATATGTGATACCAAATTTCATCTTGGCAAAAGAATAGAAACAAAGTAGGTTTTCTTAGGGTAGAATAAAAACAGGAGTAGAGATACTATATATACATATCAAAACATAATTTTCCTAATGAACTTGAGGTGCAGAGGTATATGTTGATTGAAGAATTGCAATTTCTTATTACTACCATACTTAGAGAGAATGTGTTTCAAAAGTTTTTTCAGGATTTAGTGCATGTATATGTATCTTTACACATGTACAATAGAACTCGTTATCTATGATCCTATCATAACTCCAATTTTAAAGTTCCAATGTTTTCTTTTACATCGAGGTAGAAGATAGGTGTCTGGTACTTTCTGGTTGATAGAAAAATGACAACGCATTAAGCAAGGACAAAAAATAGACAATAGGTGGATATTGAAGGAAAATAGGTTGAGACTTGCCTTTGATAAATCAGGTAGGTACAAAGGTAACCAAACTGAAACTTATTAATATGCTTTGAGTAACACATAATGCATAACACAAATAAAAAGGTTCATAAGACATGAACATCAACTTTTTTTTTACTTGAATAGAAATAAAAACTAAAAAAACTAAAACTCAAAGCCAAGTGAGCCATTGCAATAGAAGCATGATGGGATATGAGCCCCGAACCTAGTTGATGTTGCCCAAAGAGGTTCTGCATTTTCCTCCCCCCTGCATGACAAATAACTAATATTATTGACGAGGGTATGACCCCTCGGTCCTTGATATTTGCCTACCTGGTTCCTGCCAAGGAAGAAGCCCGCTCGAAGGATACACGAAGCCCGCAAGGCCCAGCACTTCGACTTGGAGTAGAAGGCAAGAAATACTTGTAAACCCTAACTGCTGCGTCTATAAAGCCACCAAGGGCGCCCCCTAGACGACCGGATTCGCATAGCCTACAACACAATCTCGCATAGGCTAGCCACGCCATCTCCTTCCACCTCCGCCAGATTGCATCTGCGCGCCATTGTAACAGCTCCACATATACCAGCAATACAAGATCAGACAAGCAGAATGTAGGTCTTTACCCTCCGGGGGGCCGAACCTAGGTAAATTCGTGTGCACCCCCTGTTTCTGTCTGAAGCTGTCGAATCCGCCAAGCGCCCACATACGCTCCATAGATCGAAAGCCCTCAAGCATGGGCATTGCCGAGTTAGAACCTCGTCAATTATGGATACATTTTCTTTTTGTGAGAGTGCTCAATCTAATCGTTGCGAGATCTAAGCAAGAGTTTTCTCCGACTTGGCAGCGTCTTCTCGACCAGCGGAGCTTGACCCAAAAAAATGTCCCTAAGAGACAGAAGGCAACAAATGGCCATGGGCTAGGGTAGACAACCAACATTGGAGTAGTGGCAAATAGTGAGCTGAGCCAGTATAATCACAAATCTTGACTATGGATTAAGCCTAGGTCACTCCGTTACATCGTGTACTAGTTCTTCGTCAGCATAGTGACGAAGCTTGACTAAGAGTTAATCCCTGGGCTACTCCATTTCCAATGAATAAAACTTATAGTTATTTTTGAAAAGTCAAGCAAAGTAAAATTTGACCACTCTTATAGAAAAAACTATCAACAACTATAATGTTATATTGATATCATATGAAAATATATTCCAAGATATGTATCTAACAATATATAGATTGCAATATGCATGTTAATGATTTATTCTAAAAACTTGGTCAGAGTTTACCTAGTTTGACTTGATCAAAAAATAGACCTTATTCATTAGAATGGAGGTAGTACAAATTATTTGAATGAAGAGCTAATTTATGACTTTATCAGCACATGTTGGATTGTCATAATACAATATGAATGTTATTTTATTTGGAAAGACACCTCCACAAGTGCATAACACCTCGCCATGGCCATCGAGGAGGAAGTACAAGCCATAAGGGGATAAGCATATGCATGTGAGGTGGGGATATTGGTGGATAAGATTATGTGTTGTTGTATACCTAGATTTATTGCTGAAGTATTTTTTATTTTTGCTGCAAACACTTGTTGCTTTGTGGCACATGTTGGAAAGCAGCAGACGTGTGTATTCACTTTCATGAAAGAAACTTCATCATATTTTTGTTCCTGGTTGCAAAATAATTTTAATTTTTTTTCATTTATTGCACACATTTAACACATGTTGCAATCATTCAAGAAGTTGTTCCAATTGGGTAAAAAAAATCTTGGAAAACTGAATAGGTGAGGCAATTGTTATTATATGCCCTTCAATGCATTCACTAAACACCAAAAGGTTATTCAATAACCAGAAGGTTTACTCGTCCATGATGACCATAATACCACTAGCACCGATTCTATGTTGTGGAGACAATACAAGTCATTGATTTGACTTAAAACTGTACAACTTGATCTGATGGGACTTGTGGCACAAAAGTAAGATCTAGCGATCCAAAAGGGAACATAGGCAAGAGCCTAGAATCTTCACCTCAAACTCAAAAAACAGATAAAAAAAGTTAACACTCGTTCAACACTCACCTCAACACTTGACTTTCACATCATGAAATACATTGTCTGAAAGAGGCCCAACATGTATTGTCCTCATCGGCCTGTACAAATGTTGTAATATTAAGCAAAATAAAAAAGCAACACCTCAATACAAATATGACAGCTTATCACAAAGAAAACCTCAAACTGATCCATGAATAACTTAGTCATGAGATCAGGTTCGACTTGTCCTTGCAGCGCCATCAGTTCTGACACATCCTCATCAAAACTACGTAGAGAAGAGGGCTCAGCTTCATGAACCACCATATATTCAGGCCAAACAGGGCCAACAAATACTAAAAATAGTCAAAACGGCAACAAATTACATGGGAGGTATGACAAAAGACATAAAGAACACTGAAATAGGCAACGACCTTGCGCTTCGCCTGGCAGAATAGAAGTGTTGGATGAACCGGGTATTCGACAACAATCATTCTCGTGACTAGCGCACCAATGCAATTTCCAAAAACATTACAGATAGATATTCCCCCAAATTAAATAGAGATATATCTCATTATTCAAACAAGAAAGTTATCGAATGGAGATAAATAGATATGGTTAGAACATGTTTGGCACCTGATGCTTCCTTGAACAGTAGCTTGCTTTCCTACAGTGGCTGCACAATTGTTTGCTTTTTCCATGTACCACACCAATCACAGAGCCGAGCACGGAGTGCTAACGGAAGTATTGGAAAGACATAAAATACATGATTGAGTGTCTTATTTACATACTAGTGTCAATAGAATTGGCACTTAGTCTTTCTATTTTTCTGTTAATTGATTATTGTGTCGACCCTCTATGATCTCTGAGATATAATACTTTAAACTTTAAAATTTTGCAATAAAATTTGTTTTGTGTATCAATTGATGCAGACAACGGAGCTATGTTTCCCAGGTTGAAAAAATGACATTGCAGCAATTCAATGACACAAGCCAATTGCGCAGAATAAAAGTGAAGGGTTGTGTGATCCACTATTTTTGTAACCAAAATCATGTTTAATTTTAGAGGGGGAAATGTCAATATAAATTAAGTGAGTTTATAATGATATTAAAAAAATGATTCATGTAGCAATATACTCGGTAGCAAACAAATCTACCTCCTGAACATTGTGATCCGATGCACCCCTTAGGCTCTTTAGCTGCATAAAATGCATTATCCTTGGGCAGCTGGCACCTGAATACCTTCACACTGCAACGCAAAGTTTACTGCGTAATCAAGAAAAGAAATTATAAGCTATGGGCTAAACAACTAGACATAATCAATAAGTATGCTTCCGATACCTTCTTATAGGATTTGTTGCCCTGTCCTTCATCTTCTCATGCTGGTCAAGTTGCAAGCATGACATGGATGGGCACATAAACACAAAGAATGTGTGGTGGTGCGCCTCCTTCAACTTTTTTTGCGGGTAGAGTTAAGCTTTATGAAAGAAGCAAACCTGCAGGACGAAACGGAGTGGATCACCACAGAAGTCGCAGCAGCTGGATCTTCCTGATGGCAAATTGATAGGATCAAGCCAGACCTGGACAAAGCAGTAAGTTTCTCACATTTAAAGAACAACTCAAATGGTGGCATCACGAGGTAAGGCGCATGTAATACAAAATTGTAGACATATTCACCGGGACACCGCCAGCTTTACTGGAGAAGTGCTGGGGCAGGAGAGAATATCGGTCTATTAGCTCCCCTAAGACACCTAGCGTTACTTCAGGCTCCCATTCCTCATCATCCTCATAATAATACCCCTCATCATCTATGTAGCCCATCTCTCCGGCCACATCTGAGGTTATGTTAAGATCTTGAAGCTTGTTGGCGTTGGCTTCCATGCTTTCCTAGCACTTGGCGTCAAGGCAGTTGATGTGAGAGAAGATGAACGCACGTCAACAAAGTAGCTGAGAAAAGAAGAAGAAAAAAGATCAAACAACAAATAAAAACTATCATGAGATTTGTCTAAGGACCTTTGAGCTACAAAATACCAAAGCAAATACATCTAGCAAATTGATACTCCCTCCGACCGAAAATAAGTATCGGCGACTTAGTACAAAAACTTGTCAACAACTAATAAATCGTTTCATCTCAAAATGTACTGATACATTGTGGAAAACAAACTGCAGCCCCACCCTCGATTATTTGCATCCTATGCATATGAGGTTGATTCGATTCGCGTAGATCTTGCGATCTCGGAGCACCAGATACAAATAGAATGTTCAAAGATCATTGTGAATTTTACGTCAGATCAACGTGCTCCACTATAAAATCAGGGTTTGACCTCTGCTGTGGTGGCGTATGTGGTGCAGTGGCCCGTGGATGGAGGTACATTCTGCTGCCGTGGACCGTGGAGGGAGAAGCCACAGACGGGAAGGACGGATGGCGCAGTCGGCGGGGACATATTCGAGTGGAAAGCCGGCGCTGACGTCGGAGAGAGATCAAGACAGTAGGCAGCAGCGGAGGCGGCCAGAGGCTAATCGATGTTGCTATGCAGACCTGATCGTGGCGGCTTGCTAGCTGCTTTTTTTTAGGGGAGCGTGCTAGCTGCTAGATAACCTGATGGTGGCCTCATGGATGGGTTTGGATTGGGCTATGCCGTGATGGGCAAAGCGCACAAGCCATTTACCGCCCATGTATTCATGTTCAGCACAACTGAGTTATAGCCCAATATACCCCCAACATATACCAGAAAATCGGTTTGGTGCCCAGGCTCCCTGGAGCTCTTTTTTCGAATTTTTGTGAAATTGACATTTTAAAGTTTCAAAAAATTTTAAAAAAAAATACAAGGATGTAGTCAACTACATACACTATGAGAGTGTAAATTTTTACTATGAAATACCTTGTATTGCAACCTCAGCAAAAAAGATAAAATGGACAAAAGTTGGAACATGTACCCAGATCTGAAATTTTGTTCCCAGATCTGGATTTTTGTTATTTTTGCTGAGGATAAAATATAAGGTATTTCGTAATAAAATTTTACACACTGGTAGAATAAATCATAGACTACACTCCGGTATTTTTTTTGAATTTTTTAGAAATTCAAATTTTGAATTTTTTGGAGTTTGGAAAAACGAGCTCCATGGAGCTCGTGCTCCATATTGACGCTCTCCAACATATACCTCATACTTACATTGCATATGGTGGTTCCATAAAAAAAAATGCTTGGTAATTCTTTTGTTTTTAAGAAAAATACAGTACCCCTACCTATATGAGCACCATCGAAAGGCTTAGCCTGTGGGTCTTAAGATTGCCCAAATCACCACAAGCTTTTCGCTATCGATGAGAACGTCGTCTTCTGCTAAAATAATAATCCGCTTTTATGAGACATCAAACCGTTAAATCTCAGGTTTGATCCTGATGGGCTAGGGTATTACTGCCCTCTTGACCATAGTGGCGGAGCTGGAACGGGCATCTTGTGATGTCAAAATCTCCAAATTGGATGATATGATGTCAAAAGCAAGTACTTATGGGGTCATTTAGCATGTACTCATAGCCATTATCTCCTTGCTCACAATTTTTTAGTGATGTCGCTTGACCTCCGCCACTGCTTGACCATCCAACCATAGGTCGGTTCTCTGCATGATGTTTAACCACTATTATTTGAATAGATATCAATATTATTTTTCTTGGTGACCTATCTACTAGATATAAGTACTTTTTACATACCCATTATGTTTTTGGCACATTATGTTGCATGTTTTTATTTTTTGTTGGCTCCTTACAAGAACTGAATCAGAGTGGATTAATCACTAGTCAATCCAATATGTCAATCTTTGGCAAGTTAGTTGGCTGCAACCCAAAAGGAGACCTAGCTTTCTTGCCAAATTTTTGGCCGCCACATTGGTTATAATCCATCTTTTTTTGATTATAGGTGTTCTGTAGCAGCCTAGAAGCATCAGTGTGACAGAATAATCAATATCAGCACACGACTTCTTTCCCCTTCGCATAGCTGAGGTGAACCCCTTCCTTCTTTTTTCACATAATCAATTTTCCTAACACGACGAATCCTGCCCTCATGTATTTCTTTCCCATTGAATGAACGACTACCTAGGACGCCCCTATGCCAATGAATTCAATGATTTAAGGGCCCCGTGAGGAAACTTCGGAAAGCAAACCTACTGGTTGGTCTACTTGTCCCCCAACGGTGCTGGCCCAGACGGGCATCAGTTCATCTTGTAGATTCTACCTAGACATGGCTCAAAACGAAGGGGTAAGGCCAAGTGTTCTTAAAACATAACTCTCAGTGAACAATTCGGAGCATGGTTTTCCATTAGGTTCTTTACGGACGACGAAAGCCCCTGGACTATACTCTAATCTTTGCCTCCGCCTGAAGTCTCCAACCCCATCTTTAAGGTTACTTTACATAAGAAGTATGTCCTATTGACCAAGAAGAAAAAAAGGCTAGACCCACGAATGAAATTGTTCCACCCCCTACTCTAGTGAAGTGTTTTCCAAATAAGATCAAATCCTATCGAACCAATCCGACGCCACCTTGATTACCAACCAAAATCCTTAGCATAGCAGTCGTCACGCAAAAAACAAAGGGAGGAACTCTATGCAGGCTATCTGGTAGGATCCATCAGGAAGAGCGTGTTCTATAAGACCATCATGGAGGCCTCGAAGTGCTCTCGTGGATGGCGATCTGCGTGTGGAAGAGGAGGAGGTTGCCAACGTGTGGCACGACAAGTCGTTGTGGAGCGTTGGGTACCTGAAAGGCAACTAGATCGGCCCAGACTTGTGGGAGACCAAGTTTGAGAGTAACCTGAAGTTCCTCGGGCAGCAACCAAAGTTGTCCGAGTGGATTTGTTCTACCTAATATATGGCCTTCTGCTTTTTCGTAAAAAAAAATTGTGGCTCCAAAGTTTATGATTCTTTTTTTAGGGGATGCTTATGATTCTTGTTTGTAAATTATTACTCTATTCTTTTTTCCCTTATCATTCCGTACATCTTTTGAGGATGATATCGTTCCATAAATAATTTACATTCATATAGTACACCCTGCATGCATATATATATATATATATATATATAGTAAACCGAGATTCAGCCTCAACGGATTTGGAAATAGACGATCTGCCGTGATTTGGTAAAATACGAAGGTTCCAGGAAGCTGATCATTGTTTGCGTTTCTTCCAAGCAACGTCGGTGGGGACATCCCTATATATCTCGGTGCTATGCGTCGACTCCTTGTACTACTACCTAGCTAGGGTTTTCACGATCCGACCAAAGCAAAATCAATGGCGGCGTCCATTGTTCTGCAGACAGCAGATGTACGTCGGTACGTGCACAACCACGCCCGCGCCGAGAGGATTCGCAGGTCTCAGAGACCTGCCCGGTATGCATCCACGAATCGATTTAATTGGTCGATCTGATCTTGATCTTAGATGCGCTGCATGTCGCGTGGAAGATGTGTGCGTGTCCCGGTGATGTTTCGTTGATCTCTTGTTTTTCGCCACAGGACACCGTCGCCGTCGCCGATCAACCTGCACACGCCGCCCCGCCCGTCGAGATGTCCTGCCCGGGCCGACCTGACCAGCGTGAGGGTATGGCCGCGCCGCCCTGCCCTAAGCGAGGGCGCCGCCGCCGCACTGCCCGCGCGACGACAGCACTACAGAGACGCCTCACTCGCCGCCTCCACCTACCCGTCCCTGCACCCAACTCAAGGTATCTGTTTTTAAAGGTTCAACACGTACGATTAGTATATATCTTTTATACCCTAATACAATCTAGTACTGCTTGATTTCGATCCTGAAGTGAGAATATGGGTGTTTGAATAGCTTTAGTCCAGAGAGGTTACTGAATACATGGTTCGAGTATACCGTTGCATCTTGAGTAGTAAAACCACCTCCATCTCGAGCCAATTCCACTTCTTTGGCCTCATAGAGGCGGATCTCAATGAATTCCTTCCAGAAGTCAACATATGCTCCTCTAAAACAAAAGCCTGAAGCCACCACGAAAACGGTTGGGTTGTCGCACCAGAGCGCATCAGCAAAGTGTGTTCTTCCATGACAAGTTGCATTTAACCATCCGGAGCAAGGCTATCGTCGCCCTACACATGCAGGGTCGACCTGGAATACATATATTTGCTGGAAGCCATGGAGACCCGTATATTCATCGCACATCGCATTCATCGATGAATCTCGGAAGCATTTGCATTATGTTAGTAGGAGATATTATTATGTGCTGGCGGTCTGGTTGCTCGAAGGAGATGACAAATGGATCTACCGATCGGAACTTGGCACTCATGGTCCACTTGTAGATCCATTTGTCATCATCTTGGAGCATCCACACTGTCAGCGTATAATAATTTCAGCTACTTGTCTACATAATGTAGACGCCTCTGGGATTTACCGATAAAGGTGATGTTTGATGAATATACGGGATCCATGTCTTCTAGCAAATGGATGGTTTTCCAAGTCGACCTTTAAATGTCCACATGAACGATTGCCTTGTCTGGGGTGGCTAAAGAAAACATGCCATGCAGGAACACACTGCGATGATGCGCCCTAGTGTTGTAGGCCCAACCGTTTTCATGGTGGCTCCAGGCTTGTGTTTCGGAGGAGTTTATGTCCACTCCAGCAAGGTATTCATAGAAATCGTCCTCCATGAGGGCAAAGTGGCCGGAGCCGGTATTTCAAAAAAAAAAAGTGGCCGGAGCCGAAGGCGGGGTCAACGGCTAGATGGAGCGATATGATTTTGCCACGGTTTTCGCAGCCACTTCAATGGAAAGGCTTAACTATTCACTGGTTGTGATCCCTCTAGAATGCAACCTTATTATCTTCATCTCGAGGTTCGACAACACTTTTATATCGTATGACTTTGACCGTTGGGAATTTGTTGTTATTGATCTCTCTCAATTCTTTCTTCGTTGGGTGGTCATCCAAGGCCTCCACGACCTTGACCGTGGGTCCGTGGCACACTCTACCATTTTCATGTTATTTCACTCACCTAGAGACACCATATGTGATTTGTACAACTGTACTGTGTATGCATTAGCGTGCAAGCATTAG
Organism: Dactylis glomerata; assembly: GCA_007115705.1. NCBI lineage: Eukaryota > Viridiplantae > Streptophyta > Magnoliopsida > Poales > Poaceae > Dactylis > Dactylis glomerata. The sequence goes on along the minus strand of QXEO01001381.1, from coordinate 884,183 downwards.
GCTAGCTACTTTTTCTTTTTGTTCTACTAACTAGCTTAGCTTATGTGTTTGCTTTATGAGGGGTGACAGTGGGGTATATTTTCTCAAAAGGAGAAAACACGCACCGATGTGACTGAAGTAGGACGCCAGAATGGATATGCAGCGAGTCAAAGGGAATTTGGTTCATGACATCTTTTTTAGACTTCAGACCGCTCGCAAGCTGCTTCCTTTTTAAGGAAGTTCAAATTTTGGCCTCCGCCTGGTCTCATGAAACTGAACACGACGGAGCTGTGGCGAAGACCAGGAACAGGGGTTCTGCTGTTGTATATGCAGGGACGAGCATCGTGTATTCCAAGGTGCTTCGGTTTGTCATTGATGGAGTTACGGATCTGGCCGTGCTAGAGGCTCAAGGGTGTAGAAAAGCACTACAACTTGCACGGGATCTGCTGCAGATGCAGTGAACAAATCAACGAGTCAAATAAGATGGGGCACTATGGCTTGATCATCAAGGACATTGCTCAGAGGACTAGAGGAGCCCCTTTCCATGAGACCATCTTCGGTCACGAAGGGCAAGAAGCAAACGGTGAAGCACATAAGTTAGCTAGAATGGCTACTACTTTTTGAGTTGGGACAGCATGTTTGGCTGCTTAATCCCCCAGAACAATGTTGTATTCCCATGAATATTGTTGTTTACTCGTTCCTAAAAAATTAAAAATCATATTCTCCAAACAGAAGAGGAGAACCCATTCATACGGAGTATTGTCATATACAGCACTTGACATAACTTTGGCTTCGTACAGTGAATCTGTCACATACTACAGCTTAAAAAGGACCAGTGAATCTCAAGGAAAAAAAGGACCATAGTGGCATACTACAGCTTAAAAAGTACGAGTGAATCTCAACAACAACAAAAAAGGACCGTAGTGCAGCAGAATTCAAACTGCGTTCAGCAGTCTTACCATGTGAATCAGACATCACATATAACCACTAAAGCAGAAAGACAAGAACTTAAGCATGAAAAGGCATGATATTAGAACTAAATTTGTTGTACAAGTTGCAGTCTACTAGATTACATGTACCAACAGAAGAGGACACAGGGAGACAAGAGACGTGTCGTTGCAGATTTCAGCTAACAACAGGCGACGCCATTCCATAGTCTATACACATCAAAAGTACAAGAGCCGGGGTCCTAGGTTTGTAGGAAGGAAGCTTCCATAGACTGCAGGATACTCGCCGTATCGAATCTGAAGTTTCTGAAGCTTTTACCAGGACGGTTGTCGACCTGCTGCGGGTCAGACACTGCTCTATAAATTACAGGGTTCTCGACAGGCACTGTAACACCTGATGGATTCTTTGCTTTCCACACGGTACCTGTGCAGTAACAACCATAGATGTTATCACAGATTCACAGCCATGTAAAAGTAGTAAATGTCCCCACAGATTCATCAAGAGCATATATCTCTATAATAAGCACTGAAAGTTGCTCCTGAAGATAAGCATGACTACTCTGGGCTCGAATATGTTCTATTTGTGTATTAGCTGGCACTTGGTTCACTTTGGAAAGACATGCAGAGAATATAACTTGGTAAGTGTGAAGCAAGAGAGTCAACACTGAACTACTTTGTGATTATTCTGGAATGCTTATCTTGACCACAATGGGTATAAGAGGGAGCAGAATAAACCTCTAGCAGATGCATCTGACTTCTGGTATACTGGTTGACGATGTGCAGCAATCCATGTTTTTAAACCCCTGAGGCATAAGCAAAGAGTAAGGCGACAAATAACACAGGACCAACAAATATACATTGAAGAAGCACAACAGATCAAACATGCTAAGATTCTGACAGCCACAATGGTGGTAATGCATATAACAACGTCTATGTACATAATTATATTTGATGGTGGTCAAAAGATAAAAAGATACTAACGTTAAAAATGGTGCAACCATATAAAGCTTCATCCCATTCACTCCACGAGATATTGCATCATCACTAGCAGGTAGAAGATCATCAATTTTGTGCCATGAGATCTCCTGCCAAATTTGCAGAGAGCTATAGCTTAGCAGTGATCATTTCACTTATTTAACAAATCAAACGGCTCAAAACAGAAAGGGATTAGTAAATAAAAAGCAACCAACACAAACAACAATAGACTCAAGCAGACACAAAAAAAAATTAGTGAAACACTAAGCTATAGCTTAGAGCCTTAGAGTATAGGGCATAATAACAAGAAACTGCAAGCAGTTTGGACACATGACTGCAGTTTTCAAGCCAAGTAAATAAGAACATGTATCAGTTCAACAGTTGCAAAAGATATAACGCATGACTATGTAGTGCTACTTCTCAGCTCGGATGCAATGTCTTAGTTATGATCATTCAATTACAATCTGTTACTCAGTAGGAGAGAAACCATTGCATACTAAACAAACATGCTATCTATAAAGGAACCATGTAATATATATAATACTATATCTACTTGAAATTTTCTTGATAGGTGCAGAAAAAACATATCTATAGAAAGATGAGAAAGGACTGAAAATTTGCATACACTGATCTCTTTCTTGGTTTGAGGTGCAAAAACAGTATCTTCCTTAACACCCGCAATAATATAGAGCCGAACTCTTTGTTGTCCAATTAAAACTTCAATGTGGTCATCCAATTTCAACAGCTTTGAAACATCACACCCAGTTTCCTCCAGAACCTGCACCGCTTTGCATATAAATATCACTTAAGGGAAATCAGTTATGTAATAAATGGTGGCAAAGTGTTAATATGGACAGGACCCAGTGCAAACTGGACAAAAGATGAAACCATGGTAACCTGATCTTCAGGTAATTTATGCAGAGAGCTAACGAGCATAAGCACAACTAACTGATGCTAAACAGTACAAGTTATCATTTCAGAAAAATAGGACAAACGACTAGGCAGCTGTGCAACCTATCAAAGAACATATCCAACAAATGAAATAATAGCTCAAATCTAGAACCTTTTACTTCTGTAAATGTCAAGTGCTAAATTTGGCTGACACACTTCCACGATAGAGAAAAGATACAAACAATAATCCAAGAATGTGATGTCTTAGGGTGCAGTAGAATACTAGAATATCTAGAGCTTTAAAATTTGAACTGTAAGAAAATAATCTATCGAAGTCAAGGGCTTTCATGTTCAGGCAACCAGAAAATGAGTGTCCAGCAATATCTAAGAACATTAGGGCATCACTACAAGCACAATGTGCTTGCTGGAAACTGTAGAGCACAACATGGATGAAGCTCAGAAGTTTACCTCTCTAACTGCACAAGTATGATCTTCTTCATCTTTGCTCCTCTTTCCACGGGGGAAGCTCCAGCTTGCACTAGACTTCCAGCCCTTCACAAGTAAGCACTGCACGGAAGAGGCTAAGTCAGCAAAACTTGAGATTCAACAAAACTCTGAAGGAAATTTAGGTCTACAAGTGGCAAGGAACAGAAGTTGTAAATTGATGTATGTTGCATAACTAATTGTGAAACTGAATGAATCGAGATTTGGACCAAGTATGTGATGGACCATCTATAAGAGGCAAGTAATTGATAACATAATCTAAGTTGCATCTCTTCCGAGTAGAGCGTGCTTATTTCCAAATTTCAATCTTTAGCACATCACAGTTGGTTGCTGTTCTGTTCCTAACCTAGAAGCCTACTCCAAATTACTAAACCACATTAGGTGAGGCAGTAATATGGGGGTAAAAAAAGAAGGAACGAATTACCCTGTCATGAGTGTCATCGAGGATGATGGCGCCGGAGACGGGGACGCGGAACTTGTAGTGGGTGAAGTCCTTGTAGATATCGTCCAGGTGCGCGCGGTAGGGCCTGAGCGCATTACAGCTATTGAACACTACATACACATCACAGCGACAGGGCAACAACGGCACAGTTAGCGATGAACCCAGCAGCAATTGCGCTGAGCATAATCTCTGATTGACAGGAATTAGGGTTCCTGAAGAGAAATCTTACTGAGGGTGGTGAAGTCCTTGAAGGAGAGGGACTTGAGGGAGGGGTTGTGCTCCACGGAGTTGTCCTCGTAGAACCAGTGCGCCTGCTCCAGCAGGAAGAGGATCCGCTCGAACGACTCCAGATCCTCCTTGGGCACGTTCAGCACGAACCGGCTGGCGACGAGATTGGATTCGGAAATCAGTTTGGAGAGATTCGGATGGGATGAACTCGCGGAGATGGGGCTGAGGGTTAGGGCAACGCACCTGCAGAGGTCGTCGAGCAGCTCCTGCGGCGGCAGCTGCCCCCTAGACGACGACCGGTTCAGTCCCCCACCGCCCGCCATCGCCATCCACCGATCTCCACCGCCGCCGCCGCCGCTGCCGCCCAGTCGCTATCGCGCTCGGCCGCCCTTCTCTATCGCGCTCACTGTAGGCCGGACTCGAGCAGGGCAGTGGAGTAAGAAAGAGCCGTGACTCAAGGCCAAAAGCGGCTTTCTTTAGTTGCGTTATATCCTCCGGAAGACGGAATTACATGGTTACGCAACGTATCGTGGGAAAGCTTGTCACGACGGGTTTGCGCTGACAGAGACTGAAAAAAATCTGTGGAGCGAAGGAGCGGAGGAGGCCAGCCGGAGGTCGGAGGAGGGGAGGCCACGATGCCGCCGGCGCTGCTAAGCATACGGCGCTCGTCGCCGCTGTCGGTGTCCTCTTATCCTCTCTGTCCGGAACGCCGATCCGCCGCCGGCTTCCAGCGCCACCGCCCCTCCAAATCCGCCGCAGGTGCTTCACCTTCCCATCTCATTTAAATCCTCTGCAAAGTTGGGTAAAGCGAACCTAGTTAACTTGGCATCGCGTAATTCTGTATGGATAATTCTGTATCCTGATATGGAATGGAAATTTTAGCGTACTAGTAGGAGTAGGTCGGCCCCTATTGGGCATTTGGCTGTGTTGAATGGACGGTGCCAAGCCCCTGTTCCGCCCGAAATGAACCTAATTCTTGATTCGGAATTGACCACAAGTTACGTCTTGTCTGGTGCATTTTCTGAGCATCGCTGCAGACAGTGCCAGCTTGCTGTTCTGGAACCATTTCACTTGACATATTTGGCTTCCATACCCGTGTACAGGAATATGCTATGCGAGCCAAGCGGTCGAATTGTTGCCATCTTTGTACCCGGAGGCGGGCATTGTCGTTCGAGATGCGCGGGTAGAGGATTGCTGGGAAGTGGCAGACACTCACTGTGGCTCCTTCTTCCCGGGTTACAAATTCCCGTTAGACCTTGTTATGCGGGTTGATCGCTACGTCGCCCTCCTATCCGGCTTTGCAGTTCCACCTGGCTGCACGAGAACTTGCCTTGTCGCCGTGAACCCTGCCGCGGTTAACAGAACTATCAGTATTGAATGTGGAGATCTGACAGATGCCGAGTTTCATGGGAAGTATAGTGTGAGTAAAGGCTCCATAGCTGGCATTCTTACTGTCGACACTGTGGCGGACTACCTTCCCAGAAGGGGACCTCTCAAGCAGAGAAGGTACATCACTATTTGATTGAAACTTATATAAGCAAGTTTTTTCTCTGTTTTTTAGGTGCTAAAATTGCTTAGACATGTTGGTGCAACTATAAGATACGAATATTCCTTTAGCACTCATGCCATTGATGCCATTTGTTTATTCCTTGTAATTTCAGTGCTTTCACTTGCTTTTTCACGGCTTACCAAGTTTATCCTTTCTACTTATATGTATTGCTATTTACCTGACCTTGTGACTTCACCTTGATGTTCTGTATGTTTGATATCCTTGACATAAGTCATTAATCACACTTGCCGCATATAAAACGTTTGACCTTTCATGGAATACCATTATAATGTTCAAGTCAAGAATTGAAATTTGTTGCATATTGAAGGTGGTAGCCAACGTTGCTTTCTTTCTGTGTGTGTTCACTACTCTAAACTCCATGGGAAGCAAAAACAGAGTCCTTCGCTAACTGCGGATATGAGAAAATAGCTGGACAGACATTTAGTGACACTATTCATGTTGAATTTGTCTTTTTCGTTTTTATGCGTGTGTTTCGAATGGTTTGGAAATTCTATGGATTGTAAACCTACATCTTGTGAACACTAACATATTTTATTCACTATTTTAGAAGTTTAAAAATTTGCATATTGATGAATGCTATCATGGTATCGTTTGGTGATTGGGATCACTAATATTTTCCCACGAGAACATATCCAGTGATACGAACCACTAAATGATACCATGATACCATGATACCATTTATCAAAATTTGAATTTTCAAGTTTCTAAAAAATTCAAAAAAAATATGTTAGCGTTCAAAACATGTGTGTTGATAATCCCTTGAATTTTCAGAAACAATTTCAAAACACACACGGAGAAACTAAAAGGACCAATCGATATGTGAATAGTGTCACTTCTAATGTTGTCTTTTTTTTTACACGATTCATGTTGAATTTGTCTTTTTCGTTTTTATGTGTGTGTTTCGAATTTGGTTCTGGAAATTCTAGGGATTGTAAGCCTACATCTTGTGAACACTAACATATTTTTTTCACTATTTTAGAAGTTTAAAAATTCGCATATTGATGAATGGTATCATGGTTTCATTTAGTGATTGGGATCAGTAGATATTTTCCCATTGGCTTACCAGAAGGTGGCCAGCTAGTTCTTCTGTTTATGGAGAGCCAACCAGCCAAACCAAAACTCAAAAGTCAAATCTTCTTTAGCTCAGCTAGTTGTGGCAGATCGATCCGTTGTAGGGACGGTGGTTGCTGATATCAAACTCTTGGCTCAGGACTTTGAGTCCTGCTCTTTTATATTTTCTAGTCGTAATACTAATGTGGTAGCACATAAATTGGCTCGCTGCGCCGAGTCCTCTATTTGTAGTATCTCTGTTGGTGTTGTCCCGGAGCTTATCCGGGAAGAACTTTGTAATGATGTTTTTTGATCAATAAAGCGCGATATTCTCAAAAAAAAAAACTAGCTCGCTAAGAATATATGTGTATTATTTTTTTGTCCCCAAAATAGAAACATGGTGGGAAGCTAATATCACGAGTTTTATTCAAAACTGATGCAAGTTAGATTTCTTTTGTCACTTAAAGTAAATACTAAAAATCTCCTTGCCTCAAGTAATGACGCAGCGTAACAATTTTCTGTAAAGCATTAGAGACAAGGACAATTTTACCCAAATTTAGAAGTTGAGAAATGAAAAATAGTAATATTACCTCAACAACAGTTAGGTTCTTGCATTTAAGGTTAAACCAGCTTTGTAACTGCATTTCAAGTACTAAATAGTTTGGACACAAATATATTACTGATTTAATTAATGCTGTATTAAATGTGTATGGAAATGTTTCTTGAAAACATTTCTTTATAATTCGTCAACTCAATCTTTTGAGAGCGCCTGTCCCTTGTGATGAAAAAAAATCTCATTCTGCCATTCTAACAGAAACAGTGGAACAACTTGGTTTTGCCATGTTGCTATTTTGCTAGTGCATGTCATAGCTTTGCCAAAGGAAGTATCACATCATCTTCTCACTGTCTTAGCTTCTGAGAACCCATCTGATATAAACTCCCTAGATAGGATAAACCTACACAACTCACAGATTTTATCAATCGCATACAATACAATCTTAAGCATGATTGCTTATAATGTTTAGTGATCTGTGTTCGAAGATTGCATAGTCAATTTAGTCATAGGTTTTAAGATAACATGATTTACGCCTCATCGCACTATGAAATGATAGTAATATGTAACCGTGTAACCTATTCTTGTCTAATTATGACGACTCATGCAATTCTCGAGTATATGATGCATTTCAGTTTCTCAAAAACAACATGTTGTTCTATTTTGCCTGGACGCATGAGTTGTTCTGTTTCTTTTATAGTATGTATTGATGTGGGATCTAGGGACCCCATATATGAATAAAATGCAATGCCCTGCCAATTTAGTGGTAAGTCTATTACTCCCTCCGTTCCTTGATATAAGGTATACAATTTTCTTGAACGAATATTAACGCGCAGGTTAAAAGGGAAAATTTTGTTGCTTTAGACGTTTATTTTCCTAGGTGATCGACGTGAGACTTGAGGAAAAATAGTAAAATCTTGGAATCCTTTCTCTCCTAATCAGATAGACTCAATTGTGCAATACACCTTATATTCTGAAATTTTTCTTAGAAAACTATACACCTTATATCAAGGAACGGCGGGAGTATTTTTATTATGATTAAAGGCCGGTGTTGCTTAGCTCACCAGCGATGGCCAGTGCTAGGCACGGGTTGCAGGCGGTGCGGTTCCCGTATCGGTGGCCGACACTCCTCCCAGACGCATCGACGCTCGGAAACTTCGGTATCAGCGCATCACAAACACCTCATGAGCTCTGCGGTATAACATATACTCCCGCTGTGTCATCCCCACATGACCGACTGACGCTAGCTTGCTTCTTTTCCTTTCCCGTATTAATCCTTTTCGCATATGCTTTCCCACTCTGTTAGCCAGCAGCAGCGATATGTTTTATGGTTAGTAGCTAGTAGTATGTTTTTGTTTTACTAGGCAACAAGATTATTTATTTAGTTACTTTTCCTACCCTACATTTTCTTACAGTGACTTTTGTGTATTGTTAAAAAGTTCCGCAAGTTGCTGTTTTTGTGGGGTCCAGCCGATTTTTTTTCCCACGGCACTGGGCCTACATGTCAGTACTGATTGAAAATAAAAGTTAATCTAAATTGATGGTATATAATTTTGTTCCTTTCCATTTCTCCGAGGTGATAAAAAACCTAAAGACAGCAAGATTCTATTTTTTTTCTATATACGTGCATAACATAACCTAAGTGCTAATAGATCAGTTGTTTTGTCACTCTTTCCAGAACTATGCAGGTGGTGCACATGCAACCATCGTGATCCCATGTTTTCTAATTAGTTCCTTTTTTCTCCTTTTCCCTTTGCATTTTCAAGCCATTTCTTTTCTTGGTCAAGCATGCGATCCCAGTTATGCCGTGACCAACTTTTCATCACCTAATAGCCCTACTCAGCTCTTATTATATTCTCCCGGACTCCCGGCTAATAATGATTCAACATAGGAGTATCTTAGAACATTCCATATTAACTGTGTATAGAACTGTTTCTCAAACTATTTTTTGAATAATTCGTCAACTCAATCTTTGGAGAGTGCCTCTCCCGTGTGATAAAAAAAAAATCTTATTCTGCCATACTAACAGCAGCAGTGGACAAACTTTCCATTGCTATGTTGCTATTTTTGCTAGTGCATGTCGTAGATTTGCAAAAAGATGTATCAGATCATCTTCTCACTCCCTTAATCTTCTGATAATCCATCTGGTATAAACTCCCTAGATAGCAAATCATTAAATCTGCACAACTCAATAGATTTAATAAGTCCCATACAATAGAATATTAAGCATGATTATCTAAAATGTTCTGTAATTAGTGTACCACGATTGCATAGTCAGTTTAGTCATAGGTTATAAGGTAACAGTATTTACGCCTCATCGCACTATGACATGATAGTAATATGCAATCGTGTAACATAGTATTGTCTAATTATTACGACCCATGTCATTCTTGACTATATAATGCATTTCAGTTTCTCAAAAGAAAAATGTTGTTTTATCTTGCCCGGATGGATGAGTTGTGCTGCTTCCTTGTATACTTATGTATTGATGTGGGATCTAGCCTCTGGGGAACCCATACCTTTTCCTTTTTGTTTGTGTGTCTCTCTTTTTGTGCTTGACTAGAACAAAGAGGCTATATAGTCATTTAATGTGCCTACACCACAACATACAATGCTAAGTTGAATGTTATAGTTTCAGATGACCCTTCTCTTTGCTGCAAAGGAACATCATGGTTCGAATCCAAATCTATACATACTATGGTTATACTTGTACAAGATAAAAGACGTCAGGATAAGAGGCAACAACTCGCTCATATCACAATTAATCTTTTCATAGAACAAAATATATTGAAAAGCAACCAATTAAAAGAATAAACATTCACTGATCCTGATCTCGACCTATTTTGAGAATTCACAACTCAACGGAAATATGAATCTGTCGTAGGAAACATTTTTTTACATTATAAATGATATGCTTCTCTATAATTATAGGACAAGCTTCATGCATTTCTAGATTTGCATTCGTCGTGCAGCTTTTAATCTCACTGGATGTCTATTCAATTCTATCAACCCTTGTTTGATAGTAACATGGTTAGATACTAAATCATACTTACCAATTTTCCCTGTTTCGTCTAGTATCTATGTTTACTTTATAGTCATGTTTCATTGAGATGTCAATTTCCTAATATGTTCTACTTTATAGATACCTACTACTGATAAGAAATGTAGGCTCTTTTCCTGCATAAAGATGGAGAAATATGAAATAATAGGGGCACCATGTCTGTGCTTTCCATCATCAAGGAAGTTCGAGGGCATTGGTCCTCTTCGGACATCCATCTGAGTATCTGATACAATTACTTGAGTCAACTCTTGTCCCTCAAGAGCAAAACTATCATCCTGAAACATTGTGGTAATCCAAATATACTGTTGATATGAGTAGCATGCAGAGGATAAAGTATATTTGGTTGAGTTCAAGGATATGTGCCATTGATTATGCTAATTTTAGTCTTCACGAAGTTTTCAGCATTGCAAAGCATTCTGTTAGAAATCATTCCATATGAGATGCTGAACAGATGTAATTATTGCGTTTCAAGAGTGTTCTGAATATTTCCATGCACGAGTAGGTTCATCCTCTTTAAAAGTCATCCAAGTTCCTTTCAAATTTATGCAGAACAGGTATTGCATATATAGCAAACGTTGCGGTTCGAAAGGAGGAACGTCGAAAGGGAATCGCTAAGATGCTTGTCGCTGAAGCTGAGGCACGAGCAAAGAGTTGGGGATGCCGGTCTGTGGCCCTACATTGTGATGTAACTAACCTTGCCGCGCTGCGGTTGTACAGAAGCCAAGGTTACAAAAGCATCCGTGTACCAGAAGATGCCAAGTGGCCAGCACCTAAGATAGCTGAAGGAGTGCGATACGACTTCATGATGAAGCTAGTGTCCAAGAGTTAAGCTGTATAGGTTCAGAGTATCACACCACAAAAATTGAGATGTCTAGTTACTAAAGAGATGGTAAGTATATACAACAGAGAGATACGGCCCTTCTGATGTATAGCATTTGATGTACATTAAGTGTATATTGTATAACCGCTACAGTGTATTGTTGCAAAAAGGTGTAAGGATGGCAAGGAATCATTTCTTCAGATGAATTGACCCAGAACTCCTGACAAGTATAGCCTGGGAAGGAAAAGAAAAATCTTACGCTTGCATGCTACTCCATTTTGGTCATGTTGGTCATTTATTCAGTTATGCAGGTGTTTCTCTCTGCCTCTCATTGAACTGACAGTATCATATGAAGATTTTGCACCAGAAATGAATCGCGTATTCAGAACGCAACGGGATGGTCTTCCTGTGCTTTTTCAACTATGTATTTCTGCTGCTCCCTACTATGGAAATGTCAGGTACGATCCGCATCGCCTGGCTGCACCGCATAATTTCCAGCCCGTTGATTATTTTGTTTCTGGTGCAGTGATGCAAAACATGAATCCTAAAGGTGCACCCTGGGACTGGTGCATGTCAACAGACAGGGTGGCAGTACTGTCACTAGGGAGGTGTAGTGGTAGTGGTCTCTTTATGATGTTCTTTACACCAACCAGGTACGCACGTAACGGCCCCCTTTTTTCCTCTGAACTGTATGGTTGTTGCAGCATAATGTTTCAGTTGTGTAGATCCTGGTTGCAGCCGATCCCGTCGAGGGAGGAAATGGGGAAGAGATTTTGCTGTTGGGTGGGTGGGGTGGGGGAGGAGGGGAACGGGGGGAGATGGAACTGAAGAACATGTCACATGGGACGCATGCACGCACTGTCCTGGAAGGGAGAGGAGAAGCTCATCTGATCATCATCTCCACACCGCACCACCAGCACAGCAGGTGAGGTGAGGTGAGGTGAGGCGAGATCGTTGGATCTGTGCATAATGCATGTGATCTCAACAAATTCTAACGCTATTTATATGTGCCTTCGCTTTTGTTTGCGCCCGGCATTATGCAGTACGCGTTGGCCTTCCAGATTCAGATCGGCTTCAACTTAACTTTTGCTTTAGTTTGGTTAGCATGATAATAGTACTCGCACATGCAGAGTGGATAGTGGCCCAGCTGGGGAAGTGACGACTGAGACGGTTTTTTTTTTTTTTTTTTTTGAAACGGAGGCAAAAGATTTGCCTCAATCTATTAATTAAGAAGAAGAGAATTGCCCATGTTAATTAATGGAAAACCGGGCAAAAACCGTTACAACAACCAACAACCACACCACACGCGGACTACTTACAAAGCAAGACACTCCCCGGCCTCCTCAACTGCCTAGCTCTCCCAACACGACTGAGACGTTTAATTTGTGATAAAAAAAGGTTTCATTCCCATACTCGCTTGACCTCCAAGAGGTTGATCTCTTAACTGGATAGCATTTTTTGGGCTTTTTCAATCAGTTTTGACACGGTTAGAGAAATGCAGCTTTGGCTCAGTAAAAAATTAAGGTGTAGTATTTTTTTTACCGCTTTGAAGTTTAACTTTGTGCTGAATGAATTGGGACTTGCGAACATCCCGATCCTATTCTTTTCACAACTGGAAAACTTTAAAATGCATCATCTAAAATGGTGCCTGCCCGCACATTGCTTGTGCTGTTTTTTTCATGTTTTATTTGCTGGTCAACTGCTAATTTTGCTATATACTCTGAACCACCTACTGTCAGTATGACAATCCAAGTTTTTCCTTGCGACTATAACATGGCTAGACAGGATGGTTTGACCGGGACCATTTGATATCTCTGCTCCATTGGTGATCCCCAGGTAGAGAAAACTACTCCCAACCCATTTCATTTTGTTTATCATTTGTATTGAAAGGCTAGCTTAGCTGACCGGCGATCGCCGGTTCTCTGTACAGGCTGCAGGCGGTGCGGTCGCCGTGTCGGTGGCCGACGCTCCTCCCGGCCGGGGCCGCATCGATGTTCGGACACACATCGGCATCAGCGCGTCACCAACACCTGGTGAGCTGTGCCGCAAAAACAAAAATCTAGCCCAGTAGTCGCTTGTGTTGGGTGTGTAGCATGTACTCCTGCCAATCCCCCACATGAGCCAACCGACGCTAGCTCACTCCTTTCCCTTTCCCATGTCTACCCTTTCTCATGCTTTCCCATTCCGTAGCAAGCAAAACTAGTACTAGTATATGCTTCTGTGTTTATTCTTTGTTTTGTCTGAAGGAATTTCTATGTTTGTTCTAGTTTTTTTTCGAGAGTACGCCAAGTTTGTTCTAGTATTTCACTAGGCTATAAGATCATTTGTTTGTGTTATGGTATTTATTCTGATTGGCTGACATTTCTATTTCCTTTTTTCACTGGCTAGCTACATGATCACCCATTTCCTTACCATGTTAATCGTACATCAGTAAAAAAAGGTGTTTTCACCGTTTTTGTGGGGATTTTATAGTTACTGGACCTAGTAGAGACAGCAAAATTAGAAGTTAAATTAAAATTGTTGGAATATGGATCTGTTTCTTTCCACTTCTCAGACACGATTAAACAAGCCTAAAGGCTGGAAGATTCTCCTTTTCTTTTCTTTATACGCCCGCATAATCTAAGCAATAGATTAGTAGTTGGAGTTGGACCCTCGGACCAGAACTATGCTGTCGATCATGGTGCACATGCAACCATCGTGATCCCATGTTTCCAAATTTTTCTCTTTTCTACTTTTCCTTTCCCATTTTTGAAACCATTTCTTTTATGGTTGAGCATGCGATCCCAGATATGCCTTGACCAGTTTTGTTCACCTAATGGCCACCTACCTACTAGTACTGGGCTCTCATGGTATTCTCCTCCCTACCCGGCCAATAATGATGGTGCAACATAGGAGTATCTTAGAAGCAATACCAACGAACGTACGCGCACAACACAAAGGTACAATGTGCATGTCCAATGCAAGTACTTGTTAATTCATTTTGGTTTTTTGATAGTTAACAGGCTAAGCTAGCTTTGTTTGGAGTATCTGGAATCGCAAGAGCTCACCTACGTGATTGGCAAGTTGCAACGGCAGCTGTGACTGAACAAACACAACAAGCGTGTGTCCTACGTGGCGACGGACGGCGACCGGTTGGCAGCTTGTGCCAGCTCGAAAGGTTGCCAGTGGCACGTCGGATTCAGGGTGCGATGCCAGGTCAGTATTACAGGATGTCACACCTCGCCAATTGATTGTAACCAGATACTAGTACCCCAAGCAAGCACTGTTGCTGTAAAGCTAATTAAGTAGCTTAGGTATGCTAGTCATGTACTAACAATATTGTACCCCAATTAGACCAGTAAAGTTGAACAGATTTTTTATTTTATTTTGTTTTATTTTTTGCGGGAATACAGTCGTACCAAGCGGCGATATTCAACCGCTTCATCCACCGATGGACCGCCAATACAACAGTAATCACAAATACAGTTCAGATAAAAACAACATTATCAGTATACATAAGCAATATCAAGAGTAAATCGTGATATCCAATTTCAGACAGCATGGGAGAAGGTCTTTCCTCTTCCTCTGGATCGACCGATGTGTGCAAAATTCAGTAGAAACTTGCCGTGCAACGATGATGATCACTACAACTTTAGACATACTTAACGATTAAACTGGCAAAAGATGGACATAAAGTCCTGTACTTAAAGACGGCGAGGCCGGGGTCTTCTACAGTAGTAGCCGAACGCTTAGCGCGCACGTCGCCGTCGATCGATCGTCGGCGGTAGCTAGCCATCGGTCGATCGGAGTAAGCTGCTAGCGTCCAAACCGCGGTACCTAACTGCCATGACCTTCGCTGAGCCCGAGCCATCAGACGCTCGCCAGAGGCCCCAATCAATCAATCAGTCAAGCTCAAATCGATTCGATCCCCAAATAAATCATCTCGCGATCTATATGCATTTGCATCAGAGATTAGTGTGCTAGTAGTTAGCTAGCGAGCACCTGCACCAAACTTAATTTGTTGATTAATTATCCGCCGTGAAAGCGAAGGGTCGAACCATCGGCATCTGCTTGCTAGTACTAGCTAGCTAGTACGTGCCTCCGTGTCATTTGTCCAATTTCAGATTAATACATGTCGACGACAGAGCATGTGTGATGCTTGGGGGATTATTGTTATTGCCCTTTGCATTACTTCTAAGGCAGATGGGCAATGGTCCTATGTTGGTAGCGATCGATGACTGTTGCGCGGGGCCCCGGCCGGCGTGATAGATAGATTGATAGGTGCCTGCACGATAGTGTAGCTCCAAGCGCATGTCACTCGCTTCGCCTAAAATGTCTATTTTGTCACTACGATCCAACTGGGAAAGAGTTGACACACGATCAGTGCGGGCGCCCACACTTCCGGCAATTTCTCCGGAATTACAAGGAAAGAAAGTCAGCAGAATTTGAAGTGAGTAAGCTGCAGAAGAGACTCTCAGAAAAATCTATGTGAAATAATTTGCTTCATACCCATAAATAATCGCCGAGTGGCACCATCTTTTTTGAGTTCTGCCATATCTCTTGTCTTGAGAAACACCAAGTAAAAGATGAAGATGCGAATACGCGTGCCGACAAAATGCAGATCCAAGTTGGGGTCAAAGTGTGCCCCACCCTCCTTACAAGTCAAAGTCCAGACAAATTACAAAAAAAAAAATTGACAACAATGTTGCGCAAATAGATAATTTCTTTGGCGGCTAAACCCATATTTTGAGCTAGAGCAAATCAGTCAGTTAGTAAAGAGGTTTTGGTAATAATACTCCAGTATTTACAATTGTACCCCTTTCCTATGTTTGACATGTTTCTCCGGTCACAACCTCACGACATTCTTACTTGCATAGCATGTTTCATCGGACATGGTATTTTGTCTTGCGGGTGCGGATGCTCCCTTTTAAATTACATTTTTTAAATATGTCCAAATGTCAAAATATAGTACAAAAAAAATCCATGTACATTACTGCAAGTTAACTCTTACGTGCTCACGAAGTTCTTACAAGAAAAAAACGACATCTTGTGAGGCCTCTATAAAAAGATAAAACCCGGTGACGTTTCGCGGGGCATTTTTTTTTGTCCTTTAAGGTCATATAAGAACGTTTAGTCTTCATGAAACTTTACGTGGGCATACGGAATGTCGAGATACATGTGTGGATTTTGTTAACATTTTGAAATCGGTTTCAGGATGAAGCGAGCATATGTTTGTTTCGGTGCGTTTGCATGAGCTTCGGATACCTCAAAACTTAAAAGTCGAGCGCATGCGTTTGTATCTCGCCTTATCTTGAAGACCTCGACAATAGGGTTTTTGTCTATGATGATGGACCGGAGGTAGGAGAAACGAGATTTATGCAGTTAGGGTCGCCGATCGAGGAGAAGCCATATATAGCATCTCATTCTGGAAACTTCGCTCCATTGTTTTCAAACCTGCTGTCCGCTCACCGTCCCCGGAATCCACGGCTTGGCGAGTGCGAGTCCACGCGCCGACGCGCCATCTCCGCCGGGAATTCATCTCCCGTCCCGTCGGATCGGCCCTGGACGGCGAGGATATAAAAAGCATGTGGTGGCCCACGCCTCACGCGCCCGTGAGCTGTCGCCGTTCCGGTTTCGTTCGTTCGTGATCGCTGCGTGCTGCCGCACCGCTCACAGACTCACTCACTCGCTCTCACTCGTCGCTGGTATCCTGCTGGTGGGGCCCAGCTGCATCGAGAGAGGCACACTCAGTCGCTCCGATGATGGATGGACTTGGAGGACCGTACGATACGACCAAACATGTGGGTGATCCGACTCCGACAGTAGAAGCGAATAATGCACGAGAAGGGTAACATGCCCACGTTGTGTTCCTCGTCTCTCCCCTCTTTCGTTTCATTTCATTTCTAGCTGGACACCCATGGCTTCCTTTTCTTCTCTATAGGACTTTTGCCCTTCTCTTTACTTTATCCATCCTCGACGGTCTGATACTGAGAGCCAACGCGTACTGTGGCCAGCACGGTACGTCGGCCGCCGTTTGCGCCACCGTCGCCCTGCACGTCCGCTGCCGACTCTCGTTTTTCAACTCTGCTGCATGCGTGCCTAGGGCCGGTCGTGGCATCCGGTTTCTTCAACATGCATGGTTTGCTTTGATGCATATGTGCGATCCTATAGTTTAGATATTTTGTCTCACATAAATATAATTTAGATTCTACCCCACGTTAAAAACTTTTTCGAGCACATCGTAACATGTCAAAAACTAATTGTAAGATCTCTAAATACTTGGAAAATATATCATGCCTCACTCGTGTACGGTAAAAATGCAATGTTTTATTCTAGACAAGTATCGCTTGATACACTTCCTATAATTATTGGGCAATTGTGATGCCACCTGGGATCTTTGTCTGGTAAAACTGCGGTATACATCACAAAAATGTAAAAAGAAATAATAGCTCCTTTTTGCAATATACATGATTGTTGGAACTCTCTGAGGATACCTACTGCAAATCATGGATGGTTTATTTTCAATACAAGGACCATGAACGTTGATATCAACCAACGATTATTCCCGCATCAGTTTGCCCTCACTCTTATTTTCACATGGCCATTGAAGAAAAAAAGTCTTCCCGGCCTTCCGAAGATTCAGGCCATTGTATGATGTGGCACCGACCATAGACCTAGGATATATGAAAACAATTGATGTCTTCGACAGCATGTGTCTAAAAATAAGCCAAGAGTTTTCTTTCGAAAACTCCACTGATCTATTGATAAACATTCATAGTAGTACAAAGAATCTCAAAAGTAGTAAAAAAATTATATATAGATCTTTAGACTGCCTAGCGACGACTACAAACACTAGCACTGGCCAAAGGTGCACCGCCATTCTTGATCCTCCATCACCGGAGCCGGGGCAAAGCTTGTCGTATTAGAGATTGGAGTTTGTCCTATCTTAAGTGTCATGGCTCTTATCTCTAGTATCATTTCAAATTGTATTTATCAATCTAGCTAGCTCACTTGGAAGAATAAACCGTTGAAGAACAATGGGTAATCTAGCCTCCGATCCTAAATACTCCCTCCATTCCATGAATAAGACGCACACACTTTTCAAGATTTGTCACTGACCAACAATTAAACCATGTATACAAGGGATATGTGATTTAGAAATTTTACCATTAGAGAATATTTTCAGTACGAATATAACAATATCAACAATGCACTACTCCCTCCGTCAGGAATTACCCTGCATTCTAGGTTTAATTAAAATCAAAGATTATATATTTTTGACTGAGCGTATAACAAAAATATCAACATCTAAATATGATATAAATATTTTTGAGTCATTATGAAATATGTATTGTGGGTTATAGATGTTGACATTTTTACAATATGTTTAGTCAAACTCTATAATATTTGACTTTGACCAAATCCAGAATGAAGGATAATTACGAACAGAGTGAGTATATAATTGAGATATTGTTATTCAGTTAATTCGTTCAAAGTTTGTCTTAAAATATGTGTGCACCTTAGTCATAGGAAATAGCTAGTACATCCAAATAGGAGAATGTGATTTTGGTATATCCGAGTCAAAGGTTAGGTTACCTATTTCTTCTTACGCATTGTTCACCTGTTTTTCTTTTCAGATGGCTAGAATCCAAAACTTGGCTCAGGTATTGGTGGTGGCCGATCATTTCCTTCGCAAGCTATATATGCCTTTTCGAGGAAGTTCTACAAGAGGATACCAAAACTCCTATCCAAATTAAGAACGAGAAGGGGCCGCTAGAAAGCGAGATAGCTAAACAAAGAAAAGAAAAAGGCCAAACTAATATCCTAGATCCCAGGTGTAGATACTAGTTTATCAAGTCAAATGAGATGGCTGAAATACATGATCTTGTTGCTATATATCTCAAATTAGTTAAGCAAATTGTACCGTGGAAAGCACTACCGCCAAACTAATCAAGTACAGTAGCATAACTGCTCTACATGTAGATATATAGTGTAGAACCGAAATCTCAATGCCCTGAACGAAAATCCTCAAACACTTGAACCTTAAGACTAGCGACAGCCTGTATTTAAAGACGGGGAGGACGGCCGAGGTCTGCAGTAGCAGCTGAGGTTTTGCGCACGCGTCGCCATCGGAGGACAAGCTGCTAGCGTCCAAATCGCGCCACCTAATTAGCCGCCATGACCGTCGGCCGGCGAGCTCGATCGATCGCCGGTTCTAAATCAATCATGCACTAAAACTAAATAATCTCACGATGACGTGCACCTGCACCTAACTCTGCTTCTGTTCTAATCCTTCCCTGAAGCGAAGGAAACATCGATCGACTAGCTACACTCTCTCTATATGGAGTACATGTGCGTACTTATGTATGTACATATGCTTCGAGGGAGGATTTATTGTCTTTTCTTTGCGTCTTTGCCTCACTTCGAAGGCAGTGGTCGTATATATACTCGTATGTTGCTAGCGATGGATGATGTCGTGTGGGGCCTTGGCACGATATATATATGAACGACAGCTCGGCCTGTCAATCAGTTTTCGTAATGTTTCTCTTTGACTTTCATTGTTGTTAAGGAGACGTCAGTATACCATGTTGTAGAGAAAATAGTTTGAATATCTTTTACAAATACAATTTCACAGATATATTTTACAAATACAACTGTACATATATCATATCATGTCATATTATGTGTGTGTGTGTTTTTCATGTTTATAGTGAGAAAATTGTGATGGCATGCAATATTTAGCAATTTCTTGTCACCAAACCCCAATTTTCCAGCAAAATAACAAACAAAGTTCGCAAAGAGCTACAAAGTTTATATGTTACGGTATGACTTATCATTTCTATGGGACATGTTACTGTGTACCAATATGGATGACAGCCCAACAATTAGTGAGACACGAGCACTAAACATAGTCATATTTGACCGAGGCCTTTAACTTTTCATGACATCGGCACTAAATCGATAACATTACTATGAGGTAGGCACATGCATCAATCGGTAGAGGCCGAGGATATTCATACTTTTTCAACAAATAAAAGGTTACCCTCTTCCTGTGATATAGTGGATTTATCATATCTCACGAGTCCAATATTATTACTGGTTTAGTATTTTATTTACCAAGTTCTTTATTAAATTTTAAAGGTACTTATAGTTCATTTTTTGTTCACCAAATTAATGGTCAACAATTTTTTCCTTAAACTACTTGCAAGCTTTATAAACTGAACTGGAGGGAGTAGATATATCTAAGCTACCTTCTTTAAATTATTTGGATAGGTGCAACAAGCCAAGACTATTGGAGTAATATCTAGAATCTCTGATATAAAAAACCACGTGGGTCATGATCTTTAATGTGTTTTTAATAGTTAATACACCTAATTTTATTCCTAAGAAACTATGTAACTAAAAATCATGCTTACTTCTCCTACCGCTAGCTTCGAAATAAAATCGGAAGTATTAATATTTATTTCCACAAGATATTTCCTATAGATCTTTGAAACTACTTAACCTTCTCTTGCTTCTAAGCTTTAACAATTTAAACTCCAAGGAATTTTCAAGTACCTAGATTTGCAGCTAAACCACATACATAGCTAGCCCTATCTGAACCATTTATTTGTTCTTAAAGGCCATCTTAACCTCTTATATACACCCTCGTGATCAAGATAATAAGGTTTCAAAACAACACAACCCACCCTATTTTTTCCATCTATCAATGTTCGAAAAATGACACATGACATGAGCATCTAGAGAGTAGTGTAAGAATTCTTTGATTACAGAAACATCATGTAAAAAATTGTAATCACAAATGACACAAATTCTCTTGTAGTAGAATTCATAAGAATACAATAGGTACAACCAGATACAAGTACATAAATGATGATTGGTAATATGCCATTTGTCCACATTACTGTATGATAATTGTGTAAGTAGACAAAAAACATGAAATAATCAGAATAGAACTATCGAAGACCCAAGTTTCATAGCCTTATTTGGTTATAAATTGCATGTGCGGTTACACTCTTCCCGAATACATAATGCATCCATATATTATAATTTCATTGTATGGTTATTAAACACATATTAGCATAATAATCTAGAAAATTATCCAATTATTATTTTAATTAATAATCATTATAGGTTTAATCATTTTATTTTAACTCAAGAGATAACATCAACCATATAGACTCCCGGCGACGACAAGATTGTGAAATGAGGTTTGGTTTGTAGGGACTCCATGCCTAGGCCTCTACGTCGACCACCGCTATAATGGTGGTGCCACAACATTATTTGATCGAGCAACTATTGAGAAGAAAGACCTAATGATATCCTTCATTTATACCCAGCCGAGTACACTTGTATGAAGTGGTCCCGGGACAAATATCAGATACCAAGGTTGGTGACGGTGACATCCAAAAATTGTGGTGCATTTTCGCATATGCATGATATTTTATAATATTAGTCCATTATATGTTAATGTGTAGTCTTTGTGTCTATAGTTGTGAAAGACTTTGTTGTGTTTGAGTAATAACGGCGGAAATCCACTTTTGGCTCCTAGGTGTGTTTGCACACACCATTTGTAAACACATTTTGAAATGTCAAAAAAAAGTATTAAAAAGAAATCGAGTGTACATCCGTACATTGTATGTTCGAAGATAATGTTTTGGAAGAAAAGAACAATTTGTGTTTCCGGATGTACACGTAAAAAATGTTCCCATATTTTTGCTAACAATTTAGAATATTTTTTACACATTTTTCCTAATGGGATACAACTAGCAGCCAAAACACCTCCTCCTAATAAAAAGTTTTAAAAAAAACTGACTAATAGATGTTCTTTTCATTGTAGAAAGCCATGGGGTTCATGGTTTGGTGCTATGGTCCTGCAGATACGACCATATATTTTTCTCAAAATCAACTCGCAATAAGAAACAGGGTATTTCAATTGTTCAAATCATCGAAGGTTGACATTATCCCCTCGCCGCAATGCATGGCCCCGAGTCCACGCGCCGACGCGCGCGATCCCTGGCTGGAACTCCGTCTCCGGTCCAGTGTTCCAGTCCCCGTCCATCCGCTCCCGTTCTGCTCTGCTCGTTGGTGATCCCTGCGTGCGGCCGCACCACTCGCTCACTTACTCGTTCTCCCGACTGCTTCTCACTCGTGCCCCCGCTGCGTGGAGCCTAGCCGGAGCTAGAGAAGATAATGGGTATCGAATACATGGAGTATTTCTTTTGGAGCGATGGAGAATAATACCATATGGATCGTACGATCTATAAACGACGACTAAACAAGTCGGTGATCCGGCCAAAGACCCGAGAGTACCGATCAAACCACATGGGACTGGGTAACATGCAGCGAGCCAGCCAAGCCCGAGGGTAAGCAAAAGTGGCCGCATACTTGCGCCCACGTTGTACCGTGTTCCTGGCCATCTCATCTGGCTCTCCCCTGTCTCGTCTCGCTACATGTACGTTTGCCTTTATTTCCCTGTAGGTGATGGTTTGAGGATTCCACACTCCCACGGTCTCAGCTTTTCCTGCATCGCCTTTCCCTTTTCTGCTTTATCCGTCCTCAGGATAGAGAGCGCCTATGGCGAGCGAGCGCGGTTTGCGCCACGGTCGCCGCTTTCCTATCCTGCGTCGGTCGTGGTGCCTGGTTTTGGAAAACGCTTCCCGGCTCAGCTACTTGCTCTGCTCCGGCATCTGCAAATACCAATGACCAGGAGCTTCTCCTTGTCCTTGGAGGCACAGTGTCTATGAATATTTCAGGAAATGGAAATATTGGGGTTATATCCTCTTTAGTTTGATGCAGAGCCTGGGCCTTGCCCCGTTTTTTTTTTAAAAAAAAATCCTCTTTAGTTTTAAAAAATGAACTAACTTCCAGTGACAACATTATTTAAAGAAAAATTAGTTTTTAAAAAAATTAAAGAGGATGCCCTAATGGTGACACACTTGCATCTACAATCAAATAAGGGCGAAACATACAACAATACAACATACTCGATAAAATTAAGGTAAGATAACTCATATCTCGGCGGTGAGTTTGTACAACCAATTCTCCCACATGAGTGAGCATCTGACTTCAGTTCTGGGGTGCGGTGGAACAATTTACGTATGTTAAGAAGAAAAAAAGATCTGCCAATCCATGTATTAACAAATTGTTCACCCTAGCCTATATGAATAATCAAGGGGTTTGTATCACAAATATAGCCATCGCGACGAAAGACACAATAATGCTCACTTCGGATTATGTTACTCAAATCATTGACTCCTATAGGCAAACTTCTCTGATTTCTCCTAATAAATTTTTGAAGCAGAGATAAGGGCCATTGCAGAGACATATCGAAAAAAATACAGTTATACTTGTTCATTTTTAAAATAAATAGGGCATTTCTATAATGGCTTTGATCATCAATTAATGACGCAATCCCATTGCTACTTTGTTGAGGGATTTCCTCCCAAAATAGTGTGATCGACGTAGATTTTAGACATCTGCATTTGCCAAGAAGGTCCACCACCATTTCATTTTTTACACTTTGCATACACTGCAAAGACCATAATTTGACCATTGATCGAGTGGGTCCGCTAACCATGAACATTTTTTATGACACATGATGCACTTGAATTTTCGTGCGACAACTTAAGATTCCAAATCCTCATCTTCCGCATTTTTGTTGACATGGACCCCACAAGCTGCGCCTTGTAGGCCTTAAGAAACCGAACATGTGCCATATGCCAAAACTTATGTGTAATGGAGTCTTTTTAACTCCACTTGTTTTTTTTATAGAACTCCATTTGTCGGTTCCACATTGGCCCACGCCTGGGATGGAAACCCGTCACGGTCCAAACGTCGCCTGTTGGCTCAAATATTGGTGTCGGATCACTTTCTCCTCAAGCTATGTATCCTTTCTGAAAAGAAAATTCAAATTCAAATAAAATTGAAGATCCCAGTTGCACACAATTGTTTTATGCAGTCAAATTAGACAATTAAATTGGAATACATGATCTGGCTGGCCCAAAAGAGACCAGGTATACCATACTCTATAGAAATACCCTTGAGAAAAACAAATCGAAATAAATGATAAGATATAGCAAATAAGAAGTAAAAATGTGATCCAGCGAGACTTGCCAAAGCACGACACACTTGACGTGCCTGCATTACAGAGAGGCATTCAATCGACTTATTACCTCGCGTTTGTTCATCCATGATCGCACTTACATGAATTAAGGTGCAACGCGCAAACATAATTACCGGTTCAACGCTTGTTTTTTATACCGGTTCAACGCTTGTTTTTTGACGGGGTAAACATCGGATCTCCAGTCGTCCTCATATAGCAGTGCCTGCAGGGTTAACCACTTCCCTTAATGTAAACGAACAGTCACACGCCATGAAAATTACAGACTAAGTTAACCCCTTGGCGAGGGTAATCTACTAGTCGTCACAAAGCAACCTAGTAATAACTAAGTAACGTGGAACCCTTTCCTTTACAAAATTCAGTGTTGGTTAGTCCAATGCAATTAACTATGGTGGAGGCAATCAGGCCCCGGTCAAATGAAACCAGAGGTGACAACCGGCACTGTGAGCAGCTAGCTAGCGTATAATGGAGTGCAACCAAAGCACATGCCATCCATGATCGACTTTGAATCGGACTACTAGCCACTGTATCGATCAGTGTTGCGCTGACCAAGGGATCGATCGATCGGCAACATGGTGCTGAGGTGGCCACACGGATCAGAATACACGCACACACTGCATGCATGCAGCGAACCAGAGACCATGCTGAGCTTGCACCCACATGCACGCACACGCTCGATCTCGCTCAACTCATCCATCGATCGTCCGGGCGTGTGGGGCATCCTTCGATCGATCACACCGCGCGCTCATCTCACTAGCAAGAAAAAAGAACCAAATTATTGGTGTTACTCCAACTTAAGTTTATTGGTTGATCCATCTTCTGTAGTACCTTTTTTATGTGTACATGTTTGTTCCATTAGAATTTGAGCGCGATTGGATGATCCAAGTATCTAACCACGATACATTTGGGCCGGTTTGTCTTCAGTATCCAGCCATGCACATGCATGGAGCTTCCTTTTGATCTTTCCCGTACACGTAATTTCTTCTTATTTCCCTTTCATAAAACAACATGGTCTTGTTTACATCTCATGTATTTAAAGTATATTTTGGAGATTAGAGGGGTTATTTGGGATCCAAAATATTACCAGCAGTGTGTTTAGTAAGCAGGTTTTTATAGGATAATCCCTACACATCCCCCACAAACCTCCACCAATCCTCTCATTTTTGTCCAGATAAAAAACTCTCTATCATTCTAGTGTATCTTAAGGCCTTGTTTTGTAGCAGGGATAATCAGAAATTACAGGATTATCCCCCTAGTGGATTTCGTGCATACTTTGCAACTACCAATCCCCTTTCTCCATCCCAATCCCCTTCCCCTCATGACTTCACCAATCCAATGTCACGTTGTCAGACCCGGCGGGCCAGAAGGAGATAGTGGTGTTGATGCCATGCACACACACACACACACACACACACACACACACACACACACACACACACACACACACACACACACACACACACACACACACACACACACACAGAGAGAGAGACGCGAGGGCGTTGGGGCGAATGAGTTTACACGGGGATCGGGCGGTTTGCTAGGGGGGGTATTTCAGGCTCAGCCCATTCAAATCCGGTATAAAAATAGCAAATTCAGGATCATTGGTTGTGCTACGAAAATACTCTTTATCCTCTAAAGGTGGATTATTTGGATTATATAATTATTGCATTTCACTATTTATCCTCTAAAGATGCATGCTTGTGACAAATTTAACCCTATTTAGCCACAAATTCTCGATAATACCCCTATTTAAGTGAGTTTCTTCTAGGTTTGACCATTGTTAGTATTCTGACCCAATATCTCAGGTGTGTCATTTTGTTAGGATGACATCACGACCAAAACCAGCCTCGACATGATTGCACAATTCTGGGTGAAAATACAATCAAGATGGGCAAGCTAGTTAAATTAGGCAAATTCTCTTGACACGGGCCCAATAAACGGAAACAGGACCGGAGCCACTTCTCTATCCCACTAGAGCGGCCAAGGTTTAGGGACTTGTTGGGGGGCATGGTAACCTGTCGCCAAAGGAAGCATTGGCGGCGGTGTTTAGGGCGTTCTAAATTATGAACAACACAATCGGTGTTCCTTTGGAGATAACGTTCCTTTGGAGGTAACCTGTCGCCAAAGGAAGCATTGTAGGGGATATGTGGCACCACTTAGCAGGAGTGATAGGATTGAATCATCTTACCCCATGCATTTTCTTCCTTTGGAGATAACGTTCACTGTTGGACCACCTCTGCCTTGAAGTCTCCGATGCAAGGGAGAACACGGAAGACAAGATAGTTTGACCTAGTTAGGATACCCGACCTAGCTCTACCAAGGTGCCCATGCGCCCCATTTGTTATCTCAGACGCGCCCCTGGTGTTTTGACCCTTATGAAGCCACGACTCATCCGACCTCTTCGACCGTGATTGCCTAACATTAATCCACCTAAGAAAACATTATAAAACTCTAAAATGGATAAAAACATGAACAAACTTGCTTAAACGGGGTTATTCTGGAGAAATTTCTGCTAGTGGAGTAAACATTGTCATAACTCCATTATAGAAGGTATAAAATGTAGAATTACCGTTTGAATATATAAATGTAAGCAGTTAGGATGTCTCCCATCAATGATATGTCAGCTTCCTTTTCTCCCTTGCCGTGAAAAACTATGTTCTTTACCGTGTTTGCACTCTTTCTTACTACAGTACTGATTGACAGGGAATATCGATGTAAGACTTTCATCTAAAAGTAACACTGGCCTCCTCCCCACCGGTAGAATAACTTTCGACCGAGATGCAGTTTGAGTGGGCATAACATGGAAAGGCACCGGTGAGTGATCGACGCAGTCGTAAAATAATGCCGGGGGGATCGATCGCGTGAGGCAGCACCCAAGATGCGTCCGGAACATGATGCCGGGAGCGTGTTTGTTCCGGCGTGCTCATCGGTGGCCACACGGGCGGATAGACGGGGAAGAAGACGACGCGGGAGTTACTATAGCTAATCCCATGTTACTCCGATCGAGCATATGGACGCATGATGGATGGATGGTCTTGTAATCTTACCCGAGGCGAGGCCGGTGGTTGGATCGATCGCGTTGCTTGGTGGAGTAGCTAGCTTGCTGCATTCTGCCGTATCATATGGCCCGGACGGACGGACACATGGCCTTGTCCTGCTAGCGTTGGTTCCCTTTGGATGGATCATTAGCACCACTCAATTAATTCCATTTATGAGAAATACTAAATGATCATTATGTCAGGGAAAATAGATACTCTATCTTTTCTCCTAAAAAACTTTGAATTTGCACATCCGAAACATTTTTCTCTATCTTTTCTCCTCATTTTTGGTACCTTCTTATCATGTGTTGTGCTTCTTCCTAATCCTCTCGCAAATTGATTGCCGCCCGAAACAATCGTGCATTAGTCCAAAAAGTTGCAAGTACCGCGAAGCGGAGGGAGTAGCACTTACGCTTCTTCTCTGCCTAGAATGCTTTTTACCTGCTGGCCAGAATCTTCGTACCGTTCCGGTGATCCAGCGCGAGAGATAAGCTAAAAACCGGAGCACAGAGAACAGTACAGTGAATGATTGGCCTGGCATGGCTGCTGCAGTGACAACTTTATTAGTTGCGAGTTAGTTAAACTGCGATGCGCGTCACAAGGGGGCATGTTCATCCGCAATCATAATAATTCGCCACCACCGCACTCCCCTCGGGATCGGCGCTGCAGGAGCAGTAGTATATCCCGGTGGCGTCAGAGATCGGGGTGCTCCTTGTCGCCTCTCCCTCCCACTACGGCACCGTCGTCCAAATTCACCCAATTACACGTCTAACTAGTACTCTAGCAACGGTGGCTGGCTGGCTGGTACGATGGAGTTCCCATGGTGCAGAGAGTTGCCGATCGAGAGGACAGGATCCACTTGGCCACGAGGAGGCCGTACGACGGAGCACTTTTGTTCGTTGGCTGCCGCTAACGCTAATGCTACGCACCAAGCGGGTAGTTAGCTGTGGTGACCCAGTATACCACTGCATGTGTAGTATGCAAGTCGTTGACATAACACTAATGAAACACCGTCCCACTAGTATTACATCCATCAGAGTGGTACAACAGAAACATCGCAGGTCCACAATATGTCTATAGGATTACAATTTTCAGCATACAGAAGATCTTCAGAACCTCCTCAACAGGTAGAGGTTTAGTCCTGGCGACTACAAACGAGAAAGAATCAAGTAAGACTAAACTAAATTACAACTAATGCAATTGGTTAGCTAGAGAAATATCCTAGCTACTTAGGTTCTAGGAATAGGGAATTTGGTTCCCTTCTATCCCTATTCTAGTTTTTCTCCAAGCTTCGCTCAATTGTAGACTCCGCTGATAATCATGATGTTGGTAGAATGCTTCATCTTCAACTTTAATGTCTTGGGGTTGCCTCCTTGAGTTGCCTTCCAGCTAATTCTTCATAGTCTAGCAAGGGTTTAAGAGATTGGGGTGAGTAACGAGCGTTACCCAGCAAGTTTCTTTAGAAAGAAGTTGTGTGATATGCACTATATACAGCCATGGATCCAAAAGAGTCGTAGGCCAATGCAAAGTTTTAACAAGGGTTTCTTGAAAGATTGTTTTTACTTTATAAAACTATGTCCAACAGCCAACACAGGGTATTAGTGCCTTGAGAGCATCTTTCCTGCCGCGTTCGCAGCTCCTTCCCGGAACAAGGGGTAACATGTCACATCTTTTTACACTCTGCAGAGGTGCGTCCTTCCAAGAGAGATCAAAGCCTTGCTGCACAACCGGGCGATCTTTCTCATCCACACATCCTTGGTGTGGGGCCCAGTCATTGATCCAAGCCAATCACTGCCTTCTCTGCACAACGCATGCCCACCCAATTCACGCAAGCAGGTTATGCCCCTGATATTCACCCCCAACGATGAAGTACCTAGGCGTCCCTTGCGGGCCATCATAGACACCAGGGCCGTGAGAACTGAGGTGTCCCACCCATATGCAAGTAGTCTCGCAAGATCTACTGCGACCGGCAGCTGGCTGTCCGTTGACATGCGAACGAGAGAAGATACAGCTGACTTTCCCGTCCCATTCCAAGTCTCTTGGACGACACGGTTTTTACGGCACAAGAATAACTGTGGCATTGGTAGTTATTCCTAGGTTTACTTTCCCGTGCAAGTGGAACCTCCACCACCACAATCTTACCGTGGTTCCACCTGCCAGCCTTCCTAGGTTATCACCACTGGTCGATAACCACTAGTCATATTACTTATGAAAATAGAATTTTCCATCCTTTTTGAAATGTTAGAGTTTGAAGTTAACACTTTGCAAGTAGTTTCAAAACCAGTGCAATCAAGAGATATGAGCAAGATAAACTTGCCGTTTTGACTGCAAGATTATGCAAGTCAAGGTCTTCGATACGTAGGAAATCCAAATACTGAAATAGCTCCATCATCTGGTAAAGATGATGTTAAAAGAACTGCAGCATGATATGCATCATATATGCTATGCATCGTTTTAAGCGTAACCGAACCCCGATGATTTGCTAATATTGAGTTGTGGTGAATTCTTGTGATGTGTTGCACTTTTAAGTTCAAAGATACACACAAAGTTGTTAAGAGTTTTAGGTTAACTGACAATTCTTCAAAAGCAGTAGAATAAAGCTTCAAACCAAAGTTATTGCAGAGGATAGGTATAGCAATAGGTGAAGACTTGAAAGTAACACTTTTAAGTGGTATCTTGTTATTAGCAATCAAGTAGTTGGTTATGAACAAGCAAAGCTGAAGTAATTCTTATTTGATAAGAATACCCAGTTAGTATTAGGGTTGACAACAATCTTAACACCAAATAGAGTTATATAAGTTCAAACTTAATGGAATAGTTTGTTACATACTTTCAATGTCTTTTAAAAGAATAACATTTGAAGAATATGTTTATTATTGATTAGAAGCACTACTCCTAGGGTTTAGTATTCTAGGGTTTAGCATGATTCTATCATAATTAGAGAATAGTTAGTAGATGAGCATATTAAGAGAACAAGCTAAGTTTCATTCAATGTTAAAAGGGTTTTAGTGAAGCAAGGAAATGTTATTTATCTAGGATGGTGAAGCATAACAATGTGGTAGCACATATTTGCTTAACATGGGCATTGTAATGTTTACTTGTCATATAACCTAAAAGAATAACTTTTAAAGAACATGTTTCTTAATGACTAGAAGTACTACAAATAGGAGTTAGTGTTCTAGGATTGATAATACTTATCTATTACTCACAAAGTAGTTAATAGATGGAACATAACAAGTTATCTATTTAAGATTCATTTGTTACCTGTGTGGTATTAGTTGGGCATGATTATACAAAGCAACTTTCATTGCTATTACTATATATGGTTCTTTCTATAGTTGGTAACATCCTTATAACAAGCATCGGCACTCAATTAGTTAGTTATGGGCCAGTAGTGCTCAGATAAATAGTTTATGGTTGATTATAGAGTTGTTAATACTCTTAACATACAAAGGTCATTACTTGTGTCTAGACAAGAATGGGTGTGATGCTTATATGGTATGTTCTTAAAAAAAATTACTTTTGAAGAACATAATCCTTAATGGACATTTTTATTACTTAAAGGTATGGTGATTAGGTGATGCCAGGAAGGTAATAGTTTTTAAGTTGCAACAAAGGTGTTGCAAATAGTTAGTTGACTAAAGTATTCTATGTTGAAATGGAGTATCAGACTAACCACTCAAAATTGAATTAGGAATTATGGCTAACTAGCACACTAGGGTAGTTAATGGTTTTAGTACTAAGGAGTATAGGTAGGTGATTAAGTTATATGTACTTCAAAAGAATAAATTTTGAAGAACATATACCTTAATAAGTTTTAGTATTAGAATTTCATTTTAGGTTTCAAGTTTTGTTTAGAACTAAATAAGAGAGTCTGGTTATTCATGTTCCTAGGTTTTCAGGGTTGGAATCAAAATTTTAAGTGACTAAAGATTTTAAAATGGTTTTAGATTTTCTCTTAATGAAACAAGTGTTGAAATAGTAATATTAGAGTTAGGAAATACTTCTTATTCAAGTTTTATGATTTTTCCCCAATTTACAAATTTTAAATTTGTTTTTAGGAAAATCATTTTAGGGATTAAAATCCTAATAGTAAAGTATATTATTTAATTATTTTTAATAAAGAAATATTAATTGAAATAACATTCTTGAAGTTGTTAAGATTTTATTTGGTATTTGAAAATTTTGTTCAAATTATTTTAGTTGAATTTAAATTCAAGTTTCAAATACTACTTAATCAAATTTTTTTATTTGGTTCAAAAAAATTTCACACAAGTATGCAAGATTAAAGTATGAACAGGTAGATAATATTTTTGTGAACATTTTGATATCTTATTTGCATTTTTCTGATTTTATTTGAATTAGATATGATTTTTCCAAGGTTCAGCAATTTACTGGAATTTAAATAAGTGGAAAACTACTTATGCACCCGGTCTAACCCTAGCCTGGTAGACTGACGTGTGGGACCAACGACCTGGTCAGCTGCCATGCAAGCCTGGACCAACTCAAACTTGCTGCCAAGTCAAACTTGCTGACTAGGCTGCGGATGATGTCATCTCTGGCCGGAGCTCACAGATGAAATTCGAATCCGATGATCTAGGCCGAATTGAGTGAAATGAATTGCTGCATCAGCTTCAGAAGAGCAATACGATCACTACGGTGCAAGCGTCGCCACTTTTTGGTCACCGGAGCTTGCTCCGGTGAGCTCGTCTGCGGCGGTGCACGGTGGTCGACGGTGACAGCGAGCTATGGATGATACTAGGATCAAAGGAGGATACCCAGAGATGCACAAGCTCACTAGGATGCTTCCTAGGTAGTCGCCGGAATGAATCGCAGCCCGGTTTGACCCCAACGTCGCCGATTCCGGTGAGTTTGCTGCAGAAGGGAACGGAGAAGATCCATCGATTAAGCCCACATCAGACCGATTCCTTCAACAGGAAGACCTAACTTGCCGAGACGGATCTCTGGAGCACCACGGCGGAGCTTCGCACGACTTCTAGCGACGGCGGGGAAGTTGGCCAGAGCTAGGGTTTTGTCACCTGGAGAGCCGGGCGAGAGAGAGAGAGGAAATGGTGCAGCTCTAGGGTTTCTCTGGCGGCGGGGAACGTTTTTATAGCCGCCGGAGGTCGGTGGCCTTCATCTCGGGCGTTGGAGGATCGGCGGTGGATCGGGCGTCTGGCAGCCCTCCACCGAGCAGCTTACCTGCTCGGGGAAGAAGACGATGGCGAGGCGAAACGGTAAGTTGGGCTGGCCACTTGCGGCTGGGGTGTTGGGCCGGCTTGACTTCGGCCAGATGGGCTGCGGCCAGGTAAGTCCTCCTCCCTATTTTTTTCTTCTTCTGTTTCTTTTCTTTTCTTTTATTTTGTGTTTTCTGTTTTGGAGGTTTTAACTAACATTTGATTTCTGTTTTTGCAGGAATTTGTATTTTTGGCAATGCACAAAATACCCCTGATATTATACTGGTACAAAATGTTGTATTAAAGGAATTCCCAATGTATATTGCATAGATTCTAATTTGTAATTTTTCTTGATTTTCTTAAATAGGGTCTTAGTAGAGATGAATTCAAATGCCCTTCTATTTGAGTTTTCAAAGTACTTTGCTATGGTATTGATGACTTCCTAATGAGATATATAATACTAGTTTGTGTACTCCTTACTAAATAGATAGTGAACTAAGATTGTTACTTAGTTTGCAGGATTTTGAGTTTGAAATAACTTATCAAATATGAATATGACACTACTTATTCAACACATAGAATTAGATAAATTTTATATGTGCATATGCACATAAAATATAATCACATATCCTTAGGATTTTATTATGCATCAAGGTTCGATAATTTCAATTAGCTTTTGTGGAATATTTGAAATACTTTGCTAGGTTTGTATTACAGAAGGTAATATGTAGCAATAGTATCATGCATCATATTTTGTAAGGAAACAAAGAAATAGTGTTATCCATAATTTGCCTTCCTATTAAGGCAATGGTGAGAAGCATGATTCTATGCTTATTACTATTTTGTTACTCAGTGTCATGGAATTGTTATATGGAGTTATACCAATGGCAATAATTATTTTGTTTATGCTTTACTTGAAAATATAATCTACCTCACTTTTACAAGGGAGATCTCTTTATCAGAGGTCCACATACATGACAAGAGGTGAGTGGTTTTCTGGATAATGGACTGGACTCCTATTAGCAGGATTGTTACTTGGAAACAATTGTTTGGTTATAGGTATGACAAGATTGTATGGTTTGCTTATGATCACAAGTGTTGCATAAGTTGGAATGATACTTGGGTATGAATCCCCAAATAAATGAATAAGAGGTTATGGAACTGGATAGAATGCTATCACACTCCACCAGGAACTAGTGTTCCCTTTGAAATATGATTAATGCAACAAAGGTTCTATAAACTACTAAGTTCTAGGTCAGAGCTAATGATCTGCTCCACCTATGCCCAGATGATTAACTCAATGGGGACTTGTACACAAATCAAGGTTTCCCATGTGCCTTCTATAATATGGATATCTCCTGAGTGAGACATGCTCCAGTTGAGCTCCTACTCCACCCTAGGTCTTAGGATGATATCTGCATATCACATTTAATTTCATAGATATCCTAACTATCTTCCACCAACAGGTATAATCATGTACTAGACATGATCATCTTTTATTTCCTTCATCAACTCCCTCTACCAAGGGTTTATTCTTGGTTGTACTAGCCTTCTGAGATTAAGGATATAATCTCCCCTTTGTGTGACTCATATTGGATACTCCACTACATAACTCCACAAGTCTAGGTAATGGTTACTTCCTAAGGATGGTTCTAGTCTAGACCAGCATTAGGGTTTATGATGTGATCACCCCTATATCAAATGACTTGTCCTAATTAGACTTGGAGTAATGTCTAAAGTCTCCGAGTTGGCCTTTCTAGGAATGGCTCTAATGCTCTTAAGTTATCTCACCTAAAATTAAGGTAAATCTAATGACCAAATTGGCATTGAGTTAACATTTCCACTCCTCACATTTGGACTCACTAGACTAGGTCATACGAATACATATTAGATCATGTTTTAAGAATAAGACTTGTTTTGACTTTTTTAGCAGGAAAGAAGTAGGGTTTAAAAAAATACCATGGTGATCCTTGAGTGAATAGATATATGATCCTCAAATGGTGTGTCAAGCAATTTTAGTTTTACCACACTTAACTCTCTTATAACTTATATTGCTCTCTCTACCCAAAACAAGGTTTTAGCAAAGGTCATGTTGAAGTTTATCGCGCTCTAGTTGATGAGCTACTTCAATTCCATCAACTTAAGTGAAACTCCAATCACTTTGACATGTTTTATTCAAATGCGCGAAAATTACCCGGATTTTCTATGCATGAAATGCAATGCACACATCTGTTGTCTCTATTTTATGACCACTAATCCTGGGATATTATAGTCATCCCCCCTTAAACTAAACTTCGTCCCGAAGTTTTCGCTCTCGTACGTTGTGGAACGATCTTGTTGTTGGTAGCATATGTCTTGTAGTTCTCTCACCAACTATTTGGGGTATAGATGGTATCCCTTGTCCAGAGTGATCCTTGAATCTTCTGTTGTCTATCTCCGAGCAAAAGTCACTTGAATTCCATACATCTTGGTCTCTTCTTTGTCATTCTCTTGAATTATCTATGTCTTCAACACCTTCTATGGCTTATAGGGTCCTACTAATTGTTCCAACATATCTTCCTAATTGGATCTTGGTTTTACCACCTAAGAACGGATTAAACACATGTAGTGTGTCCATTCAAGTTTTCTGATCCATCTCTACAAATCTTATTTGGTCTTCTAGGTTCAAGACTATGGTTAACTCTAATCTCAATCTTCACCAGCGGTGGTTCATGATATACCAGCTGTGGCTCATATACCAGCTGTGGCTCATACTTGGTGTGACTAGGGTCAAAATCATCTCACTCCTTCGCCGAACTTAATAAGGTTACAGCAAATCTTGGAAATAATTTACTACCGACATACTTCATCCAACTTTCAATACTTTTGACTTTCTGAGGTCCTTCTTTATCCATATTTTCTTCTTACTCCAATTTATTTGACCTACTTCACTCAAACTCGAAGTCTGCTCTCCCCCTTAGGCTTGTCTAGAGGTCTCTAAAGGTCTTGTCCTCTAACCATCGGGACTCCATGGTTAGTCTACCAGTCCGGATTGGTCTTACTACTATGTCTTTCTAAGGGTTTCTCGAAGAAATCTGCGGTGTACCCACACAATTGTGGAGAACCGGTACGAATTCTACGATAAAGCCTTTAGGTAGGGTGTTCTATTCCATTTCTGGATGTTTGTATTTACCCAAAGGTTCTAAAGATTGATGAGATTTGGGTTTTCCCATCACTATCTATCCTTATTCAATCGGTAGGTTAGATACAAAGCCACGGGAGAAATCCGGCAGAGTTTCTCTTGTACCGGAGGACATCCACGACATGCAATTGTATAGGTTGAACAAAATATGAAGTAACAAGGCTATAAATGAACCAATGGTCTCAACGGATCATTGTTGACACGAATCCTCACAAGTCTTAGTCCGTAGACAAAGATTACAACTCTAAGATAAGGAAAGATATTGCTAAAGTCTTAACCACCAATCCACAATTCAAGATTTTGGGACTAGAGATCAAAGTTATACAGAGATGTTATGTGTCTTAGTCACGCTATCAACGAGGGTTACTGGGGTTACCACTCCCAGGCTGAATAAAGCAGCAGGCAATACCGGAATGGATCATCGGTACTACAACACCTCAATCAACCCGTGATGTACTAAGCATAACCAAGGCTGCATAACAATGAGCTCAGGTACTTTAAACTCAACTGCGGTTACCTAATTAGTGGTTCTACTCACTAACCTAGAGTTACCTCTAGTGTTTTAAGAACTAGAGTGTTACTAATTTCCAACTTTTCTATGGTTTGGGTAATCTAGTTGTGGATCCTTCTAATCTTCCTTCGAAGTATCACTTGAGCTTCCTCCTGTTGGCTTCCTTTATCTGGTGATCCTTCATCTTCTAGCTTGATTGCCTTAGGAACTCGTCTTTCCCTCACACGAATCCCTAAACCCTCTAGAACTATAACACCAAGTAAGGACTTGATAATGCAACATGCACTTGCATATCAAAGTCATACTTCATGCATAGATCTAGTCACACAATAAAATCCAAGAAAATCCAAAATTGTGCTGTCAACATACATCATCATAAGCCTGTGAGTAAAACATCTCTAGAGTTTAGGCTTAGGCGTGTACCTTATAGCACCAAATAATATAGGTTTATATTGTGCTATATGCACTTAATGGTGGACTACTACTCTTTGTCTCAAAACTTACCTCAATTGCCCAGTTGCAATCGAATAAATTTGAGCAAAGGGTTTTGGAAATCATTCTAACGGATCCAAATTCCTTTAAGACAAACACTTCTAGCTTACCTTCCATCCTATTGAAGACGAATCTCACATGATCTCTCAAAACTTCATGTATTCCTATACCTCGTACATGCTTCACTAAGCATGGTTCACACAACTCCCTGACTTATATAGGTCTTCTCTGACTAAAGTCTGTGGTTTTTGGTACACTTGACCTAGTTACCAATGTTGAGAATACTTCATTCACCATTCTACTTGAGCAACTTCCTCCTCAGCTTGAAATTGCTGGTCTACTACGATGTTCTACTCCTTCATGTGAAGATTCTCAGGTGAATCCAACATGATTAAAGTGTTTACTGTCGGTACATCGTACTTGTATATGGCATTCTCGAGTATCCATATACCGGACTAAAACCTAAGGTCCTACTACCTCATACAGACTCACTTCACCACTTAACATCACCCTACTACAGTTTCGGATGACTTAAGTTTAACAAATTGCACTTGGTATACCACTTCCAATAGGATAGTTCCCATTCCGGTTGTATCCTCTCTTTGGACTACCATGTATTGTATACCAAATATAATCCACTTCCATCCTTTATGTAAGGCTCTAATGATATCATACAACTAGGTATGGAACAAGATGTCTAACTTCACTTAGGAAAAACAGGTAAGAATTTTGACTCGAGTGTGTCAGGATTATTCTTTTGTTGAATATCCATCCCAAGTCTTAAGAAGAATTAGTTTAGATAAGAAAGCTTCCTATAGTCACTACCAAACCTACAGGTCTCCTATTAAAGGGTTTTAATCCTAGGGTCAAAGCGTTTGCTCTGATACCAGCTGTGGTGACCCAGCATACCACTGCATGTGTAGTATGCAAGTCATTGACATAACACTAATGAAACACCGTCCCACTAGTATTACATCCATCAGAGTGGTACAACAGAAACATCGCAGGTCCACAATATGTCTATAGGATTACAATTTTCAGCATACAGAAGATCTTCAGAACCTCCTCAACAGGTAGAGGTTTAGTCCTGGCGACTACAAACGAGAAAGATTCAAGTAAGACTAAACTAAATTACAACTAATGCAATTGGTTAGCTAGAGAAATATCCTAGCTACTTAGGTTCTAGGAATAGGGAATCTGGTTCCCTTCTATCCCTATTCTAGTTTTTCTCCAAGCTTCGCTCAATTGTAGACTCCGCTGATAATCATGATGTTGGTAGAATGCTTCATCTTCAACTTTAATGTCTTGGGGTTGCCTCCTTGAGTTGCCTTCCAGCTAATTCTTCATAGTCTAGCAAGGGTTTAAGAGATTGGGGTGAGTAACGAGCGTTACCCAGCAAGTTTCTTTAGAAAGAAGTTGTGTGATATGCACTATATACAGCCATGGACCCAAAAGAGTCGTAGGCCAATGCAAAGTTTTAACAAGGGTTTCTTGAAAGATTGTTTTTACTTTATAAAACTATGCCCAACAGCCAACACAGGGTATTAGTGCCTTGAGAGCACCTTTCCTGCCGCGTTCGCAGCTCCTTCCCGGAACAAGGGGTAACATGTCACATCTTTTTACACTCTGCAGAGGTGCGTCCTTCCAAGAGAGATCAAAGCCTTGCTGCACAACCGGGCGATCTTTCCCGTCCACACTTCCTTGGTGTGGGGCCCAGTCATTGATCCAAGCCAATCACTGCCTTCTTCGCACAACGCATGCCCACCCAATTCACGCAAGCAGGTTGTGCCCCTGATATTCACCCCCAACGATGAAGTACCTAGGCGTCCCTTGCGGACCATCATAGACACCAGGGCCGTGAGAACTGAGGTGTCCCACCCATATGCAAGTAGTCTCGCAAGATCTACTGCGACCGGCAGCTGGCTGTCCGTTGACATGCGAACGAGAGAAAATATAGTTGACTTTCCCGTCCCATTCCAAGTCTCTTGGACGACACGGTTTTTACGGCACAAGAATAACTGTGGCATTGGTAGTTATTCCTAGGTTTACTTTCCCGTGCAAGTGGAACCTCCACCACCACAATCTTACCGTGGTTCCACCTGCCAGCCTTCCTAGGTTATCACCACTGGTCGATAACCACTAGTCATATTACTTATGAAAATAGAATTTTCCATCCTTTTTGAAATGTTAGAGTTTGAAGTTAACACTTTGCAAGTAGTTTCAAAACCAGTGCAATCAAGAGATATGAGCAAGATAAACTTGCCGTTTTGACTGCAAGATTATGCAAGTCAAGGTCTTCGATACGTAGGAAATCCAAATACTGAAATAGCTCCATCATCTGGTAAAGATGATGTTAAAAGAACTGCAGCATGATATGCATCATATATGCTATGCATCGTTTTAAGCGTAACCGAACCCCGATGATTTGCTAATATTGAGTTGTGGTGAATTCTTGTGATGTGTTGCACTTTTAAGTTCAAAGATACACACAAGGTTGTTAAGAGTTTTAGGTTAACTGACAATTCTTCAAAAGCAGTAGAATAAAGCTTCAAACCAAAGTTATTGCAGAGGATAGGTATAGCAATAGGTGAAGACTTGAAAGTAACACTTTTAAGTGGTATCTTGTTATTAGCAATCAAGTAGTTGGTTATGAACAAGCAAAGCTGAAGTAATTCTTATTTGATAAGAATACCTAGTTAGTATTAGGGTTGACAACAATCTTAACACCAAATAGAGTTATATAAGTTCAAACTTAATAGAATAGTTTGTTACATACTTTCAATGTCTTTTAAAAGAATAACATTTGAAGAATATGTTTATTATTGATTAGAAGCACTACTCCTAGGGTTTAGTATTCTAGGGTTTAGCATGATTCTATCATAATTAGAGAATAGTTAGTAGATGAGCATATTAAGAGAACAAGCTAAGTTTCATTCAATGTTAAAAGGGTTTTAGTGAAGCAAGGAAATGTTATTTATCTAGGATGGTGAAGCATAACAATGTGGTAGCACATATTTGCTTAACATGGGCATTGTAATGTTTACTTGTCATATAACCTAAAAGAATAACTTTTAAAGAACATGTTTCTTAATGACTAGAAGTACTACAAATAGGAGTTAGTGTTCTAGGATTGATAATACTTATCTATTACTCACAAAGTAGTTAATAGATGGAACATAACAAGTTATCTATTTAAGATTCATTTGTTACCTGTGTGGTATTAGTTGGGCATGATTATACAAAGCAACTTTCATTGCTATTACTATATATGGTTCTTTCTATAGTTGGTAACATCCTTATAACAAGCATCGGCACTCAATTAGTTAGTTATGGGCCAGTAGTGCTCAGATAAATAGTTTATGGTTGATTATAGAGTTGTTAATACTCTTAACATACAAAGGTCATTACTTGTGTCTAGACAAGAATGGGTGTGATGCTTATATGGTATGTTCTTAAAAAAAATTACTTTTGAAGAACATAATCCTTAATGGACATTTTTATTACTTAAAGGTATGGTGATTAGGTGATGCCAGGAAGGTAATAGTTTTTAAGTTGCAACAAAGGTGTTGCAAATAGTTAGTTGACTAAAGTATTCTATGTTGAAATGGAGTATCAGACTAACCACTCAAAATTGAATTAGGAATTATGGCTAACTAGCACACTAGGGTAGTTAATGGTTTTAGTACTAAGGAGTATAGGTAGGTGATTAAGTTATATGTACTTCAAAAGAATAAATTTTGAAGAACATATACCTTAATAAGTTTTAGTATTAGAATTTCATTTTAGGTTTCAAGTTTTGTTTAGAACTAAATAAGAGAGTCTAGTTATTCATGTTCCTAGGTTTTCAGGGTTGGAATCAAAATTTTAAGTGACTAAAGATTTTAAAATGGTTTTAGATTTTCTCTTAATGAAACAAGTGTTGAAATAGTAATATTAGAGTTAGGAAATACTTCTTATTCAAGTTTTATGATTTTCCCCAATTTACAAATTTTAAATTTGTTTTTAGGAAAATCATTTTAGGGATTAAAATCCTAATAGTAAAGTATATTATTTAATTATTTTTAATAAAGAAATATTAATTGAAATAACATTCTTGAAGTTGTTAAGATTTTATTTGGTATTTGAAAATTTTGTTCAAATTATTTTAGTTGAATTTAAATTCAAGTTTCAAATACTACTTAATCAAATTTTTAAATTTGGTTCAAAATAATTTCACACAAGTATGCAAGATTAAAGTATGAACAGGTAGATAATATTTTTGTGAACATTTTGATATCTTATTTGCATTTTTCTGATTTTATTTGAATTAGATATGATTTTTCCAAGGTTCAGCAATTTACTAGAATTTAAATAAGTGGAAAACTACTTATGCACCCGGTCTAACCCTAGCCTGGTAGACTGACGTGTGGGACCAATGACCTGGTCAGCTGCCATGCAAGCCTAGACCAAGTCAAACTTGCTGACTAGGCTGCGGATGACGTCATCTTTGGCCGGAGCTCACAGATGAAATTTGAATCCGATGATCTAGGCCGAATTGAGTGAAATGAATTGCTGCATCAGCTTCAGAAGAGCAATACGATCACTACGGTGCAAGCGCCGCCACTTTTTGGTCACCGGAGCTTGCTCCGGTGAGCTCGTCTGCGGCGGTGCACGGTGGTCGACGGTGACAGCGAGCTATGGATGATACTAGGATCAAAGGAGGATACCCAGAGATGCACAAGCTCACCAGGATGCTTCCTAGGTAGTCGCCGGAATGAATCGCAGCCCGGGTTGACCCCAATGTCGCCGATTCCGGTGAGTTTGCTGCAGAAGGGAACGGAGAAGATCTGTCGATTAAGCCCACATCAGACCGATTCCTTCAACAGGAAGACCTAACTTGCCGAGACGGATCTCTAGAGCACCATGGCGGAGCTTCGCACGACCTCTAGCGACGGCGGGGAAGTTGGCCGGAGCTAGGGTTTCGTCACCTGCAGAGACGGGCGAGAGAGAGAGGAAATGGTGCAGCTCTAGGGTTTCTCTGGCGGCGGGGAACGTTTTTATAGCCGCCGGAGGTCGGTGGCCTTCATCTCGGGCGTTGGAGGATCGGCGGTGGATCGGGCGTCTGGCAGCCCTCCACCGAGCAGCTTACCTGCTCGGGGAAGAAGACGATGGCGAGGCGAAACGGTAAGTTGGGCTGGCCACTTGCGGCTGGGGTGTTGGGCCGGCTTGACTTCGGCCAGATGGGCTGCGGCCAGGTAAGTCCTCCTCCCTATTTTTTTCTTCTTCTGTTTCTTTTCTTTTCTTTTATTTTCTGTTTTCTGTTTTGGAGGTTTTAACTAACATTTGATTTCTGTTTTTGCAGGAATTTGAATTTTTGACAATGCACAAAATACCCCTGATATTATACTGGTACAAAATGTTGTATTAAAGGAATTCTCAATGTATATTGCATAGATTCTAATTTGTAATTTTTCTTGATTTTCTTAAATAGGGTCTTAGTAGAGATGAATTCAAATGCCCTTCTATTTGAGTTTTCAAAGTACTTTGCTATGGTGTTGATGACTTCCTAATGAGATATATAATACTAGTTTGTGTACTCCTTACTAAATAGATAGTGAACTAAGATTGTTACTTAGTTTGCAGGATTTTGAGTTTGAAATAACTTATCAAATATGAATATGACACTACTTATTCAACACATAGGATTAGATAAATTTTATATGTGCATATGCACATAAAATATAATCACATAACCTTAGGATTTTATTATGCATCAAGGTTCGATAATTTCAATTAGCTTTTGTGGAATATTTGAAATACTTTGCTAGGTTTGTATTACAGAAGGTAATATGTAGCAATAGTATCATGCATCATATTTTGTAAGGAAACAAAGAAATAGTGTTATCCATAATTTGCCTTCCTATTAAGGCAATGGTGAGAAGCATGATTCTATGCTTATTACTATTTTGCTACTCAGTGTCATGGAATTGTTATATGGAGTTATACCAATGGCAATAATTATTTTGTTTATGCTTTACTTGAAAATATAATCTACCTCACTTTTACAAGGGAGATCTCTTTATCAGAGGTCCACATACATGACAAGAGGTGAGTGGTTTTCTGGATAATGGACTGGACTCCTATTAGCAAGATTGTTACTTGGAAACAATTGTTTGGTTATAGGTATGACAAGATTGTATGGTTTGCTTATGATCACAAGTGTTGCATAAGTTGGAATGATACTTGGGTATGAATCCCCAAATAAATGAATAAGAGGTTATGGAACTGGATAGAATGCTATCACACTCCACCAGGAACTAGTGTTCCCTTTGAAATATGATTAATGCAACAAAGGTTCTATAAACTACTAAGTTCTAGGCCAGAGCTAATGATCTGCTCCACCTATGCCCAGATGATTAACTCAATGGGGACTTGTACACAAATCAAGGTTTCCCATGTGCCTTCTATAATATGGATATCTCCTGAGTGAGACATGCTCCAGTTGAGCTCCTACTCCACCCTAGGTCTTAGGATGATATCTGCATATCACATTTAATTTCATAGATATCCTAACTATCTTCCACCAACAGGTATAATCATGTACTAGACATGATCATCTTTTATTTCCTTCATCAACTCCCTCTACCAAGGGTTTATTCTTGGTTGTACTAACCTTCTGAGATTAAGGATATAATCTCCCCTTTGTGTGACTCATATTGGATACTCCACTACATAACTCCACAAGTCTAGGTAATGGTTACTTCCTAAGGATGGTTCTAGTCTAGACCAGCATTAGGGTTTATGATGTGATCACCCCTATATCAAATGACTTGTCCTAATTAGACTTGGAGTAATGTCTAAA
The DNA here is from genome assembly GCA_007115705.1 of Dactylis glomerata. Classification (NCBI taxonomy): domain Eukaryota; kingdom Viridiplantae; phylum Streptophyta; class Magnoliopsida; order Poales; family Poaceae; genus Dactylis; species Dactylis glomerata. Next base: position 840,818 of record QXEO01001381.1, on the reverse strand, counting down.
GTCTCCGAGTTGGCCTTTCTAGGAATGGCTCTAATGCTCTTAAGTTATCTCACCTAAAATTAAGGTAAATCTAATAACCAAATTGGCATTGAGTTAACATTTCCACTCCTCACATTTGGACTCACTAGACTAGGTCATACGAATACATATTAGATCACGTTTTAAGAATAAGACTTGTTTTGACTTTTTTAGCAGGAAAGAAGTAGGGTTTAAAAAAATACCATGGTGATCCTTGAGTGAATAGATATATGATCCTCAAATGGTGTGTCAAGCAATTTTATTTTTACCACACTTAACTCTCTTATAACTTATATTGCTCTCTCTACCCAAAACAAGGTTTTAGCATAGGTCATGTTGAAGTTTATCGCGCTCTAGTTGATGAGCTACTTCAATTCCATCAACTTAAGTGAAACTCCAATCACTTTGACATGTTTTATTCAAATGCGCGAAAATTACCCGAATTTTCTATGCATGAAATGCAATGCACACATCTGTTGTCTCTATTTTATGACCACTAATCCTGGGATATTACATTAACGACGCACTACGGGAATGGTGAAAGACGCCGACGGCCAGTGTCTACGCCGACGGTCAAATGTCGGTGCCGTCGGCGTAGGATATATTCCAGGCAGCCCACGAAGCTAGCCGTCGGCGTAGAATTGCCGTCGGCGTAAGATAGCTACGCCGACGGCCTTTTCTACGCCGACGGCAATGCCCTCAGTGTAGCTATTTTCTATTTTACCACATTAATCTTAGAAAAATCATAACTAAATTATTCTAATTCACAAAAATACAAATAATATATCAAAATTTTCAGAAAAATAAGATCTATTCATCTAAACCTTCCAAAATTTAAAACTAATTAATTTAATTAGTTAGGATTTTCAGTTTAGGGATTTAGGGTTTTGATTTAGTTGGAAGTCGAGAAAATTTGAACTAGAGCCGCATCATAGTTTGCCCATGATTTTTCTAAAAAAAATCATTTTCAGGTTCATAAATAGAACTTTTATCAGAGATTCATAAATAGTTCCGTAAAATTCAACCCCTAGCTAAGAAGGTTCATGCCCGCTGTTTTGACCGCATTTTGAATCGAGCCTAACAAATTCAAATAAAATCAAAAAAATGTAAAACCTTCGCGTTGTGTCATGGTATGTGGCCTAGTTATGAGGAAAAATAATAAACTTGAACTATTGCAAATATTGTAGAAACTCCTTCTCAGATATGACCTATCATGTACGAAGTTTCATGGCTTTCAAGCCAGATGAGCTAGGTCATGACCCAAATCATGGAATAGTTTGTTCAAATGACCCCATATTATGCACATGTGTGCATATTGGGATGGTAAACAAAGTTCATATTGGGAGTTTTCATTTTCTATGCATAAAAAAATCAATTTCCATTTTCTAAGTGTCAAAATTGGGTTTTTGTGTGAAGGAAGTACTAAAAATACATTACAAAATTATACCAACCTAATTTTCAATAATAGTAGGAAACATTTTATGTATATATCACCATTTTTTGTGTGTATGATGCTTTGCATTAACCTTTCACAAAAAAGACAAACTCTTGCCGATTCAGTAGGAAGCGAGGTAAATTTGAACTACACCTATATCATAGTTTGCCCATGTTTTTTTCAAAAAATCATTTTTAGGTTCACAAGTCGATGTTTTATCATAGATCGACGGCGACGCGCGCATGATCGACGGGTTGGTGCCGCCTGACGTTAACTGGCTGATGTGTCGGTCTCGTTCTCACCACTCTTTGCTGGCTGACGTTAATTTGCTGGGCAGGAACCTCTTGCGCGCACCGCTAGCTCCCGGCCCGGCCGTCGGTGGCCAACAGCACACATGACATGCATGCAGTGGCACACACGCATCGTTAAGGGGAAAAAAGGAAGGACTGAAGTTCTATGATTACTTTGGCTCAGTTCAGCCTGCGCTGCAGGCAGGCGAAAACGGCAGTGGCGACTAAAACTACTGGTGTACTGGAGACTGAAAGGAACAGTTCAAAAAGCACAGAGCGTCTTCTAGTTCGAATCGGAGGAGCAAATGGGCGTGATGTGTGATGGTCGGCTCCCTTTCTGATGCTACGGTGGATCTGTACGGGCAGCGACCACTGAGCTACGTAGCTCACTGTCCGCGAGTGAGTGAACGCAGGAGTAAAGCTCAAGGAATGGATGCAAGGAGTGCAACCCAAGTTAGTTAGAAACATACTCCGATTTCAGTCGAGATCGATGGAAAAAAACGGGAGAAAAGGTGGCCGGAGCGTGGCGTGGGGCCCCGCCTCGCATGATTTGCGATCGAGCAGGGCGAGCGAGTGAGTGAGGCCTCCCCGAACAACCATCGGTTGTGCGGTCACTTTACTCCTCCCCCCTTTTTCGCCTCCACCCCTTTTTGCGAGATCGATTTCATCTTTTGCTGTATCGTTTAATTCTTGTTTTCTGGTGGGATTAAATCGCATGTGCAGGACGGGATTATTCTAGCGTCCACCTGCGCGCATGAATGAATAACACGCCAGTGGCAGTGGCACTGCTCTCGTACTAGCTAGGCGGATCGATCGATCGGCTCAACGACGACCCAGTTGATGCGATCGAGAGATCTCATGTGCTAGACGCGGGTGACAGTTTGTCAGGATAATATTCTACTAACACTGGCCATTAACTTAATCGCATACTCACATGTACTGATTTTTACTACCACTGGCTTGCATTTCTGTTACGGTTCCTACTCACCCGTCTAAGAGCATCTTTATCAGTGTCCTAAATATTCCGCTAAATGGTATTTTGGGTCTATAAGCTAAAATAAATTGGGTGCCCAAATCGATACCGGCAACAGCCCGCGTTCAAATCTTTGTCCGGCAACCCCATACCGGTCTTGACAAATAGGGGTTTATCCCGGGGAGCCGACACGCAAGCTATGTAGAAAACAGACGGGAGGGCTCCACTAGCCAATGTTCCAACCATTTCCAACCCCTCCCTCGCCTATCTCTCTCCTGTGACCTGATGGCCTATTCGTAGCCGCTGTCCACCAACGACACTCCGACGATGAATCTCCAGCCGAGCCATCTGTTGTCACCCAACCATCTCCGAGCCATCTGATGCCGCTCACCCATCTCCAGCCATGCCATCCGATGCCGCCCTCCATCTCTGGTCGAGCCTGTAAAAGTATTATGGGAGCGATACCTCATAGGGCTCGCCGGTGTGACTTTATATAGTAGACATACAGGTTACAGGAGAGAGACGATCGGTAGAGTCCAACATGGACTCAATACAATATTGACCGACCTAGACTAGAGTCCTAGACAATTACATGTTTGTACAATGTTTAACACTCCCCCTTAATCATAACTTATCTAAGTTAAGATTGCGACGAAACACTTCTAATTGTCTAGTAGACAGTGACTTTGTGAATCCATCAGCCACTTGATCTCCAGAAGATATAAACCTGATGTCCAATAATTTCCGAGCAACTCTTTCACGAACAAAATGATAATCCACTTCAATATGCTTGGTTCTAGCATGAAACACAGGATTAGCAGAAAGATATGTCGCTCCAATATTATCACACCACAATACCGCTGCTTTAGACTATGATACTCCCAATTCATCAAGCAAGGTCTGTACCCACATAACTTCAGCTGTAGCATTAGCCAAAGATTTATACTCAACCTCTGTACTGGACCTGGACACTGTGGCTTGTTTTCTAGCATTCCATGAGACAAGATTTGATCCCACATACACAGCAAAGCCACCTGTAGATCTTCTATCATCTGGACATCCTGCCCAGTCGGCATCAGAAAAAGCACTGACAACAGTAGAAGAAGACTTACTCAGCCATAGTCCAAGAGAGATAGTACCACACAAGTATCTTAATATGCGTTTCACAGCTGTCCAATGTACTGTCGTGGGAGCATGTAAGAATTGACACACCTTGTTGACTGAGAATGCAATATCAGGTCTCGTCAATGTAATATACTATAAGGCACCAACAATACTCCTATAGCGAGTAGACTCATCACCACTCAACACTTCCCCATCAGTCAAAGATAGCTTATCAGATACTGATAAAGGTGTATCAATAGTTTTGCAAATTTGCATATTAACACGATGAAGGAGATCACTGGCATATTTTTCCTGAGACAGAGTAATTCCATCATACACCTTTTTCACCTCAATACCAAGGAAATATTGCAGAGCTCTCAAATCCTTCAATGCAAAATCAAGTCCAAGATCTTGAAGGAGAGCATCTACGGCCTTCTCTGACGAACTGGCAACAACAATGTCATCTACATATATCAACATGAAGATAGTTACTTCCCCTTTGTTGTAGAAGAACAGAGAAGTATCAGCCTTAGATGCACGGAAACCGAGAAACTGAAGTTTGGAGCTAAGGCGAAAATACCAAGCATGAGGAGCCTGCTTCAAACCATAGAGAGCTTTATCAAGTTTGCAAACATGACCCAATCGAGTCTCATATCCAGGAGGTTGACGCATATAGACCTCTTCTTGTAACAAACCATGCAGAAACACATTTTTGACATCCAACTGACGAAGATGCCAGCCACGAGAAACTACAAGTGACAGAACCACACGAATAGTGGCCGCCTTGACAACAGGACTGAATGTATCCTCATAGTCTATGCCATATCGTTGTTTGAACCCTTTAGCAACCAATCATGCTTTGTAACGGTCAATAGTGCCATCAGCCTTTCTCTTAACTTTATATACCCACTTGCAATCAATAACATTTTGCCCATGAGTAGCAGGAACAAGATGCCACGTACCGTTCTTAATCAAGGCATCATATTCCTCATCCATTGCTGCCTTCCATCGAGAATCTTTAAAAGCTTCAGCAGTACTAGATGGTTCACCAGTAGAGCAGAAGTAGGCATACCGAATTGTACCATCGGTAAATTTCTTGGGTTTAGAAACCCCACTTTGCAAACATGTATGCGGCCTGTCCAACGAAACAGCAGGAGCGGCCACAGGAGAAGACACCGCAGGGGATCCCGAAGAGCCAGAAGAGATTGCCGATCCCGAGACATTGGGCGCAGGAGATCCTGTGGGCGCTGCGACGCTGGAAGAAATGGCCGCAGAAGATCCTGGCGAAGCATTGGAGGCAGCCGACAACCCTACTTCAACGGGCCCGCCAGGAGGGAACCGCCAACCCGCACGCGACACCTGCGGAGCGGACGGGCTGGAGTGGTGCTGCCGCGCTGCATCGCGCCTTCCCGAGGAAGATCCGTCTGCTGCAGCGCCAGAGGAAGATTCGGCGCCAGACTGAACAGGATCAGTACCGGGATCCATGCCAGGAGCGGGAAAATCAGCTCCAGGATCCGTGCCAGGAGCGGGAAAATCAGAGGAGTCATCATCTGATGTAAAATCTTGATCTGCACTCTGTAAAAAAGACTCAGCGGCAGTATTAGTAGCATTAGTAGGATCAACATCACCTGGTCCTTGTAATTCATGCCCCTCATGATAATGCAAATTAAATGGTTGCAAGGATAGTGGCAACAAATTAATCTCTTCTCGTAACCGGGCGCCGACATTAGAGTGCAACGAAGCAAATGGAAAGACTGCCTCGTCAAAAATGATATCATGAGAAATATAGAGACGCCCTGTAGAAATATCAAGGCACTTATAGCCCTTATGAAGATTGCTATACCCAAGAAACACACACTGTTTGGATCGAAATTCTAGTTTGTTTCTATTGTAGGGTCGTAGATTAGGCCAGCAAGCGCACCCAAAGATACGCAAAAGTGAGTAATCACCGGATTTGCCAAAGAGACATTCCATGGGGGTTTTAGACTGAATAACCTTTCTATGAAGACAATTAATCAGATAAACCGCAGTGAGAAACGCTTCATCCCAATATTTGAGAGGCATAGACGCATATGCGAGGAGAGATAAACCAACCTCAACAATATGTCTGTGTTTACGCTCAGCAGGGCCATTCTACTGATGCGCATGAGGACAAGACACAAGATGGGAGATACCAACTTTTTGGAAAAAGGAATTGAGTTTTTTATACTCGCCTCCCCAGTCAGTCTGCATAGCAAGGATTTTCTTATCAAAGAGACGCTCAACATGATGCTGAAAATCACGAAATTTCTGAAACACATCAGATTTCTATTTCAAGAGATATATCCAAGTGAACTTGCTGTAATCATCAATAAAACTCACATAGTATTTAAAACAACCAAAAGATTCTGAGGCAGGGCCCCATACATCGGAAAACACAAGTTCAAGAGGGGAAGTGGACACACTAGTAGACTTTGGATATGGAAGTTGATGGCTCTTAGCCATTTGACAAGCATCACAGACTGACTCTTTATTAACCTCACTAAACGAAATATTATTATCTCGAAGAACTTGACGAACTATGATAGACGAAGGATGACCAAGGCGCCTATGCCACAATGACGAGGAACACTTGACCCCCCATGAACATGATGACTGGAAGACGACGACGTAGATGACGATGGTAGAGGATAAAGCCCATCCACACATCTACCTTTGAGCAGAACCTCCCTCGTGTCCTGATCCTTAACAAAGAACTCATTAGGCCAATATTCAACAAAGGCATGATTATCACGAGCTAGGCGACTAGTGGAGAGGAGAATTTTTGTGGTTTGAGGAACATGAAGAATATTATTAAGATGCAAATCATGATTAGGGGTATGAATAACAGAATGACCAACATGATGTATATCCATACCTAAACCACTAGCCGTGTGAATTTGCTCATTGCCATTGTAGCGATCCCTTACATGCAGCTTTTCTAGTTCTCATGTGATATGATCAGTTGCACCAGAATCAGTGTACCAATTTGTATCAACTCCATAATTCCCATAATTCCCAAATGCTGCACCAACAGATCTTTCGGGACCACAATAATTTTTCTGAAACCTCTTCCAGCAATTAAGGGATGTGTGACCAATCTTGCCACAAACTTGACAGGTAGGTTTGTCACTTCCATACTGCTGCTGCTGTTGGCGATAGCCTTGACCACGGCCACCATTACTTCCTTGATGGGGTCGAGTTGATGGTGCCAGGAAACTTGTTGGCTTGTAGTAAATGACCGGCCAGTTGGTAAACCCCAAGAGAAGGTTTTGATGAATATAACAGCAAGTTTTCCCTCAGTTAAGAACCAAGGTATATTGATCAGGAGAAAAGCAGACAATAACGACTGAAGGTGATGCGGACTGGCTTAGCGATAGCTTCGGACAATTTATATATGGCGCCTTATCCAAGCTTTGCTTTGCTAGCTGCAACGCGGAACATGCACACAACACAACCAAGTACTTTGTTCCCAACTTGCAATGAGGTTGTCAATCTCACCGGTTTGCTTGAAACAAAGGTTATGAGCGTATCGAGTGGAAAACAGTAGAAGTATGCGAGTAAAGTAAACAGTGCGAGTAAAGTAAACAGGTGATAGCAATATGATGGAAATAGGACCGGGGTCCACAGTTCACTAGTGGTGTCTCTCCATAAGATAAATAACACATGCTGGGTAAACAAATTACAGTTGGGCAATTGATAGAATAAAGATAAATGTGATATGTCAAGAAGATCACTATGAGATTTACTCTGGGCATTACAACAAAATACATAGACCGCCATCCAACTGCATCTATGACTAATAATCCACTTGTGGCGAATCAATCCGAGAACTCCACAAGTATTAAGTTGCAAACAACAGATAATTGCATTAAGCAAAGTGTGTAATGTAAACAAAGCATATGCCCTTGAGCATATGAATGTTGTTTTCTCCCTAGTAGCAACAGCACATCTACAACCTTAGAGGTTTCTGTCACTCCCCCAGGTCAAATAGAGGCATGAACCCACTATCGAGCATAAATACCCCCTCTTGGAGTCACTAGCAACTACTCGGCCAAGATAGCTACTAACAACGGAGAGCATACAAGATCATAAACAACATAGAGATAACAAAAGATATAATTCAGTACAGCAACTCAATCATAACACCAATATTCATCGGATCCCAACAAACCAAACATGTAGAATTACATAACAATGATCTCAATCATGTAGGGCAGCTCATGAGATCTAAACATGAAGCACATGGTGGAGAAGACAACCATCTAGCTACTGCTATGGACCCATAGTCCAAGGTAGACTACTCACTCATCGCTCCGGAGGCAAGCATGGCGATGAAGAAGACCTCCGGTGGCGATTCCCCTCTCCGACAGGGTGCCGGGAAGAGCTTCTGGACCCTCCCGATCTTCGGGTCGATGGCGGCGGCGGATCGCGATGTGTTCTGGAAAAGTGATCGAGTATTTAGGTTTTTCCCGTCGGGGGGTCTTTATAGGCGAAGGGGCGATGTCAGAGGTGGACCCAGGTGACAAGGGTATAGTTAATAGATCCCGTTAGTTGAGTACCCCTGAGGCCCGTTAAGCTAGGCCCAATCATAATGATCATCGAATACGAGTTCTTACCGTATGTCGATATTGTAATCTGTATCAGACCCTACCCGATCCTCGAGACCTGGCCACCTATATATAGGGGTGATACGTCTCCAACGTATCTATAATTTTTTATGCTCCATGCTTGTTTTTACACCATTTTCCTACTGTTTCGATACACTTCGTGGCACTTTTATGCATTTTCCGGAACTAACCTATTAACGAGTTGCCACAGTGCCAGTTCCCTGTTTTCTGCTATTTTTGTGTTTCAAAAGTGATACACAGGAAATATTCTCGGAATTGGACGAAACAAGTTCCTGAAGTCTTATTTTACCCGGAAGCTTCCAGAGATCCGAAGAGGAGAAGGAGAGGGGCCACAGGCCAGGCTCACACATGGGTGGCGCGGCCCAGGCCCTGGCCACGCCACCATGGTGTGAGGGTGCATGGGCCCTCCTCTGACATCGCCCCTTCGCCTATAAAGACCCCCCGACGGAAAAAACCTAAGGAGCTGATCACTTTTCCAGAACACATCGCGATCCGCCGCCGCCGTCGACCCGAAGATCGGGAGGGTCCAGAAGCTCTTCCCAGCACCCTGCCGGAGAGGGGAATCGCCACCGGAGGTCTTCTTCATCGCCATGCTTGCCTCCGGAGCGATGAGTGAGTAGTCTACCTTAGACTATGGGTCCATAGCAGTAGCTAGATGGTTGTCTTCTCCACCATGTGCTTCATGTTTAGATCTCATGAGCTGCCCTACATGATTGAGATCGCCGTTATGTAATTCTACATGTTTGGTTTGTTGGGATCCGATGAATATTGGTGTTTATGATTGAGTTGCTGTACTGAATATTATCTTTTGTTATCTCTATGTTGTTTATGATCTTGCATACTCTCCGTTGTTAGTAGCTATCTTGGCCGAGTAGTTGCTAGTGACTCCAAGAGGGGGTATTTATGCTCGATAGTGGGTTCATGCCTCTATTTAACCTGGGGGAGTGACAGAAACCTCTAAGGTTGTAGATGTGCTGTTGCTACTAGGAAGAAAACAACATTCATATGCTCAAGGGCATATGCTTTGTTTACATTACACACTTTGCTTAATGCAATTATCTGTTGTTCGCAACTTAATACTTGTGGAGTTCTCGGATTGATTCGCCACAAGTGGATTATTAGTCATAGATGCAGTTGGATGGCGGTCTATGTATTTTGTTGTAATGCCCAGAGTAAATCTCATAGTGATCTTCTTGACATATCACGTTTATCTTTATTCTATCAATTGCCCAACTGTAATTTGTTTACCCAGCATGTGTTATTTATCTTATGGAGAGACACCACTAGTGAACTATGGACCCCGGTCCTATTTCCATCATATTGCTATCACCTGTTTACTTTACTCGCACTGTTTACTTTACTCGCATACTTTTACTGTTTTCCACTCGATACACTCATAACCTTTATTTCAAGCAAACCGGTGAGATTGACAACCTCATCGTAAGTTGGGAACAAAGTATTTGGTTGTGTTGTGTGCAGGTTCTGCGTTGCTACTGGCCGAAGACGAGTCAACAAGTGCGCCCTTGTTGGAGTGCTATTAAGCCAGTCTGCATCACCTTCAGTCATTTGTCTCTCCTCTCCAAGAACGATTAAACCTTGGTTTCTTAACTGAGGGGAAACCAGCTGCTATACTCATCACACCTTCCTCTTGGGGTTCCCAATGGGCTGGTCATTCACCACGCACAAGGACTGACTGTCCACTAGGCAATCAGCTGTTTTTTTGGCGCCGTTGCCGGGGAGGAAGTAGAAGACTTCTGCGAGGGGAGTTTTTCGCACGCACATCCTTTACTTTATTATTGTTTTGCTTTACTTTATTTATTTTACCTGCATCGTTTTATATCAAAAACCCAAAAAAATTAGAATCCTTGGTAGTTGTTTTTACTTGTTTACTTTAGTTTATTATGTCTAGTTTAGTTGCTACTACTATGTCGCCCGAGGATATGATTTTAACTTTTAAACAAAAGGATGAGGAAAATTTTAAAGAAGCTTGGTCTAGAATTTATGATTGGCATGGAAAAACTGAACCTAAAATGACTTTGAGTTTGCTTCTTAGTAGCTTTTACTTTGGACTTGCTCTTCGTTATAGATATGCTTTGGATGCTACTGCAGAAGGAGATTTCCTTCATTGTGATGGAGATCAAGCCTTCAATATTATAAAAAAGTTGATTACAATTTATAGCATGCCAACCTATTTTGATTCCTCTCTTGTGTGCATTTTTAATAGACTTGATACTCTTGAGACTCGCACTGCTAGTTTGAATTCTTGCTACAATACTTTGCGCCAACATTTTGATTATGTGCCAACAAATACTAAATCCTCGAGTTGGTATCCTACGGTAAAAATCACCATTAGTGGTGAAACTTTTCATGCTCGTTGTGATATTATGTCTGAATTTTGTCTCATGCCTAAGGATATCTATGAATCTTTGAGCCTTTGGAAGCTTTCTGAGGGGGGAGAAGGAATTTCTATTACTAACAATGCCACTATATTTCCCATTGGAATAGCTAAAGGAGTCTTTACAAAAGTCCTAGGAAGAATGATATCTACTGATTATCTTGTTATTGAATGTGTAGGAAAAGGACAAATCACACTTGGAAGATCTCTATTGAAGCTCCTAGGCGCCGTCATTGATGTGGGAAAAGGCAATATAAGATTTATCTCTCCACCTTGCAATAGCCATGTCTTTCCTAGAGTCAAGAGCAAAGGTAAGAAAGGAAGACGTAAGGCACGCGCTGATCCTACTACTTCATCTCTTGATATTACTTGATTCGCAAACTTTCTGCGCCTAGCTCAAAGGCGTTAAAGAAAAGCACTCTTGGGAGATAACCCAATGTTTTTATTTTCAGTACTTTTTCTTTTATTTGAGTCTTGGAAGTCATTACTACTGTAATGACCTCTCCTTATCTTGTTTATTTCGTTTTGTGCCAAGAGAAGCCTCTAATTTGAGTGAGGTAAAGATTTAGGGATGTTGCTGTCCTGAAACTGTTTTCGGTGCTGCACCGTAAAAATTTGTATAAATTCTCTGTATATCTTTTGGACCTCCGATTTCTTGTGCATATGCCCCAAGTTATATCCAAACTTTCGTTAGTTGAACACTTTTTGATTTGAGCAACAGAAAACCCCTCAAAAATTCAACCTTTGTCAGCTGTTCTGTTTTGACAGATTTCTGCCAATATTTGTGTTTGCCACTTTATCGCTTTATTTTGAGTTCTTTTGATCACGGAACTTTTGGGGAGGTTGCTACAGTAGTATTTACTATATATGTGGTGGTTTTGGGTTGAAACCTGAAGCAAAAAGAGGTTGATTATATGTTATGCTACACTAATGTTGCTAATAGATTTGTGTTTAGTTTTGTATGAAGGAAGTTTTCAAGTGTAGGGATTGGAGAATGATGAGATGAGTTGAAGAATGGACAAAAGCTCAAGCTTGGGGATGCCCATGCACCACCCCAAGAAATATCCAAGAAGTACAAGCGTCAAAGATTGGGGATGCCCCCGAGGCACCCCTTCTTCATCGGCAAAAATCAGGTCATCTTTCAAGACACTATATTTTTATTGCTTCATGCACTATGTGTTTTTCTTGGAGCGTCAGTTGTTTTAGTTTTCTTAGTTAGTTTAGTTTGTTTGTTGCAATAAATGGTTGGACCCCAACAAATTTCTTCTGGAGGAGATGTACTCGTTTTCATTTGCCAAGAACACTCTGTTTTTCATTCTTACAATTTCACCGGGTGTTCTTCTTTTTCTGCTACTGCTTTTGGTTTTCATTTTCGCCTTGATTTGCGTTCAGACCTTGTCATATCTTTTCATCAAGGTGTATTTTTGTCTCTGATCTTTATTGGTTTTCTGGTTTTCGTTTTCGCCTTGATTTGCGTTCAGACCTTGTCATATCTTTTCATCAAGGTGTATTTTTGTCTCTGATCTTTATTGGTTTTCATCAAAAGAGGTGTCTATAAAAATTTCAAATGGTGTTGGAAAAGAGAAAAAGCTTTGTGCAAAATAGTGGTACAAGAAGGAGCTTATGTAGACTGTGGCTTAGGCCTTTTCATGTCATGCTTCATGTATTTTTGATGGTATGCTTAGTGGTTTTGCTGTAGCATGACTTGTCTCAAATAACTGAGATTGCTTAATGAGCCTTTGAAAAAATCATGCGTTGTTTTTATTGTATGGAAGCATTATTTTGGTTTTCTCCTTGATGCTTTATTTGGGTTGACTTGGCGCATGCTCACACATGTTAGACTCTTACAAAGTCGCCAATAGCCTCTATGATCATTTAGTTTTTGACTTTTGATGCCATCTTATGCTTCTTTTAATGTCGCTTTGTTGCTTTGCATGATTATGGCCATTATTGCTCTCTTAGTTGGTCGCTCTCAGTCTTTTGCTAGCCCTCGCCTTGTACTGAGTATGAGCTCTACTCGTGCATCCAACTCCTAAAAGCCAAAGTTTTCCAAAGTGTCCACCATACATACCTACTAGCAATTTGCTATTCCAAGTAAATTTGACTTGCTTTTATTTTCTCTTCAAATTAAACTCTTACCAATGTTATGCGAAATTCGGTCAATAAAGCTCTCACGAACCGGAAGGCACACTTTACTTTTCCTGTTCTTAAAAATTTGACATTGTGGTCTCTTATGTTGAGTTGTTATGCTTGCAAGTTGTAAGTTGGATTCAATCCCATCCATGCTGCCATGGGCAAGCTTTCAACATTGCACTTCTTATTTGAGTTGATATCATGATCTTTTGTTTATGGATGCCCGCGGTGTGAAATGAATTGGGAATCTTGTGGGGATCATGGAGTTTGTATATGTGTTAGGGAAACGCCGGGCTGCTAATCTAAGCCATGCATAATTCATGGTGGAAATTTGCAGCATACCCATGGTGAACATACGACGATGCATCTCACAATAAAAAGCTAAACAAAAGGCAAATAAAAGAGATGTCGAGGTGTTCATTGTCTGCTTGTCCTGTCATTTTGGTGTGGGCTTGTTCCATGTCATCGGGCACGGAGGTACCCCATTGGTGGTTCTCAATGATATGCATATATTTACAATGACAAGAGCCTTGCTTGGGACTCTAAGTAAAGTAGCATGAGGTTTGGGTACTCGTATTCACGGGGCACGAGGTTTTCAACTTATGATTTGTCAAGCATATGCATCATAATTGTTCTCGCATTAACTTTAACCATTCAAGATGCTTATGATGGGGGCAATGGGAGCTCAAAGCCGGTAAGTACCATAATTTTTGAAGGTTATAAAAGTTGCAATCACTGCTTCCCTCTGCGAAGGGCCTTTCTTCTACTTTTATGTTGAGAGTCACCACCTTCTTTCTTTATGCACCATTAAGAGAGCATAGTTGTCATTCTTAGTGTGATATGCATTGTCCCAAAGTTCATTGATTGATTCATATTGTTGGTTTCACTTGTTCTTAAATTATTTGTATCTAGTCGCCCTCTTAAACTTTGAGGTGTCCTATGCATTTCTGTTTTGCTCTCTTTGAAGGACAAGCTGAAAACCATTTGTATGTTTTTCCTTATGATTTGAACACACGTTTGGCTTTCATTGTTTCATTCTCATGATCTTTTGTTTGTGTTCATTTGCATGTTTACAACATGGTTGCTAAGTTCTTATTGTCAAGATTATATCTTCATGCCCATGTTTTAAGTTCTTATGATCCCAGCTCACAAATGCTTACATATATGATCAAGATTGTGTAGGTGCATGTCACCTCAAAAATTATTCTTTTGTTATCACTTACCTACTCGAGGACGAGCAGGAGTTAAGCTTGGGGATGCTTGATACGTCTCCAACGTATCTATAATTTTTGATGCTCCATGCTTGTTTTTACACCATTTGCCTACTGTTTCGATACACTTCGTGGCACTTTTATGCATTTTCCGGAACTAACCTATTAACGAGTTTCCACAGTGCCAGTTCCCTATTTTCTGCTGTTTTTGTGTTTCAGAAGTGATACACAGGAAATATTCTCAGAATTGGACAAAACAAGTTCCTGAAGTCTTATTTTACCCGGAAGCTTCCAGAGATCCGAAGAGGAGAAGGAGAGGGGCCACAGGCCAGGCTCACACATGGGTGGCGCGGCCCAGGCCCTGGCCGCGCCACCATGGTGTGAGGGCGCCCGGGCCCTCCTCTGACATCGCCCCTTCGCCTATAAAGACCCCCCGACGGAAAAAACCTAAGGACCCGATCACTTTTCCAGAACACATCGCGATCCGACGCCGCCGTCGACCCGAAGATCGGGAGGGTCCAGAAGCTCTTCCCGGCACCCTGCCAGAGAGGGGAATCGCCACCGAAGGTCTTCTTCATCGCCATGCTTGCCTCCGGAGCGATGAGTGAGTAGTCTACCTTGGACTATGGGTCCATAGCAGTAGCTAGATGGTTGTGTTCTCCACCATGTGCTTCATGTTTAGATCTCATGAGCTGTCCTACATGATTGAGATCACTGTTATGTAATTCTACATGTTTGGTTTGTTGGGATCCGATGAATATTGGTGTTTATGATTGAGTTGCTGTACTGAATATTATCTTTTGTTATCTCTATGTTGTTTATGATCTTGCATGCTCTCCGTTGTTAGTAGCTATCTTGGCCGAGTAGTTGCTAGTGACTCCAAGAGGGGGTATTTATGCTCGATAGTGGGTTCATGCCTCTATTTAACCTGGGGGAGTGACAGAAACCTCTAAGGTTGTAGATGTGCTGTTGCTACTAGGGAGAAAACAACATTCATATGCTCAAGGGCATATGCTTTGTTTACATTACACACTTTGCTTAATGCAATTATCTGTTGTTCGCAACTTAATACTTGTGGAGTTCTCGGATTGATTCGCCACAAGTGGATTATTAGTCATAGATGCAGTTGGATGGCGGTCTATGTATTTTGTTGTAATGCCCAGAGTAAATCTCATAGTGATCTTCTTGACATATCACGTTTATCTTTATTCTATCAATTGCCCAACTGTAATTTGTTTACCCAGCATGTGTTATTTATCTTATGGAGAGACACTACTAGTGAACTGTGGACCCCGGTCCTATTTCCATCATATTGCTATCACCTGTTTACTTTACTCGCACTGTTTACTTTACTCGCATACTTTTACTGTTTTCCACTCGATATACTCATAACCTTTGTTTCAAGCAAACCGGTGAGATTGACAACCTCATCGTAAGTTGGGAGCAAAGTATTTGGTTGTGTTGTGTGCAGGTTCCGCGTTGCTACTGGCCGAAGACGAGTCAACAAGTGCGCCCTTGTTGGAGTGCTATTAAGCCAGTCTGCATCACCTTTAGTCGTTTGTCTCTCCTCTCCAAGAACGATTAAACCTTGGTTTCTTAACAGAGGGAAAACCAGCTGCTATACTCATCACACCTTCCTCTTGGGGTTCCCAACGGGCTGGTCATTCACCACGCACAAGGACTGACTGTCCACTAGGCAATCAAGGGGCCAAGAGGGGACGGTGTAGGCCAGATTAAAAAGCAAGCCAGGTTGAACACCCAAGTTTACTTTCGATATACACTTATTTCGACTAACCTTTACCTTCGAGTTCATCCGACGCCCTATTCCCCTGATCCTAAGTCCTTCATCTTGGACATTTGTCGAGTTAACCCTCGTCAATTGGCGCCGACCGTGGGGACCTGGGCGTTGGAATCATGAATTCAATGGCTTTTTCGCTTTTAGCCAACAGCAGTTCAGAACTCGACGAAAGTCAAGAGATGGAGTTAACAATTGGAAGTTTGAGCATCCTCATCGGGCCATCGGGTTCATCTCGCCTTGCAGATCCGACGAAACAAGATCCGTCGGCAAGTGAGCCCGAAACAGTAGTAATGATGGAATATTCTGATAGCTTTTCCAGCGAGGTAAACTCGCCGGTCAGCTTAGAAGAAGTGCAAAAAGGAAAGATCGCAGAAGACAACGAAGCAAGGGAAAATTTCGACGCAGGGGTCCAACTCGACGATCTCATGATCTGCCTCGATGATATCTCAGACAAATCAACAGACACATGGAAGACAGGGCTAGAGCTTTCTGAAGATGGTGACTCGATCTTCTCCAGCTTCAATAGTAACATCGGCAAACAATGCCAGGTGCTCGCCATTGTGGGAGACAACTCAGAAGAATTCGACGAAAATAACAATCCAGTACTAAACCCAGCAAATATCGACAGAGGAGCAAATCACCTAGCAGAAGGGCAAACAGCAGAATCCCTCACAACCAGGGAAAAAATTCGACTATCAGTCGACGAATGGAGGATAATAAGAGAAGCCGTAGAACACGGCACGCCAATACCATCAAATTCCAGCAAGGACATGCTTATGGGGTATCATTATGCCCTAAGGCAGCAGGCAAAGCAATTAGCACAGGAGAAAATAGAGATACAGAGAAGAAAAGACTCAGCCATTGCAGCTCGCAACGCTGCTCGTAAAGCGCAAAGCGACGCGTCATATAGTAACGCAAGGAAAAATCGTCGACATGGTTCAAGGTACGATAAACTCGAGTACTCTGACAGGTAAAGCATTTCCAAAAACCTCGATTCATCCTTTTTATCGGTCGACGAACAAGGAAAGATCGTACCAAAAACTCCTGAAGCAGCATTAGTGGCAGCTCAAGCTTATCTTCTCACAACTCGACCAAGCCCAGGAGATCCTAGAGAACATATGCACAGAGCAGCATTGAACGGACTAAACATGGTGGGCCACAAGCTATCAGCAAAAGGAGAAGAAGCACACCACCGTAAGGAAACGCACAAGCCAAGATCGCCTCGCCGTCACAGCAGTCCTCGGCGCAGAAGCAGCAATCAACGATCTCGATCGCCATCACCAAAACAGCACGGAGGAACCCGAAGATCGCGGTCCCCAAATGAAAAACGCGACTATGAAGAAGACGAAAAAGAGATGGGGGCATCGTGCTTTGCTCGCAGGGTTCGCACCACTCTAGTTCCCAGGGGATTCAAGTTACCTCATGATCAGCAAAAGTACGACGGATCATAGGAACCACAATCATGGCTCTCAGATTATCTACAAGCAGTGCAAATATTAGGAGGAACCAAAGAAACAGCAATGCAAAGTTTGCAACTACACCTCACCGGCGCAGCAAGGTCATGGTTGAGCAAACTAGAGAAAGAAACTATTGGAAGCTGGGAAGACCTCACAAAGCAATTTACAAGCAACTTCAGGTCGACATACAAGCGGCCAGCATCAATAGAAGAAGTCAAAGCATGTGTGCAACAACGCGACGAAACACTACGGGCATACATCCAAAGATGGAGCCTTATCAAAAATTCGGCAGTCGAAGTTTCAGACGAAAGAGCAATAGATGCGTTCATCATTGGATTAAGGCGAAGAGACCTAGTCGAAGAGATGGGTAGAATCAAGCCAAAAACAGTGTCAGACCTCATGGACGTAGCAAACAGATTTGCAGATGGAGAAGACGCATGCAACAACAAGCGAACGCGATCCCCAGAGGACGATAGAAGAAATAGATATGGAAGTCAAAAGAGACGGCCCCGAAATTACGATAACTACGGCTCCCATAGCCAAGTCGCCGCAAGATACAAAGACAACAGCTATCAAGGAAGTGATCGCAGAAGCTCGGGATATCGAAGCTACGGAAAGGAGGACTATAAAAAGTTTCCCACGAGAGAACCCAGAGAGTACAACCCGTCACCAGAAGATATGCTCAACGGACCATGTCATATACACTCAGCGTTCGTCGATGGGAAGCGGGTATCAAGGCACGCAATGAAGGATTGCATAACATTCTTAAAATTACAAGAGGCAGCACTAAACAAGCAAACCGAAGCAAGGCGACAAGGATTTGAAGGAAGCAACAATCCTCCGACAAAACAGCAAGGGAACAACGGAGCTACTCAAGGACAAGACCAGCAAAACCAGGGACACGATGACGACGAAGGGTACGTTCCATCAAAAGGACACATCACATCAATGATACAACCTGTGCCCAAGTCGAACAAAGAAGAAAAGAGTATCACTCGACAAGTCAACCTAGCAGTCATTTCACCTCCAGCCACAACGGAGTATCTGCATTGGTCAGAACAACCAATCGAGTTCAATAGAGAAGACCACCCTATAACAGTACCTCGGCCAGGAAACGCGCCTTTGGTACTCAAAGCTCAAATCGGCGCGTATGATGTCGACAGAATATTCATGGACGCGGGAAGTGGAATTAACCTGATATACGCAAAAACACTCAGGGCAATGCATATATCGTTAGAGTCCCTGAAACCAACAGATTGTTCCTTCCACGGGATCGTGCCAGGAAGTGCCAATTACCCACTGGGTCGAATAGCACTCAATGTTTGCTTCGGCAACCGACAAAACTACAGAAGAGAAAAGCGGGACTTCGAAGTAATGGATTGGCCATCCCAATATCACACGATCCTCGGACGACCCGTGTTTTCGCGATTCATGGCAGTGCCTCACTATACATATTTGGTACTTAAAATGCCAGGACCAAGAGGAATAATTACAGTAAAAGGAAGTTTTGAAGTTTCAGATCTCTGCGACAGGGAGTTCCACAAGATGGCGCAAAACTTTGGCATGACAGCCAACTATGCAGAGAAGGCAAAAAGCACAACTATAGAGGGCGTCAAGCTACTCGAAGGACGCATTGCGGAGCCCGATACGAAGAAACCACGAGTAGGAGCATCAGGAGAAGACAAAGACACAGGAGAGGAAGAGAAAGCCATGACGGCATTAGCATCAAAGAACAATAAAGTAGAGTAGAAAAGTAAGGCTATAAAAGCCACGAGTTATACCAGGGGCAATGCCCTCTAGATCCAGAACACAGGTCACAGGCCGGATCTCTTGGGTCACCCCATGTATCTTACATTACAAGTATAATAAAGACGAAACGTTCCTCATGTTCGAGTTTACGAGTCTTTCAAAGAGAAAATGCGGCAAACGCACGAATCATACAAGAACGCTTTGAGAACAAATTTTCGTGATAAAGTCGCGAAATAAAATACTCTCGCGTTCCACACATACAAAAAATATACTACAATAATGGGTTATCAGAATCATCTATGCCTAAGGGATCTAAATAGTGGTACTCGCAAAAAAACGCAGCTTCCGCTTCCAGCAGCCTAGCTACGAGCCTTCGAGCAGGTTGCAGCGTGCTCTCCATATGCACTCGAAGGCTAGTCCTACCTGGAGCTAAACTCAGGGACATAGAGCTATAATTAAGCTTCGGGTGCCACTTGCGTATCCACCCGAGAGCAAAATTGGCACCTGCCACTAAGTTCAGCTCTATCAATCTATGAATATGGTGGCTGGATCTAAAAGTATCAAGAAGAAGCGGGAAAGTTGGAGGCAGAGGATTTCGAGGAAGCATGACAGAGTGCATAGTTGTCAGAGCTCGTCGGCAACCATCAACTGACTCGCCAATATGTTGGGCACGGTCCTAAAGCAGTACAATGGCACTCCGACGCCAAGGATCAGACCACAAAGTCTCACAACCTGCCGACATTCTCTCCAAAGCTGCATTTCGCTCGGTAACCCGACGATCTTCAGCAGCAAAATCTAGACAAGTGCCTATAACGGCAAAGGACATCACAAAAACAGCAGTGAATAAACAGGGAAAAGAGAAGCCGAAAGAAAACTTACATCGCAACATCTCGCAGGCAGACTCGACAATGCCAAGAATAAAAGATTCACATTCTTCATTATGGACAATCTTCGCCGTCAAACTGGAAACCTTTTCATCAAGAGAAGATATTTGCTTCAGATAACCACAAGCTTTACTAGCTTTGCTCACAGCCATCTGTGCTTGACGTTTAGCCAAAGTCAGGCGAGACTCAAGATCAGAAATCCTTGAAGAGTACTCTATGCACTGATTACATCGGCTAGGAGGCGATGAAATCGTCAAACCGAACGTGCGGGCAGCAGAAGGAGCAGGTCCGCCAGTCAAAGGATCATTGGTATGCATCGACTGGAAGTCAAAAGAAAAGAAAGAAGGAACATTTCAGAGAGACAAGCACAAGACTTCATAAAAAGGACATGTATTTACATAAGTGCAAAACCCTTTGACTAAGATTCTCGGGTTGCACGCGACTACAAGTTTTTACATTCAAAAGGATAAAATGGAAAACTACAAGAAGGCCGAGTCTACGCCACCTCAGCATTTTGCTCCGTGGCAGAAGAAGGCATGATAAAATCCTCGCCAACAGTCGACGGAGGCGCAGGGTCTTCCGCCGTTGGAGGTGGCACAGTAGATGTCGCGGAGGCTGCTGAAGGAGAAATAATTGCCACCAGCGCAGGCGCCAACTTCTTCGCCTTCTCGAAAAAGTCTTCATCTCATCACGGGTGCGGCCATGGGAAGAGTTCACCTTCTCCCAGTCGAAGTCCGCACCATGGGCGAAAGAAAGCGCAATAGCACCCTCAGCACCACGCTTCAGAGAGAGCCCCTTAAGCTGGAGGGTGGGGTCTTCAGTTGTATCGAAAGCCTTGGCAAGCTTGCCCAAGTTGTCCTTCAGAACTTCTGCTTTTTTTCGGCCACAACCCGACGAACAGTCGTGATAGAACGCGGCTAACCAACTCAAAAGTCTCCTGGATGGTTATCCAGTTTGCCTCGAGTAGGTTAACCGCAGTCATCAGAGGATCATCGTCCAGTTGCAGGGACGACGAAGATACCCCGGTAAATACTGCGCAATACAATAAGATAGAAGAGAAAAGGCAAAAAAAGTGTCAACAAGTACAACAGTGCAAACAGAAGTCGAAATAGAAGACAAGGCGAAGTACTTACATTCAGCGGCAGTAGACATTGTGCGAAGACGCTCTGCCATGGCTTGCTCTCGCTGAGCATGCTCCTTGTTGGCATCAGCTAAAGCTTTCTCAGCTTTCTTCGCCTTACCAAGCGCAGATTTCTGCGACTTCTCAGCGTTTGCTTTAGCAGCGGCCGCAACATCATAAGCCTTCTACGAAGCACTGAGCTCCGCCTCCAGCGATGCAATTCGAGCATTGGCTGTCGCTAGAGCAGCTACAGAAGAAGACGAAAAGGAGTCAGATTAACACTAAAGGATAAGAATAGAAGAAAAGTAATGCCTGGATGTCAAAAGTGTACCTTCGGAAGCTTTCGCAACCTTTAAGTACTCCGCACATTCAGTGCCCAAGGCGACGAATCTTTGCAACAATGCCTGGGAAAAAGGGCGTGTAAGAACGCAAAGGAATACAAAGAGAGCAAGTAAACAGAATCTACTTACGTCATTGGGAGAAATCGTCGATGCATGGGCCTCAAGAGAGACATCAGTTTCTTTGGCCTTCTTCAAGTGCTTGAGATTTCGAGTTACAGGAATCTTCTTGACAGAAGCCCTGGTCACCCTCGCCGCAGCTTCTTGCTCGACAGGCTCATCAGCAATCGCAGGTGAAGTCGAAGGAGCAGCTGGAGCATCTTTTGGAGGCTCCTCGTCATCTCTACAAAAAGAAAAACAAATTATGTATAACACAAAAGAAACAAGGCAAGAGAGGTGCAATTGAAGAACTCGAATAAAGCACTTACGATGCCAGGAGGTCGAAGTACTCCATATCTCCTGCAGGAACAGAGGCCTTATCAGCCGCTGCAGAACTCGAAGAAGCAAATTCTTCGACTCGCTTCCTCTTCTTGTTGACACCAGCATCTTTAGCAAGCACGGGGGAGGCGATGTCAACGAGCTAGTTTCCTCTTCCGATTCTTCGGCATCATCTTCGTCCTGATTCTCGTCAGCCTCGGGGGCTTCAGATGCAGACGAGGCCAGATCAGCCGGAAGGGGCCCTGCCTCTGGAAGAGGAGGGTACAAAACAAGGAATTGGTGACCCTGCATATAAATAAGTCAGCAGAGTACAAAGGCAAAGAATAACGCAAGTCGAAGCAAACAAAATTCGACAACAAGTGAACACAAAGATACATACCTCGGGCAGAGGATGCACGGAGTCGAAGTAGTCAGCGGTCAAGTCATCAACCGCATGATCCTTGGTGAGCTTGGTGAGGCTCCTAACTCGCTTGTCGACATATTTTTTCTCTATCAAATCTTCAGAGACGCGAGTAGGGTCTTCCAAGCCAGAGTAATTCCAGAGCTTGGTGAGGCGGTGCTGCAGGGGTTGAACTCGATGTTGCACAAAGAACGCCATGAGTTGGATACCCGACAAAGCTCCTCCTTCGCCTCCTTTCAAAGCCTGAATGCGAGATAGAAGAGGAAGAACTTGTGCTATCTCCGCATCTGAGGGAAGCGCATCCCACGACGCCAATTTCTTCACTTCCTTGGAGGCTTCGAAAGGGGCTAAACCATATTGGTCTTCAGGGGAGGCTTTGCGATCTTTGATATAGAACCATTTGGTTCTCCACCCCTGGACAGATGCGGCAAAGGAAAATTCGAGGTACTGCGCCTCAGGGCGCACAGAGACAACAGCTCCGCCCAATTCAGGCTTTCTAGCCAGAGCAACATTGGGGCGGAGTCGAAAGATTGACCTCCAGAGAAGAAAGTGGGGCTCAATGCCCAAAAATGACTCGCAGAGAGTCACGAAACAA
Source organism: Dactylis glomerata (assembly GCA_007115705.1). Lineage (NCBI taxonomy): Eukaryota > Viridiplantae > Streptophyta > Magnoliopsida > Poales > Poaceae > Dactylis > Dactylis glomerata. Next base: position 817,831 of record QXEO01001381.1, on the reverse strand, counting down.
GCAATGTGAAGAAGGGAGTTTGGTGTGAGCGGGTGGAGCTGCACACCGTAGACAAAGAGGAGCCCACAGAGAAACTCGTGGGCAGGAAGAGAAAGGCCGCGGAGGAGGAAAGCAAGGAACATTACCCGATAACCGCTCGGGGGCTCCGGGATCCGCTCAGTGCTTGGAAATTTGATGGAATCCTGGGCGGAGATGAGGCCGTCCGCCCTGGCTTTCTCCACCTCCTTCTTCGTGATGGCGGAGCGCACCCAGCTGGTGGCAGAAGAGGTCTTGGCCATGGTGTTCTTGGTGGCTAGGTGTTTCACGTGCATCTAATACGCGGAGCGCTTGGGGGCTATGCACGAGAGGCGGAGGAAGAGGAGATCAGCAATGGAGGCGGCGGAGGGAACGAGCTGGTAAACAGTAAAATCCCCCACTACGCCCCTTATATACCTTCTGGGAGAAGGATCGTGGGCTGAGACGTGGCGCAAGGAGCGGAAACTGCAGCCCACTAACGGTCAAAAATCGCGAAAATTACAGCGCTGCCCATAAAACGCTTCGCACTTATACAGAGTGACGTATTCATTGACGTCATAAAGAAGATGATATAAGAAAGAAGAAGGATGGCGCCGACAAGTGCAAAATTTATAGACAAGATTATATGTGAAGGATTTTCGATTATAGCCTTGGGGGCTACTACCTTCAAAGATATTGAATGCAACTCTTTACTGGAGTGGTGGACGCGTATTCGACGACAAGATGTTATTAAAGTATCTCGAGTTGAAGTATGATGGACTACACTATATTTTGAGCCTATACTCGAAAAAGTCTTTTTCGACTATAGCCTCGGGGGCTACTCCCATCGGGAGCGCTGAGCGCGCACCCGACGATATTTCTTGGTAAATCATTAGAGTTTGAGAAGTACAGGAGTGTTACTCCCATCGGGAGCGAGTTTTATGGTTGTTAAAACCCGAATATTTTCAGTCAAAATTTGACTGCGACATGAGATTCTCGAGTTATATTATCGCAACGCAACTCGAATGCCGTGATTTGTCACGAAGGTAAGACCCCGGGATCCGTCCTGTGTGGCCTGGTATACGCTCATGGATGCGCTCTGCTGGTATGTATCCGTGTCTACGACGCGAAGAAAATCCTGGTGGACGCACTGGGTACCCTGAGAATCACTGGGATTCATTCTTTGTAAGTCCTAAATGCGGCAAAAGAATGGGTTTGACCGGTATCCCGAATTCAAATCCAAGGGGATTGAATTTGAAGTAGGTGAAAAGTATCTGTTCTGGCAGTTAACTGACCTCTTGATCCGTCAGAGTTGTCAGGCTTGTTCATCAAAACCCCTTGCGAAAAAATATCATGAAAGTAAGTCGAAAGACCAAGTCGAAGATTTGAAGATATGAAGAAATCGAAGAATTGATCAAGCCGAAGATTTGAAGATTAGAGATTCAACCCGAATCTGCAATTCTGGTAGAATCTCAGGGGCTACTGACAAGGGTATAGTTAATAGATCCCGTTAGTTGAGTACCCCTGAGGCCCGTTAAGCTAGGCCCAATCGTAATGATAGTCGAATACGAGTTCTTACCGTATGTCGATATTGTAATCTGTATCGGACCCTACCCGATCCTCGAGACCTGGCCACCTATATATAGGGGCCATGAGGGTACGGTGTAGGCCAGATTAAAAAGCAAGCCAGGTTGAACACCCAAGCTTACTTTTGATATACACTTATTTCGACTAACCTTTACCTTCGAGTTCATCCGATGCCCTATTCCCCCGATCCTAAGTCCTTCATCTAGGACATTTGTCAAGTTAACCCTCGTCACCAGGCCTCCTCACACCATGGCGGCGCGGCCAGGGCCTGGGCCGCGCTAGCCAGGTGTGAGGGGCCCTGGTGGCCCCTCTCCTTCTCTCCTTCGGATGACTGGAAGCTCCCGAACAAAATAAGACTTCAGGAACTTGTTTCATCCAATTCCGATAATATTTCCTATGTATCATTTCTGAAACACAAAAACAGCAGAAAACAGGGAACTGGCACTGTGGCGACTCGTTAATAGGTTAGTTCCGGAAAATGCATAAAAGTGCCACTAAGTGTAACGAAACAGTAGGCAAATGGTGTAAAAACAAGCATGGAGCATCAAAAATTATAGATACGTTGGAGACGTATCAAGCATCCCCAAGCTTAACTCTGGCTCGTCCTCGAGTAGGTAAGTGATAACAAAAGAATAATTTTTTAGGTGACATGCACCTACACAATCTTGATCATGTATGTAAGCATTTGTGAGCTGGGATCATAAGAACTTAAAACATGGGCATGAAGATATAATCTTGACAATATGAACTTAGCAACCATGTTGTAAACATGCAAATGAACACAAACAAAAGATCATGAAAATGAAACAATGAAAGTCAAACGTGTGTTCAAATCATAAGGAAAAACATACAAATGGTTTTCAGCTTGTCCTTCAAAGAGAGCAAAACATAAATGCATAGGACACCTTCAAGTTTAAGAGGGCGACTAGATACAAATAATTTGAGAACATGTGAAACCAACAATATGAATCAATCAATGAAAACTTTGGGACAACGCACATTATATTAAGAATGACAACTATGCTCTCTTAATGGTGCATAAAGATAGAAGGTGGTGACTCAAAATGAAAGTAAAAGAAAGGCCCTTCGCAGAGGGAAGCAGTGATTGCAAGTTTTATAACCTTCAAAAATTATGGTACTTACCGTCTTTGAGCTCTCATTGCCCCCATCATAAGCATCTTGAATGGTTAAAGTTAATGCGAGAACAATTATGATGCATATGCTTGACAAATCATAAGTTGAAAACCTCGTGTCCCGTGAATACGAGTACCCAAACCTCATGCTACTTTACTTAGAGTCCCAAGGAAGGCTCTTGTCATTGTAAATATATGCATATCATTGAGAACCGCCAATGGGGTACCTCTGTGCCCGATGACATGGAGCAAGCCCACATCAAAATGAAAGGACAAGCAGACAATGAACACCTCGACATCTCTTTTATTTGCCATTTGTTTAGCTTTTTATTGTGAGATGTGATACGTCTCAAACGTATCTATAATTTTTGATGCTCCATGCTTGTTTTTACACCATTTTCCTATTGTTTCGTTACACTTCGTGGCATTTTTATCCATTTTCCGGAACTAACCTATTAACAAGTGCCACAGTGCCAGTTCCCTGTTTTCTGCTGTTTTTGTGTTTCAGAAGTGATACACAGGAAATATTCTCGGAATTGGACGAAACCACATCCTGAAGTCTTATTTTACCCGGAAGCTTCCAGAGATCCGAAGAGGAGTAGGAGGTGGGCCACAGGGGCCCCTCACACCATGGTGGCGCGGCCAGGCCCCTGGCCACGCCAGCCATGTGTGAGGGCGCCTGGTCCCACCCCTGACATCGCCCCTTCGCCTATAAGAAGCCTCGGGACGGAAAACCCTAAGGGAATCGGCAATTTTCCAGAAAGAGTTCCGTAGCTCCGCCGCCGCCACCGACGAATTTCGGGGGATAGAAGTCTCTGTTCCGGCACCCTGCCAGGATGGGGAAGTGCCCCCGGAGCCATCTCCATCGGTCTCCATCGCAGTCTCCGCCGTCTCCATCGACCTCACCGCCATCTCCATCAACCTTGCCGTCTCCTATGATGAGGTGGGAGTAGTTCATCCCCGGGGCTGAGGGCTCTACCGGTAGCTATGTGGTTCACCTCTCTCTCCCATGATGTGAGCTTTATGTGATCGTGAGCTTTGTATCATGTTGAACAAGTACATGTTATTATTCAGATATTTTGTGTACTCTAGTGATGTTATTAAAGTAATCTATTCCTCCTGCCATGGTGTAACGGTGACAGTGCGTGCATCATGGTGGTACTTGGTTTAGGCTATGATTGTGATCTCTTATGGATTATGAGAATAATTATTGCTATGATAGTATTGAGTGATCTATTCCTCCTTTCATGGTGTAATGTTGACAGTGTGTGCACCGTGTTAGTACTTGGTCTAAGTTGCAATGATATCTATCTTGAGTTGTTCTTTGATTTGGGTATCGCTATGAGTGGTGTTTGTCAAGTACTTGATGAACTTTAAGGGGTGCTTCTGTAGCCACTACGCAATGATTAGTGTTATTCAATAGGAGAGTAAGTCAGAGTACTATAGCAAGGAGAAGTTATTTGTTCAATCATGTTATATTGTTGGGAGTGTGTCCACTAGTGAAAGTATGATCCCTAGGCCTTGTTTCCAAGCTTTGCACACCGTTTACTTGCTGTTTTGTTACATGTTCGCTTGCTGCCATTTTTATTCCAGATTGCTTTTACTACTTATAATCATCTATACCACTTGTATTTCACTATCTCTTCGCCGAACTAGTGCACCTATACATCTGACAAGTGTATTGGGTGTGTTGGGGACATAAGAGACTTTCTGTATCGTAATTGCAGGGTTGTTTGAGAGGGATAGCTTTGACCTCTAACCTCCCTGAGTTCGATAAACCTTGGGTGATCCACTTAAGGGAAACTTGCTGTTGTTCTACAAACCTCTGCACTTGGAGGCCCAACAAGTGTCTACAAGAATAGAAGTGCGTAGACATCAAGCTCTTTTCTGGCGCCGTTGCCGGGGAGGTAAGGTAAAAGGTACTCGCATCCTCCTGTGTGAGTGCTCGGAGTTATTTCCTTTAGATTCTGCAATTACATCTTTTTGTTTCTTGTTTTTATTTTCACTAGTTAGGCTTAATGGAAAACAAAGAGTTCTGTAGTCTTTTTCCTGAGTTTAGATATGAAGTGTTTGAAGAGAAAATTGAAAAACCTTTGGAGCTTAATTTGCATGCTAATAGTGATGTTAGTATGATTGCTTTGAACACTGGTATTGCTAGTGCTATAGAAAAGTCTAAGCTTGGGGAAGCTGGTTTTGTTAAGCATGATATTTTTAGTTCCCCAGCTTTAGTGGAGAAGGTTTGTTCTGATGATATTTTATCTCCCATATGTGATGTTCCTTCTTATGATGATATGTTTGAAGAATATGCTTTGCGAAATAGTTTTTCTCTAGCTTGTGATGATACTAAACCTCTAGTTTATGATGGCTATGATGATGAGTATAATATTTTCAGTTCACCTACTATTGAGGATAAAATTAGTTATGATTACAATATGCCTCCTATTTATGATGATTATGGTGATGAGAATAATTATTCTGTTGAATTTGCTCCTACTACTATTGTTCCTGTGGTGAGTATTAATTCTTTTATGCATGTGGCTCATGATAGGGATGTTTTATGTGATAGTTATATTGTTAGTTCTATTCATGATGCTACTGAAAGTTATTATGAGAGAGGGAAATATGGTTTGATGGATCTCAACAATATTAAGTTTCCCCTCTTTATGTTGCAAATCTTGAAGTGGCACTTGTTTTATCTATCCATGCTTGCTATTATGTGCCTCGTTGATTTATTTTCTTACAAGATTCCTATGCATAGGAAGTGGTTCAGATATAAATGTCTTTCACATTTGCTTTTTGATGCTCTCTATTGCTTTAAGTTCCTATATGGCGCCTTTGCCTCAAGCTCTTATATGGCGCCCACATGAGCATCTTTGCAAATTACTGCGCCTAGCTCAAAGGCGTTAAAGAAAAGCACTCTTGGGAGACAACCCAATGTTTTTACATTCAGTACTTTTTCTTTTGTTTGAGTCTTGGAAGTTATTACTACTGTAATAACCGCTCCTTATCCTTTTTATTTCGTTGTTGTGCCAAGAGAAGCCTCTAATTTGAGTGAGGTAAAGATTTGGGGATGTTGCTGACCTGAAACTGTTTTCGGTGCTGCACCATAAAAATTCGTGAAAATTCTCTGTATATCTTTTGGACCTGCGATTTCTTGTGCATATGCCCCAGGTTGATTATATGTTATGCTACACTAATGTTGCTAATAGATTTGTGTTTAGTTTTGTATGAAGGAAGTTTTCAAGTGTAGGGATTGGAGAATGATGAGATGAGTTGAAGAATGGACAAAAGCTCAAGCTTGGGGATGCCCATGCATCACCCCAAGAAATATCCAAGAAGTACAAGCGTCAAAGCTTGGGGATGCCCCCGAGGCACCCCTTCTTCATCGGCAAAAATCAGGTCACCTTTCAAGACACTATATTTTTATTGCTTCATGCACTATGCGTTTTTCTTGGAGCGTCAGTTGTTTTAGTTTTATTAGTTAGTTTAGTTTTGTTTGCTGCAATAAATGGTTAGATCACATCATGTTTCTTTTGGAGGAGATGAACTCGCTTTTTATTTGCCAAGAACACTCTAGTTTTCACTCTTATCGTTCAATGAGTGTTCTCTTTTTCTGCTACTGCGTTTAGCTTGCATTTTTTGCCTTGATTTGCATTCAGATCTTGTTATATCTTTTCATCAAGGTGTATTTTTGCCACTGGTCTTTATTGGTTTTCATCAAAAGAGGTATTTATAAAAATTTCAAATGGTGTTGGAAAAGAGAAAAAGCTTTATGCAAAAAAGTGGTACAAGAAGGAGCTTGTGTAGACTGCGGCTTAGGCTTTTTCATGTCATGCTTGATGTCTTTTTGATAGTATGCTTAGTGGTTTTGCTGTAGCATGACTTGTCTCAAATAACTGAGATTGCTTAATGAGCCTTTGAAAAAAATCATGCGTTGTTTTTATTGTATGGAAGCATTATTTTGGTTTTTTCCTTGATGCTTTATTTGGGTTGACTTGGCGCATGCTCACACATGTTAGACTCTTACAAAGTCGCCAATAGCCTCTATGATCATTTAGTTTTTGACTTTTGATGCCATCTTATGCTTCTCTTAATGTTGCTTTGTCGCTTTGCATGATTATGGCCGTTATTGCTCTCTTAGTTGGTCGCTCCCAGTCTTTTGCTAGCCCTCGCCTTGTACTGAGTATGAGCTCTACTCATGCATCCAACTCCTAAAAACCAAGTTTGCCATTGTGTCCACTATAAATTCCTATGCATGGTATTTGCAAGCCATTCCAAGTAAATTTTCATGTGCTACCTTTCAAAAAAACCTTCAAAATACTTCTCGTTTTGTGACACTGTTTTCAGCTCATGGGGACGTAGTGGCCGGATTTGCTATCTTCCATATTGCTTATTCCAAAAAGAAAAAAAAGGGAAAAAGAAAAAGAAAAAAGGCACTCCTCCATGGAATGTGAATGTTGGTGGGCACCCGATGGAATCGGTTAGCCATGGTTTGTGAAAGGAAAAAAGGTGGGGAGGAGTGCCAAGCTTTATAAAGAGCACAAAAGTGTCAATCTCTCTCTCAAAAACTTGCTTCATTTTTGTATGGAAGATAGTAAGAACCCCATTGCCAGTCGTTGACAAAGACAACTGATACGTCCAAAACGTATCTACTTTCTCGAACACTTTTGCTATTGTTTCTCCTCTAATTTGTGTGTTTTGAATACAACTAACACGGACTGACGTTGTTTTCAGCAGAATTGCTCTGGTGTCTCGTTTTTGTGCAGAAATTCAAATTCCAGTAAAAATTCGGGAAAAATCACCAAAAATCATATTTCACCAGAAGACCCACGGAGCCAGAAGACCGGAGGGAGAAGTGGCTCGAGGAGCCGTCACACGTAGGTGGCGCGGCCCTACCCCTGGCCGCGCCACCCCTATGTGAGGTGGTCCTTGGCCTCCTCTCGACCTCCCGTCTCGCCTACATATACCCCCTGACGACTTAAGATCGGGGGACGGCGTTTTTTCCCAGATAGACTTCTGCTGCGCCGCCGCCATCAGAAACCGCGATTCGGAACCAGGAAACTCTGTTCTGGCACCCTGCCGGGACGGGGATTCGGAGGAGATCTTCATCACCATCGACGCTCCTCCATCGACCATCCATGACTCCCCCATCCATGTGTGAGTAATTCCCCCGCTGTAGGTGAGGGGATGGTAGGGATTGGATGAGATTGTTCATGTAATTTGATATGAGATTGATAGGGCATAGTGCCTAGTATCTTTATTTAGTGCCTATGACATTGTTGCAACTTGTTGTGCTTAATGCTTGTCACTTTGGGCCCGAGTGCCATGATTTCAGATCTGAACATGTTATTATTTCTATGATGATACTTGTTGTTTATGGTCTTACCTACAAGTTGTATACACATATTGTTGTCCGGAACCCGAGGCCCCAAAGTGACAGAAATTGGGATAACCGGAGGGGATGGCTATGATGTGAGGATCACATGTGTTCACCGAGTGCTAATGCTTTGATCCGGTACTTTATTAAAAGGAGTACCTTAATTACCAGTAGTTTCCCTTGAGGCCCTGCTGCAACAGGCTGGTAGGACAAAAGATGTCGTGCAAGTTTCTCCTTGTGAGCACGTACGACTATATACGGAACACATGCCTATGATTGTTTGTACTAGGATGCTTTATCATTATTTATCTGCAATGCCCGTATCTCATTGATTTCATGAATTATCTTATCCATGCAACGCCCGTTATCCATCCCTATGCCTACAGTATTCGTTCCTACTGTTTACAACCGTCACTTTTACTGCTGCTATTTTCATACTGCTGTTACTGTTTTCCTACTGTCACCACTATAAAACTGTTGCTACTGATAAACCACTGCGAGCAAGACTGTTTCCAGGTGCAGGTGAATTGACAACTCATTTTCTTAAGGCTTACATATATTCTTTGGCTCCCCTTGTGTCGAATCAATAAATTTGGGTAATAGTTCCCTCGAAGACTGTTGCGATCCCCTATACTTGTGGGTCATCAAGACTATTTTCTGGCGCCGTTGCCGGGGAGCATAGCTTTATCTGTAAGTTCACTTGGTATTCATATTGTTCGCTGCAATCCTTTCATCATGGGTAAACCTCGTGATGGAAAAGTTCCTATATTGCCATCCACTACAAGAAGAGGTACGACTCTCAACACCTCTGTTGCTCTTGATTCACCATCCGTTATGAGTAAGTTGCTTACACCACCACACCCACACGTTACTGCTACTACTTCTGCTGAGATTGAAAGTGCCACTGATAATTTAGATGATGCTTCTACTGTGCTTGATGAGAGAGGTTCGCTAGGTTCCTTTTTAGAGGCTACTATTGCTAGAGCTAAGTTGGGAAACATCACTGTTACACCTGTTAGTTCACCTGAGTCTAGGGAATGTCCTAGTGATGATTATGATGATGATGATGCTTATATTGAGCTTAATGATGATTTTATTGCAGAAGCACGTGCTGCTCGTGATGCAGGTAATATTAAAGAGCTTCTTGCTAAACGTTCTGTTAGATATAATTTGTCTCCTGATCCTAAGTTTGCTGCTTCTCCTATCAATATTAGAGACAAAGATTATGATTTCTCTTTGGATTTATCTTACATATCTATTGTTGAGAAAACTCCCTTTTGTGGTACTAAAGATGAGAGTGCTATGGAGCACATGAATGAGCTTTCTACTTTGAGTAATTTGTTTTCTGATGATATTAAGCTCCGCACTTATTTTGTTGCTAAGATTTTTCCTTTCTCATTGAAAGATGCTGCTAAAATTTGGTTTAATAGCTTGTCTCCTGGATCTCTTACTAGTCCTATTGCTTTGGTTAATGCTTTCTTTCAGAAATATTTTCCCGCTAGTGCTCAACATGCTGCTGTGCAGAAAATCTTTGATTTTGAACAGGGAAAAGGAGAGAAATTGCCTGAATCTTGGACGAGGTTTTGTTCTTTAATTAGAGCTTTGCCTAAAGAACCATTGCCTAAAAATGAACTCCTTGATATATTTTATAATGGACTAACGGATGAATCTAAGTCATATTTGGATAGTTGTGTTGGTTGTGTTTTCAGGGAAAGAACTCCGGCTGAAGCAGAGGAGTTAATGGCTAAAATAAGCCGAAATCATGATGATTGGACTTTAGTTGAGCCAGCACCAGCACCAACTCCTGCGCCATCTACAGAGCCCACACCGAAGAAGAGAGGGATGATTGAATTAAATGATGAAGTTATGAAGGAGGCTAAGAAAGCTCTTAAGGAGAAAGGTATTAAGGCCGAAGATGTGAAGAATTTACCTCCTATTGAAGAATTATGTAAGCCAATCCCTCGCTCATCTACTATTGAGGTACACTCTCTCCAGCGCTTTGATGAAAGAGATATTCCTTACACTAAACCTCCTGAACAATGCTTAGATGAGTTTGATAATTTTATTGTTAAGCAAGAAAATTTTAATAGAATGGTGCATAATCATCTGTTGGAGAATTCTAGAGTTATTAACAAGATGCAGGATATTGTGGAGAGAACCGCCAATGATGTGAAGATACTTGCTAAACATTTTCAAATGATTCAAACACAAATTGATCAGCTTACCAAAGTACAGCAAGACCTGCTAGTAAATGCTGCAAGAGAGAAGCAAGCATGTGAAATACGCACAAGAAGTGGTGCTGCTACTCAAGACCCATTATATCCTGAAGGACATCCTAAGAGGGTTGAGCAAGATTCTCAACGCACTTCAAGTGATGATATTCCTTCCAAGAAGAAGAAGAAGCATAAAACAACTACAGAATCTTCTGATGCAGGTAAAGATCCTAACAGTGTTTCTATTTCTGATGCTGAAATAGAACCAGGAAATGATAAAGAAGAAGATAAGGAAGAAGCTGAAGAAGAACCGGAAAAGAGTGATAAAAATGTAAAGTACACCAAAGAAGACTTCATTGCCAACAAGCATGGTAAGGAGAGGGAACCTTGGGTACAGAAGCCAATGCCTTTTCCTAGTAAGAAACACAAGTCCAAGGAAGAAGAACACTACAACAGGTTTTGTGAATGGATGAGACCTTTATTTTTGCAAATTCCTTTGACTGATGCTATTAGAATGCCTCCTTATGCAAAGTACATGAAAGATATTGTCACTAACAAAAGGAAAATTCCTAGTGAGGAAATTTCCACACTACTTGCTAACTATTCTTTTGATGGTAAAGTTCCAGAGAAGCTTGGAGATCCAGGTATACCAACTATTCCTTGCTCCATTAAAAACAACTATGTTAGAACTGCTTTATGTGATTTAGGAGCTGGGGTTAGTGTCATGCCTTTTTCTCTATATAAGAGACTTGATCTAGAAAAATTGGTTTCAACTGATATATCCTTGCAGATGGCTGATAAGTCTACTACTATTCCTATTGGTATATGTGAGAATGTTCCTGTTCAAGTTGCTAACAGTTGTTTAATATTAACTGATTTTGTTGTGTTGGAAATGCCTGAAGATGATAACATGTCTATTATTCTTGGAAGACCTTTTCTAAATACTGCAGGTGCTGTTATCAATTGCAATCAAGGAAAAGTCACTTTTAATGTTAATGATAAAGACTATACGGTATATTTTCCCAAGAAGATTGATAGGAGGAATGCTCTAAATTCAATCAAGCATGTTGAGACCATCAAAGTTGGTCAAATTATTTGTTCAGAGCGAAAGCCCAAGGAAGAATGTCAAATTGTTATGGTTGGGACTATACCTATCAAGGTTGAGGTAACATAAGCATTAAGTGATATGCAAAGTTTCTCCTCATAAAAAGTTAGTTTGGTAACAAGACTTGATCAACCTTGTTAACAAAGTGATTTTATATGAATGAAACTTCGTTTTCACCGCATCCACTCCAACTCACTTGTATTTACTTTCATCAAAAATTTATTCTTTCAGTTTAGTTGTATGATTAAGAGTATCTCAGAGCTGCTGCATGCTTAGTTTTGATTTGCTTGAAATCCTTTCATCCTCGTTTTCCTGAGTTTTATCGATATGCAAATTTCTGAAAAATCCTCGAAAATAAAGTTTCTCGAAAAATTCCAGAAAATTCTTTATAAATTTTTATGTCAAAAATGGGGCAGAGAGACACCTGGGAGGCACCAGGTGGGGCAGCCACGCCACCTCACACACAGGTGGCGCGGCCCAGCCCTGGCCGCGCCACCCATGTGTGAGGGGGCCCCACCAGGTCCCTCACTCATCTCTTCTTCCCCTGCTCTTTCTCTCTCCCGAAAAACACCGCCCCATTTGCTCAAGCTCGAGTTCCTGCTGTTCTTCACCCAGATTTTCGATCTCCTTGTTCAGCCCAACATTTTTGCTGAAACTTGGATCATTTGCTCTCCGGTATGTGACTCCTCCACTTGTCCTAGTAGATTTTCTTTAGGTAAAGTATTTCTTGAGCATTTTAGCATTGTAGGTGACAGTATAAATGAGTATGCATGCTTGTTCTATTGTTTAGAAAGACTATTTTGATGCATGATATCTCTCTAGTGACTCACTATAGTAGTTTCCTACATTTGCTTGTCTTTAAATCACTTTTTATGAGTTTGTTGAAAAATTTCAGAAATGGAGGAGAATGTGTATCAACTCTCTCAGCATGATCTAGAAGTGCATGATGTTATGAAAGTTCACCGTGAAGAGAAGGTTTTTCCTTCACTCTATCCATGCTCGGCATTCTTGAGTGCCGCTGGAATTCTTCATGATTTTCAAACCTTGCTTTCTAATGCGGGATTAGAATATTTTGTTGAGGGTGAACCTCCCCAATATGTTAAACTAACAATGTCTGTGGTGCAGGATTTCAGATTTAGTTGGTCCACTTCTAACCCCATGGTTCATTATAAAATTTATAACAAATCTGTGAACTTGCCTCTCGATGTTTTCTGCACAGTTATCAGAGTACCACACTGGGGATCGCTTGAGAAGATAAAGGGACAACCAAGGCAATTGTTAGAACTATACGAGGAAATTTGTCAAGGAAGAAGCTTCACAGGAGAGGGTGGTAAAATTCGAAACATTCATTTCCCATCCATTCGATATTTCGCCTTCTTCATTACCAAATGTGTTCTTGCTAGGAAAGCTGCAAGCAAATTGTCTCTGCATGATCTAGCTTTCATTGCTGCTGCTTTAAGGCGTGATAGAACTTACAATTTGGGTGCCTTAATAGCTTTCCGTCTTGATATTAATCGTGAAAAAGGGGGAATCTGTGGAGGGCTTATAGCTTTGCGCCTGCTAGCTTTTCATGGTGTTTTGCCTCATTTTCGAGATATTCAGTTCCCCGAGGAGAAACTTGGCCTTGATGCTATGGTTCAACATAAGTTTATTTCTCCTCCTGCCAGTTTGATTAATCTAACATTTGAGCTAACCCTTTTCAAGAAGACTACCTGGAAGGTAGTAAAGACTGAACGATCAATCCGTTTGCCTGCACCTCTTTTGTTTAACCTTGATCGCAGGAATGGATGGTCGCTTACTGAAGATGAGCTTGACGCGTACATCGGGGAGCACCCGCCGCCTGTGCACGATGAGGAGGGCACCGAAGAGTCGGGGCAGCCCTCCGACACCATGAATTTTCCATACGAGCAGCCTTATTATGATTATGCGCCATCAGCTTCATCTTCACGGGAACCAGGGTACGATTACTCCTATGATGATCCACCGGTTTGGAGCAGCTACCAGAGCCGGCATTGATCTCCACTTAGGCCAAAAGCCTAAGCTTGGGGGGAGGTACACCGACGATTCACTCATCTACATATCATATTCTGTCGGACCTTTGTATATTCATGTTTCGCTTTCTTTACTATTCTCGTTCTTGTTTTCATTGTTTCCAAAACACAAAAAGACCAAAAATATTTCCGTTGTTTCTCTCTATTTGGTTCTTTAGTTTTCTACCTTTGGTTTGTTCTACTTGCTATTTTCGGTTTCTATTTGAAAAATCCAAAAATATTTTGCTTTGTTGCTATTTCCTTCCGCTTTTGCTTTCAAAAATCGAAAACGACAAAAATATTTGCTGTCCTTCTTTGGTTTTGTAAAGTTTGTGCAGAGTTCAGTCTCCCGTTACTCCATTGGAGCTTGGTATTCACTTAATATTATTCAAGCCACACAAGTGAAGAGCAATAATGACGACATATGACAATCCGAGATGTGGTAAGAGGCTGGTATGAACTCTATTTGTTTTCATTTTTGTACATATACTCATCTATGTGGACATGCTTAGTCAGTTCATGTAAGGTATATGTCATCTAATGGATGCTTTGTAGTTCTTGTTTTCATATGATTAGTTTCAATCTACTATTAGCCTGTAGCATGTCATGTAGACGCTTGCATGCATTGTTTTATTCATAGTATGGTATGATATTGTGATATCCACCTCTGAAAGCTCCATTTGAATCGACTTGGCACATGCTCATGCATGCATATGACTGAACAAAAAGTCAATTAAGCCTCGATGATCTAATTTGCCTCAGAGTTCTTGTATCATTTTTATGCCTATATTAATTTTGTTTTGTCGCAAGCATGATTATGATAGTTATTGCTCTCTCGATTGTCGCTTCCCAGTCTTTTGCTAGCCTTCACTTGTACTGAGTATGAGCTCTACTCGTGTATCCAATTACCAAAAACCAAGTCTTCCAAAGAGTCCACTATAAATTCCTATGCATGGTATTTGTAAGCCATTCCAAGTAAATTTTCATGTGCTACCTTTCAAAACTTTCAACTACTTCTCATTTTGTGCCACTGTTTTTAGATCATGGGGACGTAGTGGTCGGAATTGCTATCTTCCATATTAAATTAAGTACCCCTCGACTAGGCAGCTTCATCTGCTCGTCATTAATTTTGCAAGGGAGCTGGTCAGACCATTATAATCTTAATTCTAAAAGAAAGAAAAAAGGCACTCCTCCAATGGAATGTGAAAGTTGGTAGGCACCCGATGGAATCGGTTAGCCATGGTTTGAGAAAGGAAAAAGGTGGGGAGGATTGCCAAAGCTTTATAAAGAGCACCAATGTGCCAAATTTCAAAGAACTCGGAACCGCTCTCACTTGTTTATTATGGAAGATAGTAAGTCCCCATTGCTAGTCGTTGACATAGAACAACCACCTCTCAAAAGAAACTTTTATCTCTGTTTTACAAATAAAAAGCTCTAGCACATGTTAAATCCCTGCTTCCCTCTGCGAAGGGCCATTCGTTTACTTTTATGTTGAGTCACCATCTTCTAACTTTAAGCACTTCTTGAGAGCATAGCTGTTATTCTTAGTATAATGTGCTTGTCCCAGAACACGGTTAATTGTGGTATAACTATGATGCTTGTATCTTTGATATTTCTACTTCTAGTCTTCCCTTGGACTTCAGAGGTGCCTCAGCATTTATGTTTTGCTCTACAAATAAAGGCAAGTGGGATACCATTCTTTCATATCATTTATGCATATTACAATCTTGTAGCTTCTCATGCACATGTTACTTGTTATTAGTGCATTGGCACTCTTTCATAGCTTGCTCGACTATGAGGTGACATTAGTTGCATATTTCTTATTATGAATTGCCTGAGTACTTGATCACATAGTTAGTATATATACATCATATGAGCAAATGTGTTCGTGAAAGTTTCTTTTATCGCTCTAAGTTGTTAACTGAATTGCTTGAGGACAAGCAAATAGCTAAGCTTGGGGGTAGTTGATACGTCCAAAACGTATCTACTTTCTCGAACACTTTTGCTATTGTTTCTCCTCTAATTTGTGTGTTTTGAATACAACTAACACGGACTGACGCTGTTTTCAGCAGAATTGCTCTGGTGTCTCGTTTTTGTGCAGAAATTCAACTTCCAGTAAAAATTCGGGAAAAATCACCAAAAATCATATTTCACCAGAAGACCCACGGAGCCAGAAGACCGGATGGAGAAGTGGCTCGAGGAGCCGTCACACGTAGGTGGCGCGGCCCTACCCCTGGCCGCGCCACCCCTATGTGAGGTGGTCCCAGGCCTCCTCTCGACCTCCCGTCTCGCCTACATATACCCCCTGACGACTTAAGATCGGGGGACGGCGTTTTTTCCAGATAGACTTCCGTTGCGCCGCCGCCATCAGAAACCGCGATTCGGAACCAGGAAACTCCGTTCTGGCACCCTGCCGGGACGGGGATTCGGAGGAGATCTTCATCACCATCACCATCGACGCTCCTCCATCGACCATCCATGACTCCCCCATCCATGTGTGAGTAATTCCCCCGCTGTAGGTGAGGGGATGGTAGGGATTGGATGAGATTGTTCATGTAATTTGATATGAGATTGATAGGGCATAGTGCCTAGTATCTTTATTTAGTGCCTATGACATTGTTGCAACTTGTTGTGCTTAATGCTTGTCACTTTGGGCCCGAGTGCCATGATTTCAGATCTGAACATGTTATTATTTCTATGATGATACTTGTTGTTTATGGTCTTACCTACAAGTTGTATACACATATTGTTGTCCGGAACCCGAGGCCCCAAAGTGGCAGAAATTGGGATAACCGGAGGGGATGGCTATGATGTGAGGATCACATGTGTTCACCGAGTGCTAATGCTTTGCTCCGGTACTTTATTAAAAGGAGTACCTTAATTACCAGTAGTTTCCCTTGAGGCCCTGCTGCAACAGGCTGGTAGGACAAAAGATGTCGTGCAAGTTTCTCCTTGTGAGCACGTACGACTATATACGGAACACATGCCTATGATTGTTTGTACTAGGATGCTTTATCATTATTTATCTGCAATGCCCGTATCTCATTGATTTCATGAATTATCTTATCCATGCAACGCCCGTTATCCATCCCTATGCCTACAGTATTCGTTCCTACTGTTTACAACCGTCACTTTTACTGCTGCTATTTTCCTACTGTTGTTACTATTTTCCTACTGTCACCACTATAAAACTGTTGCTACTGATAAACCACTGCGAGCAAGACTGTTTCCAGGTGCAGGTGAATTGACAACTCATTTGTTAAGGCTTACATATATTCTTTGGCTCCCCTTGTGTCGAATCAATAAATTTGGGTAATACTTCCCTCGAAGACTGTTGCGATCCCCTATACTTGTGGGTCATCAACAACCACCTCTCAAAACCAATTTTTATCTCTCTGTTTTACAAATGAAAAGCTCTAGCACATGTTTAATCACTGCTTCCCTCTGCGAAGGGCCTTTCTTTTACTTTTATGTTGAGTCACCACCTTCTTTCTTTATGCACCATTAAGAGAGCATAGTTGTCATTCTGAGTATAATGTGCATTGTCCCAAAGTTTTCATTGATTGATTCATGACTATGGTTCCACTTGTTCTCAAATTACTTGTATCTAGTCGCCCTCTTAAACTTGAAGGTGTCCTATGCATTTATGTTTTGCTCTCCATGAAGGACAAGCTGAAAACCATTTGCTATGTTTTCCATATGATTTGAACACACACTTGACTTTCATTGTTTCATTTTCATGATCTTTTGTTTGTGTTCATTTTCATGTTATAACATGGTTGCTAAGTTCTTTATTATCAAGATTATGTCTTTCATGCCCATGTTTTAAGTTCTTATGATCCCAGCTCACAATGCTTACATATATGATCAAGGTTGTGTAGGTGCATGTCACCTCAAAAATTATTCTTTTGTTATCACTTACCTACTCGAGGACGAGCAGGAGTTAAGCTTGGGGATGCTGATACGTCTCAAATGTATCTATAATTTTTGATGCTCCATGCTTGTTTTTACACCATTTTCCTATTGTTTCGTTACACTTCGTGGCATTTTTATGCATTTTCCGGAACTAACCAATTAACAAGTGCCACAGTGCCAGTTCCCTGTTTTCTGCTATTTTTGTGTTTCAGAAGTGATACACAGGAAATATTCTCGGAATTGGACGAAACCACATCCTGAAGTCTTATTTTACCCGGAAGCTTCCAGAGATCCGAAGAGGAGTAGGAGGTGGGCCACAGGGGCCCCACACACCATGGTGGCGCGGCCAGGCCCCTGACCGCGCCAGCCATGTGTGAGGGCACCTGGTCCCACCCCTGACATCGCCCCTTCGCCTATAAGAAGCCTCGGGACGGAAAACCCTAAGGGAATCGGCAATTTTCCAGAAAGAGTTCCGTAGCTCCGCCGCCGCCACCGACGAATTTCGGGGGACAGAAGTCTCTGTTCCGGCACCCTGCCGGGACGGGGAAGTGCCCCCGGAGCCATCTCCATCGGTCTCCATCGCAGTCTCCGCCGTCTCCATCGACCTCACCGCCATCTCCATCAACCTTGCTGTCTCCTATGATGAGGAGGGAGTAGTTCATCCCCGGGGCTGAGGGCTCTACCGGTAGCTATGTGGTTCACCTCTCTCTCCCATGATGTGATCTTTATGTGATCGTGAGCTTTGTATCATGTTGAACAAGTACATGTTATTATTCAAATATTTTGTGTACTCTAGTGATGTTATTAAAGTAATCTATTCCTCCTGCCATGGTGTAACGGTGACAGTGCGTGCATCATGGTGGTACTTGGTTTAGGCTATGATTGTGATCTCTTATGGATTATGAGAATAATTATTGCTATGATAGTATTGAGTGTTCTATTCCTCCTTTCATGGTGTAATGTTGACAGTGTGTGCACCGTGTTAGTACTTGGTCTAAGTTGCAATGATATCTATCTTGAGTTGTTCTTTGATTTGGGTATCGCTATGAGTGGTGTTTGTCAAGTACTTGATGAACTTTAAGGGGTGCTTCTGTAGCCACTACGCAATGATTAGTGTTATTCAATAGGAGAGTAATTCAGAGTACTATAGCAAGGAGAAGTTATTTGTTCAATCATGTTATATTGTTGGGAGTGTGTCCACTAGTGAAAGTATGATCCCTAGGCCTTGTTTCCAAGCTTTGCACACCGTTTACTTGCTGTTTTGTTACATGTTCGCTTGCTGCCATTTTTATTCCAGATTGCTTTTACTACTTATAATCATCTATACCACTTGTATTTCACTATCTCTTCGCCGAACTAGTGCACCTATACATCTGACAAGTGTATTGGGTGTGTTGGGGACACAAGAGACTTTCTGTATCGTAATTGCAGGGTTGTTTGAGAGGGATAGCTTTGACCTCTAACCTCCCTGAGTTCGATAAACCTTGGGTGATCCACTTAAGGGAAACTTGCTGCTGTTCTACAAACCTCTGCACTTGGAGGCCCAACAAGTGTCTACAAGAATAGAAGTGCGTAGACATCAAGATGCGTCGTCGAATGTTCACCATGGGTATGCTACAAATTTCCACCATGAATTATGCATGGCTTAGATTAGCGGCCCGACGTTTCCCTAACACATATACAAACTCCATGATCCCCACAAGATTCCCAATTCATTTCACACCGCGGGCATCCATAAACAAAAGATCACGATATCAACTCAAATAAGAAGTGCAATGTTGAAAGCTTGCCCATGACTGCATGGCTGGGCTAGTCTCCAACTTACAACTTGCAATCATAACAACTCAACATAAGAGACCACAATGTCAAATTTTTAAGAACAGGAAAAAGTAAAGTGTGCCTTCCGGTTCGTGAGAGCTTTACTGACCGAATTTCGCATAACACTGGTAAGAGTTTTATTTGAAGAGAAAATAAAAGCAAGTCAAATTTACTTGGAATAGCAAATTGCTAGTAGGTATGTATGGTGGACACTTTGGAAAACTTTGGCTTTTAGGAGTTGGATGCACGAGTAGAGCTCATACTCAGTACAAGGCGAGGGCTAGCAAAAGACTGGGAGCGACCAACTAAGAGAGCAATAATGGCCATAATCATGCAAAGCGACAAAGCGACATTAAAAGAAGCATAAGATGGCATCAAAAGTCAAAAACTAAATGATCATAGAGGCTATTGGCGACTTTGTAAGAGTCTAACATGTGTGAGCATGCGCCAAGTCAACCCAAATAAAGCATCAAGGAGAAAACCAAAATAATGCTTCCATACAATAAAAACAACGCATGATTTTTTTAAAGGCTCATTAAGCAATCTCAGTTATTTGAGACAAGTCATGCTACAGCAAAACCACTAAGCATACTATCAAAAATACATCAAGCATGACATGAAAAAGCCTAAGCCGCAGTCTACACAAGCTCCTTCTTGTACCACTATTTTGCATAAAGCTTTTTTCTCTTTTCCAACACCATTTGAAATTTTTAAAGACACCTCTTTTGATGAAAACTAATAAAGATCAGAGGCAAAAATACACCTTGATGAAAAGACATGACAAGGTCTGAACGCAAATCAAGGCGAAAACGAAAACCAAAAGCAGTAGTGGAAAAAGAAGAACACCCGGTGAAATTGTAAGAATGAAAAACAGAGTGTTCTTTGCAAATGAAAACGAGTACATCTCCTCCAAAGGAAATTTGTTGGGGTCCAACCATTTATTGCAGCAAACAAAACTAAGCTGACTCAGAAAACTAAAACAACTGACGCTCCAAGAAAAACACATAGTGCATGAAGCAATAAAAATATAGTGTTTTGAAAGATGACCTGATTTTTGCCGATGAAGAAGGGGTGCCTCGGGGGCATCCCCAAGCTTTGACGCTTGTACTTCTTGGATATTTCTTGGGGTGATGCATGGGCATCCCCAAGCTTGAGCTTTTGTCCATTCTTCAACTCATCTCATCATTCTCCAATCCCTACACTTGAAAACTTCCTTCATACAAAACTAAACACAAATCTATTAGCAACATTAGTGTAAACATAACATATAATCAACCTCTTTTTGCTTCAGTTTTCAACTCAAAACCACCACATATATAGCAAATACTACTGTAGCAACTTCCTCAAAAGTTCCGTGATCAAAAGAACTCAAAAGAAAGCGATAAAGTGGCAAATACAAATATTGGCAGAAATCTGTCAAAACAGAACAGCTGACAAAGGTCGAATTTTTTAGGGGTTTTCTGTTGCTCAAATCAAAAAGTGTTCAACTAACGAAAGTTTGGATATAACCTGGGGCATATGCACAAGAAATTTCAGGTCCAAAAGATATACAGAGAAGTTATACGAATTTTTACGGTGCAGCACCGAAAACAGTTTCAGGACAGCAACATCCCCAAATCTTTACCTCTCTCGAATTAGAGGCTTCTCTTGGCACAAAAACAAAATAAACAAGATAAGGAGCAGTCATTACAGTAGTAATGACTTCCAAGACTCAAGTAAAAGAAAAAATACTGAAAATAAAACATTGGGTTATCTCCCAAGAGTGCTTTTCTTTAACGCCTTTGAGCTAGGCGCAGAAAATTGCGAATCAAGTAACATCAGAAGGAGCATTAAGATCAACTGCAGAAGTCTTATCAATAAGGCATTGTATTTCATCCACATAAGTTTTAGAAGACCCTTTGTGATCACGCCTTGGTTCACTCAAATCACAAAAAATATTTTTGGGACAGATCCAATCAAAATTATTTTCGAAAGCTTCACATAATCCCAAGAGCTTGCTAGGTATAGGTATTTTGGTTCCTTCATCGTTAGTACCAATAACCTTTATAGGTGAACCGAGTTTATTAAAACGTTTAAGAACTTTTCTAGCTTCAATAACGACATCTTTAAATTCTAAGCGCAAAGCTTCCAAAATAAAAGCTTTCTTTTCGGGATCCTCAATTTCATGAAGCTTAAGGAACATGTATTGCATAAAAGGATTAAGACTGGCAAACCTAGTTTCCAACATGTGAATCAAATAAGAAGAAGCAACTTCAATACTAGGAGCTAGCTCAACCAAAGATTTTTCCTCAACTTCCTTATGCATACTAATGTGATTAAAGAACTCCTCAATGTTACTTTTTCCAATAATTGAACCACTACCTACTGAGAGGTCCTCCAGAACATACTTAGGGATCAACATGATAAACTAAAAGTAAAGAAATAACAACTACCAAGGATTCTAATTTTTTTGGGTTTTTGATATAAAACGATGCAGGTAAAATAAATAAAGTAAAGCCAAACAATAACAAAGTAAAGGATGTGCGTGCGAAAACTCCCCTCGCAGAAGTCTTCCACTCTTCCCCGGCAACGTCGCCAGAAAACTTGTTGATGGGGCCGACTTGATGGTGCCAGAAAACTTGTTGGCTTGTAGTAAATGACCGGCCAGTTGGTAAACCCCAAGAGAAGGTTTTGATGAATATAGCAGCAAGTTTTCCCTCAGTTAAGAACCAAGGTATATCGATCAGGAGAAAAGCAGACAATAACGACTGAAGGTGATGCGGACTGGCTTAGCGACAGCTTCGGACAATTTATATATGGCGCCTCGTCGAAGCTTTGCTTTGCTAGCTATAACGCGGAACCTGCACACAACACAACCAAGTAATTTATTCCCAACTTGCGATGAGGTTGTCAATCTCACCGGTTTGCTTGAAACAAAGGTTATGAGCGTATCGAGTGGAAAACAGTAGAAGTATGCGAGTAAAGTAAACAGTGCAAGTAAAGTAAACAGGTGATAGCAATATGATGGAAATAGGACCGGGGTCCACAGTTCACTAGTGGTGTCTCTCCATAAGATAAATAACACATGCTGGGTAAACAAATTACAGTTGGGCAATTGATAGAATAAAGATAAACGTGATATGTCAAGAAGATCACTATGAGATTTACTCTGGGCATTACAACAAAATACATAGACCACCATCCAACTGCATCTATGACTAATAATCCACTTGTGGCGAATCAATCCGAGAACTCCACAAGTATTAAGTTGCGAACAACAGATAATTGCATTAAGCAAAGTGTGTAATGTAAACAAAGCATATGCCCTTGAGCATATGAATGTTGTTTTCTCCCTAGTAGCAACAGCACATCTACAACCTTAGAGGTTTCTGTCACTCCCCCAGGTTAAATAGAGGCATGAACCCACTATCGAGCATAAATACCCCCTCTTGGAGTCACTAGCAACTACTCGGCCAAGATAGCTACTAACAACAGAGAGCATACAAGATCATAAACAACATAGAGATAACAAAAGGTATAATTCAGTACAACAACTCAATCATAACACCAATATTCATCGGATCCCGACAAACCAAACATGTAGAATTACATAACGGTGATCTCAATCATGTAGGGAAGCTCATGAGATCTAAACATGAAGCACATGATGGAGAAGACAACCATCTAGCTACTGCTATGGACCTATAGTCCAAGGTAGACTACTCACTCATCGCTTCGGAGGCAAGTATGGCGACGAAGAAGACCTCCGGTGGCGATTCCCCTCTCCGGCAGGGTGCCGGGAAGAGCTTCTGGACCCTTCCGATCTTCGGGTCGACGGCGGCGGCAGATCGCGATGTGTTCTGGAAAAGTGATCGGGTACTTAGGTTTTTCCCGTCGGGGGGTCTTTATAGGCGAAGGGGCGATGTCAGAGGTGGCCCCAGGCCTCCTCACACCATGGTGGCACGGCCAGGGCCTGGGCTGCGCTAGCCAGGTGTGAGGGGCCCTGGTGGCCCCTCTTCTTCTCTCCTTCGGATGACTGGAAGCTCCCGGACAAAATAAGATTTCAGGAACTTGTTTCGTCCAATTCCGAGAATATTTCCTGTGTATCACTTCTGAAACACAAAAACAGCAGAAAGCAGGGAACTGGCACTATGGCGACTCGTTAATAGGTTAGTTCCGGAAAATGCATAAAAGTGCCACTAAGTGTAACGAAACAGTAGGCAAATGGTGTAAAAACAAGCATGGAGCATCAAAAATTATAGATACGTTGGAGACGTATCATTCCTCCACGTGGATTGTAACCTCCACGCTGATTATTTCTGTGTTGCTCATAACCACGTTGCTCATAGCCATTATACTCATAGCCACGATGCTGATATGAGAATCCTCCACGCCCACCATTGCGTCCACCTCGGTAGCCACCACGGCCACCACGAGTTGCAGCATTAACCGAAGACTCTCCAGCAGGGTTTTGATCTTCAAGTCTAGCCTCATATGATAAAAGTTGAGAGTAAAGATCACTAAGGCTAACATATTTATCCGCCTTAATCAAGGCAGTGATCGTAGCAATGAATCCATTGTAGGCCTCATCATTGAGGCCAGCAAGCACATAGGAGATCACATCATCTTCTCCAAGAGGCTTTCCTGCAGCAGCCATCTCATCCGCTAGGTTTTTGATATGGTTGAAATAAACCTCCGCGGTCTTGTTCTCTTTGTGAGCCTTGTTCAGTTGCGTGTGGAGTTGCACCACACGGGCCTTAGATTGCGACGAAAACATCTCCGTCACGGCCTTCCAAACACCAGCAGAACTTGTTTGCCCGACCATCTGGGTGATGATCTCCCTAGACATATTCCGCACAAGAAACCCAAGCACACACTGATCAAGAGCAATCCAGCGGGCATATTCAGGGTTTGGGATGAGAATTTCCTTCCCATCCTTGTCTGCAGCCTTCACTTCCTTGTCAGGTGCCGGCATTGATCCGTCCAGGAGGCCAAACAGCTGAACTCCACGGATCTCCGGCAGGATTATCGTCTGCCACACCAGAAAGTTGTCCCTGTTGAGTTTTTCAGGGAGAGAGAGATTCACCGAGAGGTTAGGAGTCCCGCTGGATGTAGAAGATGAGGCGCCAAGAGACATGGCGACGACAATCGCTTTAGATGGTGGCGATCAGCTAGGACAGCGACGACGGCTTCTTGTCTCGGGGGCGACGCGAGCGAACGAAATCGAGGGCGACGCGAGCGAACGGAATCGGGCTGTTTTTTGTAGATTCGATCGGCAGGCTCTGATACCATGTAAAAGTATTCTGGGAGCGATACCTCATAGGGCTCGCCGGTGTGACTTTATATAGTAGACATACAGGTTACAGGAGAGAGGCGATCGGTAGAGTCCAACATGGACTCGATACAATACCAACCGACCTAGACTAGAGTCCTAGACAATTACATGTTTGTACAATGTTTAACAGAGCCATCTCCTGCCATCACCACCATTTTGCCGCATCGTGACCAACTAGCGGCAACAACGCCACAACGTGTTCCGCCAATTGCATAGGTACATATTTGCAAAAAATACTTTTTTAGCTGTTTATTCTTTGTTAAATTACTAAAATGTTTGATGTATAGACACATTTATGGTGAGGAGAAGAAACACTGTATTAGGATGGATCCCTTTGAACTTGTCAAACTTTATATTTTTTTTTTCTATTTTGGTATGCACCATTGTATTTGGTACCATTCTATATACTTATATTTGAATATTTGTATGCACTATTTCATTTACATATTATGTGAAATGAGTTGATATTTGTATTTGGAGACGCCGGAACGTCAGATGCACACCCAAAGGGTGGCCGGCGCCCCCAAAAAGGCGCGGTTGCCGGACACAGATTTCAGGGGCAGGTGATATTACAGATGTTGCTATCACGTAGTAGGAAATACATAGAATAGTTGAAATTAACAAGTTGGGTAGACTTGCCGCAAAAAAGAAAAAAAGTTGGGTAAACTTGGATCCATGAGTTGGGACGAACCGTACATTAGGCAAGTGGCGACGAGCCAGAAGCGCACGCACGCACGCAGGCAGGCGATGGATGGAGTTGGGCGAGTAGGCAGGAAGAGAAAAATGGTCGCGAGTTCGTGAGGCGGGTTGGATACAAGTTTGGAATCCAGCCGGCGCGCGCGGGTCAACGCTGTCGTCGTCTCCGAACCGAGCGCCCAGTCCCTCTCAGGTCAGGTCGTAATCTCCGGAGCCATTTCCGCAGCTTGAGCCGGCCGGCGGAGCGGCGACCGAACCGAGACCGGGATGGGATTGGGAGGAGACTGGGGCCGCCTCCTCTGCCTGCCTCGCACTCGCCTTACTCGTGCGTGCGTATACGTATGTGGTAGCATCACGGCCGGCCGGGTATACGTACAGGATACTGGTCAGCGTTTCCATGCATACTCACGCAGATCAATGGCTGGCCCGCCGCGCGCCCGCGTGCCGCGGTCAATGCACGGCCGCGGTGATGGGTCTGCGTGCCTGCCGATCCTTGGACGGATCGTTACGATGGTTCCGTGGTGGAGCACCGCGGCGCAGTCGTCGCTCTCGTCCTACGTCTCCCACAACTAGAATTATGAGGCGCTTATAATTATTTTTTAAAAAAAAACCGAGATGCAACTTGTATTTTCCGCAGAATTTGTTTCGCTGAAATGAGAGAGAAAAAAAGTAGGAGAGAGGAGGGAGGAAACTTCAACGTCACGACAGGAAAGGAAGTGGGAGGACAGCTAGCAGCGAGGCACGAACGCTCACCTACCTACCTGTAGCACTCGCTCGTGGTTGCTTGCTGCCGCTAATTACTACTCGGTCCGTAAAATACCAGCTTCCCGAACAACCATACCGGTCCATCAGTAGAATACCAGCTGCAGGCTGGGTCTCCGGCGGGGCTCGCTAGGCTAGCTGTTGGCACCTTGCATCGATCCGGTCCAGCTAGACGCACGTACCCTACCTACGGTCTCTTTCTCCTTCCTCCATCCCCCCGCGTCCGTGTGTGTAAACCGGGCAAGAAGAAGAGGGAGACCGTAGTGCTTCTCCACTACTCAAAAAATCAACCCGCCTGCCTGTCCGCAAAACCCCACAAAGCCCAAGCCCAGACCCACGCCACTCTTTCCTACACTACTTCCATCTCGTGTGCGCCAAAGCCTCTGGGTTACCTTCTCGCACCGATATAATATCCCCTCTCTCCAGCCTGCCTGTATAATATAATATACTCCTCCCAATCTTGTTCAGCCTTCATCTTCTTCTTCAACCTTCAGCTTAGAGAGAGAAGGGAGCGGGGGTTCGAATTGAATTGAATTCCACCGACCGCCCCACGCACCCCTCACTCGCCCTCCTTTCCTTTCCTTTTACCTCCACCTATATAGCTCCCCATATTTCCACCCCGCCTCAGCTCCCTTCCATAGGAGTACAGTGCGGTGCGGTGCTTGCTCGCTCGCTCTCCATATAATTAGGCCGGTGCAAGCCAGGCAGCAGCTTTCTCAAACACCCAGCCCCAGACATGCACCAAGAGTATTAGCTAGCTAGACTTAGTTCCTTCTTTACATAGCTAGCTTTCTTCTTGATCGGCGGCAGCAGCAGATAGAGTTTTCTCGGTTTTCTCCTCAAGGAGCAAGGAAGGAAGAGGAGACACCCGGCCGGTGATCAGTTTTTGGAGGAACGGAGGAATTCACAGGTGAGTCAATCACGGGCGGTGCATATATTCCCGTTTCTACCTGCACATGCGCAGTTTCTTCTCATCTCAACGGTTTGCATGATTGGAGCACTTCTTCCGTCTCCCCGGCAAACGAGGACAAATGAGCGGGGAAACCCGCACCGATTCCAGACTTTTCTTTTTCAAAATTTCAAGGTTTCCAGTCAAAATTTGAAGGTTTCCGGAGCAATTCTCCCTGCCGTGGCTTCGAGGAAAGGGGAAATTTCTATCTGCCCACGACGTCACGGCGGCTACCTGTAACCCGTAACTAGATAGATACGGATGGGATGCTCTGGCACGGTGCGGCCTGCCTGCCAGCCCAGCTTTTCCCCCCACGTCCATGTTTTCGCAAAATTTTCTACTTTTGCCCCTCCCTCCATCCTCCAGTCTGGATTCTCTGCCAGACAGGAGGAGAGAAAAAAATGGCAAATTTAAATTACTACGCGTGAATATTTTTATTTTAGTCGGCAGTAAAAGATTCCTTCCATTGCGGATGCCGAGATTCCCTTTGTGTGATCCGTACGTACGCGGTAAACGCGCTGCGTATCGATCGGCTTCGAAAGCTCCTCGGTATTTCCACCCGAGGGAGGACGAAGGGGGGCGATAGTAAATTCCTTGTGCTGCCCGCTTTGACTTTTACCTTGGTGGTGAATCAACCCAGACCAAACAACTTGATTTTTTTTCCCACCCTTGCTTCGGAATAAAGAAATCCCCGAGGAAAACTCGCACGTCACATGCGCGTGTCACATGGGGCGTCGGGTGGGCCCCATGACGTGGCCCGCACCATCATGCACCGCATTACATGTGGGCCCGAGCTGCGGTGCCGTCACTTTGAAAAAGGAAGTTTCATATCATCGTCACGTCATATATCCCGGCGCCGTTTCATATATTTACAGCTCATTAGAAGATATCGCGTTTCGTTTTCTTCCAGATTAGGAGAGGTCTCCAGTTGTCGAGACGAAATCGAATCCTTGGTGTTATTTTTGGGGGCGATCAATTAGTAGCAATATAGGTGGGCGAATCCGCGTTGCCTTAATCCGCTTCCTTATATTGCTACTCGAGAGATTGGGGATTACGATTAATGCGTGTATATCCGGAAATTACGACCCTCGTATCATCCGGGCCGTCCGTGTATTTATAAGTTTCCCTGGTTTTGGCAGAGACGAGACCAGAGAGAAGATTGAGGAGATGGCGAGCGGCCGGTTCATGGAGGAGATGATGAGGGAGCACGAGCAGAGCCTCCTGGAGGCGACGTGCGGGGGCCTCTTCGACCACATCGACGACCTGCTCGACTTCCCCAAGGAGGACTCCGCCGCCGACGTGCTCCTCCTCGACGCGCCCGCGCCGGGGAGCCCGCTCGCGGCGCGCGTCCTCGACGCCGGCGCCCTGCCGCCGGCCAAGGTGGAGCAGCCGCCGTTCATGGCCCTGCCGCCGCCGCCGCCCCTCGCCAGGGACAGTGACGCCTTCATGGCCGCCCTCGGGGACGGCCACATTGGCGCGGTGAGTTTTTTTTCTTCCCCTTCCCCGGTGGTTGATTGATTGATTTTCGTGTTGTGGTGTGCAGTTGGTTCAGTTCGTCGGCGTGTCGTGCGTACGGTTGGGTGGTTGCGACTCGGCGCGTACGGCCGATTTTAAGAAACCTAGACGAGAATTGCTCGTCTTTTTTTCCCAATCTCGCCTACCTGCCTGTGCGCCGTGCGCGTCACCACCACCACCCCTGTCGGTCAGTTTCGAAAAATCTCCCCCTTCTCCATGATGGAGTCTGGAGAGTTCGAATTCGAAGTTCAAAACAGCTGGGCGGCAATCACGCCCAAAAAATAACAAGTAGTGCCACGGGTAGCCAGGCTTCACCCACCTGGGTTGTCCTGGTGCGAGCGGGAAAGGGAATAATCAAATCAAACCAAACCGATGGGCACCGCCACCGGCGTGAATGGCCGCGGTGGTTGGGTCATGGGCGGATGGTGGCGGAGGAGGTGTCGGTGGTACGGCGAGAACGTGATCAGAGTTACGCGTCGGTTTGGTTGGGTTGGATTTTACTTTTGCTTTCTTTTTACCGGGCCGGACACCGTGGGGTGCGGGCCCGACCATGTTACGTACTGGGGGCCCATCGCTTTCGGTGGGTAGCCAGCCCAGCAACAACAACTGAGTAACTACTCCAGTGCACCACTCCAGTCCTACCTGTCCTAGCTTTCTCTCACCTTTAAGCAACACAAATTAAACCCTAAACCCGTCCGTCGTGGGGCCCGACGCGACGCAAATGGAGTGTCACTGCCTTTACTGATTGAACAGTAGCATAGTATACTACTCTATTCGATTCAACGATGACACTGACTTTACTGATGTTGTTTGGATAGATTGATGCTCAGTAAAGCTGCAGTGAACTGTGACTGAAAGATTTGTTTGCCTGACATGGGTTTTGGTTTGAATCATGGATGCAGTGTGACGAGCTGGACATGGACATGGCGCAGCTGGAGTGGCTGTCGGGGCTGTTCGACGACGCGTCCATCCCGCAGGAGCCGGCCTTCGCGGGGGGCTGCGCGCAGCCCATCATCAGGGCCTCCGCGCTCGGCGCCAACGCCGGCGTCGTGCTGCCGGACAAGCTGGAGGACGCGCTCTTCCGCAGCTCCAGCCCGACCTCCGTGCTCGAGGACAGCGCCGCCGGCTTCGACGCCAACAACAAGAACTGCAACAACAACGGGGGCTCCTCCGCCTCCTCCTCCTCGTCCTCGGCGTCCTCCTCCTCGGAGTCCTTCTCCGGGAGCGCAGCGCGCCCGTGGTCGGTGCCCGTGTCGCCGCGCCCGGAGCCGCCGGTGCTCGTCATCCCGGCGCGCGCGCGCAGCAAGCGGTCCCGCGCCTCGGCGTTCCCCACGGCCATCCGCTCCGCCGCGCCGCCGCCGGAGGCCACCATCCTCGTGCCCACGCCAATGTACTCGTCCACGACCTCGTCGCACTCGGAGGAGCCCGAGAGCATCGCCGAGTCCAACAACTCGCAGCTCCCGGCCATGAAGAAGAAAAAGAAGGCCAAGAAACCCGTGCCTCCGGTCACCTCTGACGCTGAGGGTGACGGCGACGCCGATTATGAGGAAGGCAGCGGTGGCGCCGCGCTGCCACCGGGCGCTGTTCGGAGGTGCACGCATTGCCAGATCGAGAAGACCCCACAGTGGCGCGCGGGGCCTCTGGGGCCCAAGACGCTCTGCAACGCCTGCGGCGTGCGCTACAAGTCCGGCCGCCTCTTCCCGGAGTACCGCCCTGCGGCCAGCCCCACCTTCGTGCCGGCGATCCATTCCAACTCCCACAAGAAGGTGGTAGAGATGCGCCAGAAGGTCGAACCCAAGGGCGACGATCTCCTCCAGTTCATCCGCCGCCCGCGGGATTGACGTCCCTGCGCCGACATCGCAGGCAGGCGTCGTGGCCGGACGGTCGGTCTCGTCTCCTTTAGCTACAAATATATGTATACATGCTAGTATGTATGCAGGCATGCTTGCTTCCAAGTAGTCAGTCAGTCATCGTCGTCGTCATCATCGCCATGAACATGGACAGTGCTCGGCATTGTTTTCATGAATGCATCCATCCACCTTCATCGACATGCATTGGTTTTCCATCAGCATCCGGTCATCCTGGCTGGCGTTAGTTCATAGGGCTTTTCTTTTGGGTTTATTTTCACCTTTTCTTTTGTCTATTACTTAATTGGTTCCCCCTGAGATGATTTTTTGTTTGTATAGAGGAGGGTGAGGAGGGCAGGAGAAATAGATGAATCAATCACTGAGTGGTTGTTGCATTGCAGTTGCTTGCAAGTTAGGTAGGTGAGAAGGAGAGCTCAACTAGTTGCAGCAGGAGCAGCACAGGGAGACAGATTTAGGAAGGAAACTTTGCAGCTAGGCAGTCAATTAGAAAACAGGGTGTGCTCCAAGGGAGAGTGAGGTGAAGAAAATTTGTTCATTTGCTAAGTTAGAAAGTCTGTGTCAAGTAGCCATCAGAAGGTTGAAGGAGGGGGATCACCAATCATAGTCAGTTTATATTGGAGCTTGGTGTACTGAACTCTGAATATTCTTTTTGCAGTTCGTCTATGTCTAGGGATTTATAAATGCTCTTTGGTTTTTATACTAGTAGCAGTGTTACCTTTGTATTAGCTATCAATTACCGTTTCCTTTCTGTTGCTCATGCCTTGTTGCCTCTATACAAGATGTGATCATCCGATCAGAGGAAATATAATCCTTTAGCTCTTTCAGCTGTTTGTCTTGTGAACCAGCACCTTTCATACAATTCCGCACTGGTACTGACGGTGACTACTATAAGGCCTCCTTTGATTTATAGGATTTGTATAGGAATTGTGTAGGATTTGAATCCTATAGGAGAATTTGCTACATACATGTTTGATTCATAGGAACATATCCTATAGAAAATAATCCTATAGGAATCTAGTAGTGTAAATCTTATAGGAAAAAACCATTAGGTCATACCTCATGAAAAAATTCGTTTACTACAATCAAAGCCACTCCATCTTTTTATAGGATTTAAGTAGGCATGACAATCCAATCCTATGACTTTCCTATTCCTATGATTTTCCTATCCTATGAATCAAAGAAGCCGTAAATGGTAATGTGCTGGATCATTATATTAAAGCATCATAACACATAATACACACTTATGCTGACAATGAGGTAATGGAAGTATGGAACGGAGACAATGCACATGGTCAAATTTAGGGTCCTGGAGCACTCATATGTGGCCTGTCAGTCCATATAATAAATTGATGATGGATGGCAATGAACATTCCCCTGCTCCACCATGCTGAATTGGATACCTTGACCATGTGATCTACTAGTCCTACAACTCATCAAGAGAGTGGGTCACATCGTGTTGCCACCAATCCAAGCCATGTTAAGAGATTCACATCGAGTCGTCCACCATGCTGAATTATAATCTGTTGCATCTCAACTTTTTTTTTGAGGGAATGTTGCATCTCAACTGTAGAGGATTCAACGAAACAAATGATGGAGGCCTAGTAAGATAGATATTGGTCTGCGGCCTGTTTATAGGTGTTTGCAGACATGGGTTTTCTTGTTTATAGCAAAAAATGCTATTTCGTATTACAAATGACTACTTCAGCATGCTCTGCATTATTTTCTTTCAAGATAAGAGTCTTTTTTATGCAAAGGTTTTTTCATAAGAATTTTGGAGGAATAGAAACATTAGAATTTCTCCCTACCTTGGTTGTTTGCTATGGGATTTTTCTTGAGGACTCATTTACACTACATTGTAGGAAATTAGCACCCACTCTAACCTCTTGGTGTGGGAATCCTTTGCTTTTCCTGTGATGCAATCAAACACATGAAAATCATGTAGGATTCAAATGAGCATGTCATTGCAATCTTGTGTTTCTTCGTATTCATTCATTTTAGAATCTCGTGAATCGCATAAAAGGGAACAACTCATACTTTCACATGTACTTCTGCTGCATTCAGTTTTTACGCCATTCCATGAAAGTTCCGGTTCGGAGCCCCCGAATGTCGGTGTTTAAAATGTGCTTCCTACCGCACAAGATGAATACTACGACTCTTCTACAACTTTTCTGATAAAAAAATTGCCACTCCTAAGCTAAATGTCATTTCCAATAAAAATCTTCCTCCATTAAATATTCATAAATGGTTTCTTGAGTGGTATTCATGTGGATAACCTCAAATTGATGGTGAATGAAAACATCTCATAGTCATGTACACATAGATCGAATTGTTGGGCAATGTGCTACGTAAAAAAATACCGCACATAACCAAGATCACAAACGAGTGGTGGGCAAAGAAGAAGTACCCTCGACTTATATAGGCGTGTGGGGCGTGGTGTCTTGTGCCTCCCCCACCGAAGGAATTATGCCCTAGAGGAAAATAATAAAGGGTTTATTTGCATATTCCGAAGAGTTCATAATAAGTTTAGTACTGTGCTATAACTGTGTTGGTCCGGAGACACCGATACACGTGTGGTATTAAACAATCAGAGTCCCTAGTAGAACCTTTATACTAGCTCATTGGTCGACTGATGATCAGTCTCTGGATCATGTGACAAATGCGTCACTTGACAATGAGGTTCATGCCATTGTGTAAATGCCATAATGGACATACCCAACATTATTATGTAACACGATCATGTCACGATGTTCATGTTACAATAATAAGAAATATTGTGACCTAATCCTTAGACCGTGAGATCATATCATAATCACTACTTCTGGAGGAGGCTTTGATTGCATCAACCGTCATCATGTAAC
This sequence comes from Dactylis glomerata, assembly GCA_007115705.1. Lineage (NCBI taxonomy): Eukaryota > Viridiplantae > Streptophyta > Magnoliopsida > Poales > Poaceae > Dactylis > Dactylis glomerata. Next base: position 784,697 of record QXEO01001381.1, on the reverse strand, counting down.
TCGGTGATTGAAAAGGTGTCTCTTGGGTTTGCAATGGGGTAGGTGGAGGCAAATGCATCAAGAGCGGGATTTGCTCATGCGCGTGACGGAAGATACTCTGGGCCCACTCGGTGAGATTCATCAAATGTTCCAACATGTGACTAGGTCACAGGGATGGAATATCACTGGAACGAGTAAACAACAATGTCGGTAACGAGATTGAACTAGGTATGAAGATACCGACTATCAAGTCTCAGATATTGCAAGTATCGCAGAAGAGAAAGGAATAGGATATCGACGTTTACGGTAACGACAAAGTTCCTTTGTGGGGAATACACAGGGATCATCACGGATGTCCAAATCCGATTGATGATCATTTACCGGAGAGGAGTCTCGATAATGTCTGGAGTATTCCCGAACCGTAGGGTAACTCAAATTAAGGGTGCAATGACATTAAGATGTTTCTAGAATTATCAAAGAATTGACAGGAGGAAATCAGAAAAGTTCCGCGAAGATCCGAAAGTCGTTCGGAGGGTTCCAGAAGGAGTTTCGGAGCAACGGGGAATTAAATAAAGAAGTAACTGATATTAATTAATTAATTATTACTTAATTTATAAATATAGGCAGCCCACTTAATTGGGTCATCCCTGGAAGGAGAGCCCATTAGGGGGCCGACCAGGCCTCCTAGATGGACCCTAAGGGGTCCATGCGCCTGGGCCAAACAACCAAGGGCCCAATTGGCTAGCCCTGGGGTTTGGGGGTAGGTGAGCATGCCCAAGGCTGCTCCCTCCCACCCTAGCCACCGGCCCTAGGTGTTGCTTGGTGGGGGTGGGGGGTTGATGGCGCGGTGATGATGGTGTGAAAGCTTCTTCTTTAATACACGGCAACGGCGATAGAAAGCTTCTGTGCCAAGTTGACGTGGGAATATGTAATAATTGACCGGCCAGTTGGAAAACCCCAAGAGAAGGTTTTGATGAATATAGCAGCAAGTTTTCTCTCAATTATGAAACCAAGGTTATCAATCCAGTTGGAGGATGAATTACGACTGAAGGTGATGCCCACTAGCTTTGCGACAGCTTCGGACAATTTATAGGGCGCCTCGTCCAAGCTTTGCTTTGCGAGCGGCAACATGGAACCTGCACACAACACAACCAAATACTTTGTTCCCAACTTACGATGAGGTTGTCAATCTCACCGGTTTGCTTGAAACAAAGGGTATGACCGTATCGAGTGGAAAGCAATAGTAATATGCGAGTAAAGTAAACAGTGCGAGTAAAGTAAACAGGTGATAGCAATATAAAGGAAATAGGACCGGGGTCCACAGTTCACTAGTGGTGTCTCTCCATAAGATAAAATAACACATGCTGGGTAAACAAATTACAGTTGGGCAATTGATAGAATAAAGACAATGTGCATGTCGAGAGGATCACTATGAGATTTACTTTGGGCATTACAACAAGATACATAGACCGCCATCCAACTGCATCTATGACTAATAATCAATTTGTGGCGAATCAATCCGAGAACTCCACAAGTATTAAGTTGCGAACAATAGATAATTGCATTAAGCAAAGTGTGTAATGTAAACAAAGCATATGCCCTCGAGCTTATGAATGTTGTTTTCCCCCTAGTAGCAACAGCACATCTACAATCTTAGAGGTTTCTGTCACTCACCCAGATTAAATAGAGGCATGAACCCACTATCGAGCATAAATACTGCCTCTTGGAGTACTTGGCCAAGATAGCTACTAACAACGGAGAGCATGCAAGATCATAAACAACATAGAGATAACATAAGATAAAATTCAGTACATCAACTCAATCATAACACCAATATTCATCGGATCCCAACAAACACAACATGTAGAATTACATAACGGTGATCTCGATCATGTAAGGCAGCTCACGAGATCTAAACATGAAGCACATGGTGGAGAAGACAACCATCTAGCTACTCCTATGGACCCATAGTCCAAGGTAGACTACTCACTCATCGCGCCGGAGGCAAGCATGGCGATGAAGAAGACCTCCGGTGGCAATTCTCCTCTCTGGCAGGGTGCCGGGAAGAGCTTCTGGACCCTCCCGATCTTCGGGTCGACGGCGGCGGCGGATCGCGATGTGTTCTGGAAAAGTGATCGGGTGTTTAGATTTTTCCCGTCGGGGGGTCTTTATAGGCGAAGGGGCGGCATCAGAAGTGGACCAGGGGGCCCACACCACAGGCCGGCGCGGGCCAGGGTGGACCGCGCCCCCTGGTGGTGTGGCCACCCTCTGGTCCAGCTCCGTCTCCTCTTCAGTGTTCTGGAAGCTCCATGAAATATCTGGACGTCTGGCTTTTGTTTCGTCCAATTCCGAGAATATTTCCTGTGTAACTTTTCTGAAACACAAAAATAGCAGAAAACATGGAACTGGCACTGTGGCATCTCGTTAATAGGTTAGTTCCGGAAAATGCATAAAAATGCCACGAAGTGTAACGAAACACTAAGCAAATGGTGTAAAAACAAGCATGGAGCATGAAAAATTATGGATACGTTGGAGACGTATCAGCATCCCCAAGCTTAACTCCTGCTCATCCTCGAGTAGGTAAGTGATAACAAATGAAATAATTTTTGAGGTGACATGCACCTACACAATCTTGATCATATATGTAAGCGTTGTGCGCTGGGATCAAAAGAACTTAAAACATGGGCATGAAAGATATAATCTTGATAGAAGAAACTTAGCAACCATGTTACAACATGAAAAAGAACACAAATGAAAGATCATGAAAATGAAAAAATGAAAGTCAAACGTGTGTTCAAATCATAAGGAAAAACATACAAATGGTTTTCTGCTTGTCCTTTATGGAGTAGCAAAACATAAATGCATAGGACACCTTCAAGTTTAAGAGGGCGACTATATACAAATAATTTAAGAACAAGTGAAACCAACAATATGAATCAATCAATGAAAACTTTGGGACAATGCACATTATACTCAGAATGACAACTATGCTCTCTTAATGGTGCATAAAGGTAGAAGGTGGTGACTCAACATAAAAGTAAAAGAAAGGCCCTTCGTGGAGGGAAGCAGTGATTAAACATGTGCTAGAGCTTTTCATTTGTAAAACAGAGATAAAAATTGGGTTTTGAGAGGTAAATGTTTCATGTCAACGACTGGCAATGGGGTCTTACTATCTTCCATAATAAACAAGTGAGAGCGGTTCCGAATTCTTTGAAAAATTGGCACAGTGGTGCTCTTTTATAAAGTTTTGGCACTCCTCCCCACCTTTTTTCCTTTCTCAAACCATGGCTAACCGATTCCATCGGGTGCCCACCAACATTCACATACCATGGAGGATTGCCTTTTCTTCTTTTAAAATTAGATTGCAATGGTCTGACCAGCTCTCATACAAAATTAATGACGAGCAGATGAAGCTTCCTAGTCGAGAGGTACTTAATTTAATATGGAAGATAGCAATTCTGACCACTACGTCCCCATGAGCTAAAAACAGTGGCACAAAACGAGAAGTAGTTGAAAGTTTTGAAAGGTAGCACATTAAAATTTACTTGGAATGGCTTACAAATACCATGCATAGGAATTTATAGTGGACACAATGGCAAACTTGGTTTTTAGGAGTTGGATGGACGAGTAGAGCTCATACTTAGTACAAATGAGGGCTAGCAAAAGACTGGGAGCGACCAACTAAGAGAGCAATAACGGTCATAATCATGCAAAGCGACAAAGCAACATTAAAAGAAGCATAAGATGGCATCAAAAGTCAAAAACTAAATGATCATAGAGGGTTATGGTGACTTTGTATGAGTCTAACATGTGTGAGCATGCGCCAAGTCAACCCAAATAAAGCATCAAAGGAGAAAACCAAAATAATGCTTCCGAATAATTAAAACAACGCATGATTTTTTCAAAGGCTCATTAAGCAATCTCAGTTATTTGAGACAAGTCATGCTACATTAAAACCACTGAGCATACTATCAAAAAGACATCAAGCACGACATGCAAAAGCCTAGGCCGCAGTCTACACAAGCTCCTTCTTGTACCACTTTTTTGCATAAAGCTTTTTCTCTTTTCCAACACCATTCGAACTTTTTATAAACAACTCTTTTGATGAAAACCAACATGGACCAGAGGTCAAAAATACACCTTGATAAAAAGATATAACAAGATCTGAACACAAATCAAGGCGAAAATCGAAAGCTAAACACAGTTCTAGAAAAAGAGAACACTCGTTGAAATGATAAGAGTGAAAAATGGAGTGTTCTTGGCAAATGAAAAGAAAGCCAACTTCTCCAAAGGAATTTGTTGGGGTCCAACCATTTATTGCAGCAAACAAAACTAAACTAAACTGAAAACTAAAAACAACTGACGCTCCAAGAAAAACGCATAATGCATGAAGCAATAAAAATATAGTGTCTTGAAAGGTGACCTAATTTTTGCCGATGAAGAAGGCGTGCCTCGGGGGCATCCCCAAGCTTTGACGTTTGTACTTCTTGGATATTTCTTGGGGTGCGTGGGCATCCCCAAGCTTGAGCTTTTGTCCATTCTTCAACTCATCTTATCATTCTCCAATCCCTCTACTTTAAAACTTTCTTCATACAAAACTAAACACAAACCTATTAGCAACATTAGTGTAAGCATAACATTGAATCAACCCTTTTTGCTTCAGGTTTCAACACAAAACCACTACATATAAAGCATATACTACTTTAGCAACTTCCCCAAAAGTTCCGTGATCAAAAGAACTAAAAAAGAAAGCGATAAAGCGGCAAACACAAATATTGGCAGAAATCTGTCAAAACAGAACAGCTGACAAAGGTCAAATTTTTAGAGGGTTTTCTGATGCTCAAATCAAAAAATGTTCAACTAATGAAAGTTTGGATATAACCTTGGGTATATGCACAAGAAATCGCAAGTCCAAAAGATATACAGAGAATTTTCACGAATTTTTACGGTGCAGCACCGAAAACTGTTTCAGGACAGCAACATCCTCAAATCTTACCTCACTCAAATTAGAGGCTTCTCTTGGCACAAAAACGAAATAAAAAGGATAAGGAGTGATTATTACAGTAGTAATAACTTCCAAGACTCAAATAAAATAAAAAGAACTGAAAGTAAAAATATTGGGTTATCTCCCATGAGTGCTTTTCTTTAACGCCTTTGAGCTAGGCGCAGAAAGTGCGAATCAAGTAATATCAAGTGAATCATTAAGATCATCTGTAGGAACAAAGAAATGAATTCTATCCAAATGAGTTTTTGAGTACCCCTTGTAGTCCCGCCTTGGTACACTACTTTCATCAAAAAGATTTTCAGGACAAATCCAACTAAAATTATTTTCCAAGGCATCATGAATTCCTACAAGTTTACAAGGTATTGGTATTCTAGAATCTTCATTGGGTGTACCAACAACTTCAACAGGTAAGCCAAGCTTATTAAATTTCTTAAAAACTTCCCTAGCCTCAATAGCAACATCTCTAAATTCTATGCGCAAAGTTTCAAGGATAAAAGCTTTCTTTTCAGGATCCTCAATATCATGAAGCTTAAGGAATATGTATTGCATAAAAGGATTAAGGCTAGCAAACCTAGCTTCTAATATGTGAATTAAATAAGCAGAAGCAACTTCATAACTAGGAGCAAACTTAGCCAAAGACTTTTCCTCAACATCTTTATGCATACTAATATGATTAAAGACCTCCTTAATGTTACTTTTTCCAATAATTGAACCACTACCTACTGAGAGGTCATGCAAAACGTACTTAGGGAACAACATAATGAACTAGAAGTAATAAAGTAACAACTATAAAGGAAACTAATTTTTTTGGTTTTTTGATAAAACGATGCAAGTAAAAATAAAGTAAAAGCAAAACTTAAAACAAAGTAAAGGATGTGCGTGCGAAACTCCCCTTGCAGAAGTCTTCTTTCCTCCCCGGCAACGGCGCCAGAAAACTTGTTGATGGCGCGGTGATGATGGTGTGAAAGCTTCTTCTTTAATACACGGCAACGACGACAGAAAGCTTCTGTGCCAAGTTGACGTGGGAATATGTAATAATTGACCGGCCAGTTGGAAAACCCCAAGAGAAGGTTTTGATGAATATAGCAGCAAGTTTTTCCTCAGTTATGAAACCAAGGTTATCAATCCAGTAGGAGGATGAATTACGACTGAAGGAGATGCCCACTAGCTTCGCGACAGATTCGGACAATTTATATGGCGCCTCGTCCAAGCTTTGCTTTGCGAGCGGCAACGTGGAACCTGCACACAACACAACCAAATACTTTGTTCCCAACTTACGATGAGGTTGTCAATCTCACCGGTTTGCTTGAAACAAAGGGTATGAGCGTATCGAGTGGAAAGCAATAGTAATATGCGAGTAAAGTAAACATTGCGAGTAAAGTAAACAGGTGATCGCAATATAAAGGAAATAGGACCGGGGTCCACAGTTCACTAGTGGTGTCTCTCCATCAGATAAAATAACACATGCTGGGTAAACAAATTATAGTTGGGCAATTGATAGAATAAAGACAACATGCATGTCGATAGGATCACTATGAGATTTACTATGGGCATTACAATAAGATACATAGACCGCCATCCAACTGCATCTATGACTAATAATCCACTTGTGTCGAATCAATCCGAGAACTCCACAAGTATTAAGTTGCGAACAACAGATAATTGCATTAAGCAAAGTGTGTAATGTAAACAAAGCATATGCCCTCGAGCATATGAATGTTGGTTTCCCCCTAGTAGCAATAACACATCTACAACCTTAGAGGTTTCTGTCACTCGCCCAGATTAAATAGAGGCATGAACCCACTATCGAGCATAAATACTCCCTCTTGGAGTCACTAGCAACTACTTGACCAAGATAGCTACTAACAATGGAGAGCATGCAAGATCATAAATAACATAGAGATAACATAAGATAAAATTCAGTACATCAACTCAATCATAACACCAATATTCATCGGATCCCAATAAACACAACATGTAGAATTACATAACGGTGATATCGATCAATAAGGCAGCTCACGAGATCTAAACATGAAGCACATGGTGGAGAAGACAACCATCTAGCTACTGCTATGGACCCATAGTCCAAGGTAGACTACTCACTCATCGCGCCAGAGGCAAGCATGGCGATGAAGAAGACCTCCGGTGGCGATTTCCCTCTCCGACAGGGTGCCGGGAAGAGCTTCTGGACCCTCCCGATCTTCGGGTCGACGGCGGCGGCGGATCGCGATGTGTTCTGGAAAAGTGATCGGGTGTTTAGCTTTTTCCCGTCGGGGGGTCTTTATAGGCGAAGGGGCGACGTCAGAAGTGGACCAGGGGGCCCACACCACAGGCCGGCGCGGGCCAGGGGTGGGCCGCGCCCCCTGGTGGTGTGGCCACCCTCTGGTCCAGCTCTGTCTCCTCTTCGGTGTTCTGGAAGCTCCATGAAATATCTGGACGTCTGGCTTTTGTTCCGTCCAATTCTGAGAATATTTCCTGTGTAACTTTTCTGAAACACAAAAATAGCAGAAAATAGGGAACTGGCACTGTGGCATCTCGTTAATAGGTTAGTTCTAGAAAATGCATAAAAATGCCACGAAGTGTAACGAAACACTAAGCAAATGGTGTAAAAACAAGCATGGAGCATCAAAAATTATGGATACGTTGGAGATGTATCAGCATCCCAAGCTTAACTCCTGCTCGTCCTCGAGTAGGTAAGTGATAACAAAAGAAATAATTTTTGAGGTGACATGCACCTACATAATCTTGATCATATATGTAAGCGTTGTGCGCTGGGATTAAAAGAACTTAAAATATGGGCATGAAAGATATAATCTTGATAGAAGAAACTTAGCAACCATGTTACAACATGAAAAAGAACACAAATGAAAGATCATGAAAATGAAATAATGAAAGTCAAACGTGTGTTCAAATCATAAGAAAAAACATACAAATGGTTTTCAGCTTGTCCTTCATAGAGTAGCAAAATATAAATGCATAGGACACCTTCAAGTTTAAGAGGGCGACTAGATACAAATAATTTAAGAACAAGTGAAACCAACAATATGAATCAATCAATGAAAACTTTGGGACAATGCACATTATACTCAGAATGGCAACTATGCTCTCTTAATGGTGCATAAAGGTAGAAGGTGGTGACTCAACATAAAAGTAAAAGAAAGGCCCTTCGCGGAGGGAAGCCGTGATTAAACATGTGCTAGAGCTTTTCATTTGTAAAACAGAGATAAAAATTGGGTTTTGAGAGGTGGTTGTTTCATGTCAACGACGGGCAGTGGGGTCTTACTATCTTCCATAATAAACAAGTGAGAGCGGTTTCGAGTTCTTTGAAAAATTGGCACATTGGTGCTCTTTTATAAAGCTTTGGCACTCCTCCCCACCTTTTTTCCTTTCTCAAACCATGGCTAACCAATTCCATCGGGTGCCCACCAACATTCACATACCATGGAGGAGTGCATTTTTTCTTCTTTTAAAATTAGATTGCAATGGTCTGACCAGCTCTCATGCAAAATTAATGACGAGCAGATGAAGCTGCCTAGTCGAGGGGTACTTAATTTAATATGGAAGATAGCAATTCCGACCACTACGTCCCCATGAGCTAAAAACAGTGGCACAAAACGAGAAGTAGTTGAAAGTTTTGAAAGGTAGCACATGAAAATTTACTTGGAATGGCTTACAAATACCATGCATAGGAATTTATAGTGGACACAATGGCAAACTTGCTTTTTAGGAGTTGGATGCACGAGTAGAGCTCATACTTAGTACAAATGAGGGCTAGCAAAAGACTGGGAGCAACCAACTAAGAGAGCAATAACGGTTATAATCATGCAAAGCAACAAAGCGACATTAAAAGAAGCATAAGATGGCATCAAAAGTCAAAAACTAAATGATCATAGAGGTTTATGGTAACTTTGTATAAGTCTAACATGTGTGAGCATGCACCAAGTCAACCCAAATAAAGCATCAAAGGAGAAAACCAAAATAATGCTTCCAAATAATTAAAACAACGCATGATTTTTTTCAAAGGCTCATTAAGCAATCTCAGTCATTTGAGACAAGTCATGCTACAGCAAAACCACTAAGGCTCCGTTTGGTTTAGATTCCGCAACCAGCTTCTGCGTTCCCACCGCAGAATCTGAACCAAACGGTTTTTTGAAGCTAACCAGATTTGTAAACGCACCAGATTTTCCTAGTGTAATTCCCGAAGCGGCAGGAGACCAGCTTCCATCGCGTTCACAGCGGACCTATATGCGTGAAATTACCCACTGCCATCGGTAAGTTATACCGCTTGGTTGTTTTCTATCCCAGCCGAGGGAAACCTCCCATCCCCTCTCTCTCTCATTAGGCACGGATCGATCAAACAGACTGGCGGCTAGGGTTCCAGCCGCCCATCCACTGCCGCCTCTCCGGCCTGCCGGCCGGCGACGAGGCTCCGGCCTCATATATTATCCTTCTCATCCCCGACCTGTAAGCACACCATCCTTTTTCTCCGTCTCGATCATCTGGAGTTTGATAAGTGTGATGAAGATGAGGACTATCTACCTGAATCAGCACATGCAACACCACATACACAAGGAGATGATGTTCTGGAAGTGGAGAATGAAGAATCTATGAATGACCTTCGGAGTAGGATCGCTGATGCTTTGCTCATGGCGAGACAGGCATAAAATATTTATGTTGATGGAGAACATTATCATGTGAACCATATATTTTGTAACTACTTGAGGATATCACTTTTATATTCATATTATCAGTAAGTATGGATCATTACAAAAAAATAAAAAATGTCCCAAATAGGTGATTTACATATCAATTAGTGCACGTATTGACATTTTCCGATCAATTCGCGTATAAACAGTCTCTGTAGGCCTCAGGGGCATTACAGACATTTCTAACCAAACCCACAGTTCACAGTTGCTACAACCAAACAACTTTTAGAAAATCCACAGTTCTCAGCTCACAGCAGCTTTTTCACAGTTCACAGTTCACAGCAGCTTTTTCAGAATCCACAGCTCAACCAAACACACCCTAAGCATACTATCAAAAAGACATCAAGCACGACATGCAAAAGCCTAGGCCGCAGTCTACACAAGCTCATTCTTGTACCACTTTTTTGCATAAAGCTTTTTCTCTTTTCCAACATCATTCGAACTTTTTATAAACAACTCTTTTGATGAAAACCAACATGGAGCAAAGGTCAAAAATATGCCTTGATAAAAATATACAACAAGATCTGAACACAAATCAAGGCGAAAATTGAAAGCTAAATGCAGTTCTAGAAAAAGAGAACACTCGTTAAAACGATAAGAGTGAAAAACGGAGTGTTCTTGGCAAATGAAAAGCAAGGCAACTTCTCCAAAGGAATTTATTGGGGTACAACCATTTATTGCAGCAAACAAAACTAAACAAAACTGAAAACTAAAAACAACTGACGCTCTAAGAAAAACGCATAATGCATGAAGCAATAAAAATATAGTGTCTTGAAAGGTGACCTGATTTTTGCCGATGAAGAAGGCATGTCTCGGGGGCATCCCCAAGTTTTGACGCTTGTACTTCTTGGATATTTTTTGGGGTGCGTGGGCATCCCCAAGCTTGAGCTTTTGTCCATTCTTCAACTCATCTCATCATTCTCCAATCCCTATACTTAAAAACTTCCTTCATACAAAACTAAATACAAATCTATTAGCAACATTAGTGTAAGCATAACATTGATTCAACCCTTTTTTGCTTCAGGTTTCAACTCAAAACCACTACATATAAAGCATATACTACTGTAGAAACTTCCCCAAAAGTTCCGTGATCAAAAGAACTCAAAAAGAAAGCGATAAAGCGGCAAACACAAATATTGGCAGAAATCTGTCAAAACAGAACAGCTGACAAAGGTCGAATTTTTAGAGGGTTTTGTGTTGCTCAAATCAAAAAGTGTTCAACTAATTAAAGTTTGGATATAACCTTGGGCATATGCACAAGAAATCGCAGGTCCAAAAGATATACAGAGAATTTTCACGAATTTTTACGGTGCAGCACCGAAAACTGTTTCAGGACAGCAACATCCCCAAATCTTACCTCACTCAAATTAGAGGCTTCTCTTGGCACAAAAACGAAATAAAAAGGATAAGGAGCGGTTATTACAGTAGTAATAAATTCCAAGACTCAAATAAAAGAAAAATAACTAAAAGTAAAAACATTGGGTTATCTCCCAAGAGTGCTTTTCTTTAACGCCTTTGAGCTAGGCGCAGAAAGTGCGAATCAAGTAATATCAAGTGAATCATTAAGATCAGCTGTAGGAACAAAGAAATGAATTCTATCCAAATGAGTTTTTGAGTACCCCTTGTAGTCCCGCCTTGGTACACTACTTTCATCCAAAAAAAATCAGGACAAATCCAACTAAAATTATTTTCCAAGGCATCATGAATTCCTACAAGTTTACAAGGTATTGGCATTCTAGAATCTTCATTGGGTGTACCAACAACTTCAACAGGCGAGCCAAGCTTATTAAATTTCTTAAAAACTTCCCTAGCCTTAACTCAGGGAGGAAGAGGTCAAAGCTATCCCTCTCAAACAACCCTGCAATTACGATACAGAAAGTCTCTTGTGTCCCCAACACACCCAATACACTTGTCAGATGTATAGGTGCACTAGTTCGGCGAAGAGATAGTGAAATACAAGCGGTAGTGATGATTATGAGTAGTAAATGCAATCTGGAATAAAAATGGCTGCGAGCAAACATGTAACAAAACAGCAAGTAAACGGTGTGCAAGGCTTGGAAACAAGGCCTAGGGATCATACTTTCACTAGTGGACACACTCCCAACAATATAACATGAATGAACAAATAAACAACTTCTCTCCACTATGGTACTCTGAATTACTCTCCTATTGAATAACACTAATCATTGTGTAGTGGCTACAGAAGCACCCCTTAAAGTTCATCAAGTACTTGACAAACACCACTCATAGAGATATCCAAATTAGATCACAATTCAAGATAGATATCATTGCAACTTAGACCAAGTACTAACACGGTGCACACACTGTCACCATTACACCATGAAAGGAGGAATAGATCACTCAAACTATCATAGCAATAATTATTCTCATAATCCACAAGAGATCACAATCATAGCCTAAACCAAGTACCACCATGATGCACGCACTGTCACCGTTACATCATGGCAGGAGGAATAGATTACTTTAATAACACCACTAGAGTACACATAATATCTGAATAATAACATCTACTTGTTCAACATGATACAAAGCTCACGATCACATAAAGATCACATCATGGGAGAGAGAGGTGAACCACATAGCTACCGGTAGAGCCCTCAGCCCCGGGGATGAACTACTCCCTCCTCATCATAGGAGACAGCAAGGTTGATGGAGATGGCGGTGAGGTCGATGGAGACGGCGGAGACGGCGATGGAGACCGATGGAGATGGCTCCGAGGGCACTTCCCCGTCCCGGCAGGGTGCCGGAACAGAGACTTCTGTCCCCCGAAATTTGTCGACGGTGGCAGCGGAGCTGCGGAACTGCTTCTGGAAAATTGCCGAATCCCCCAGGGTTTTCCATCCTGAGGCTTCTTATAGGCGAAGGGGCGATGTCAGAGGTGGCCCCAGGCCTCCTCACACTAGGGTGGCGTGGCCAGGGCCTGGGCCGCGCCAGCCCTATGTGAGGGTGGCCTGTGGCCCCTCTCCTTCCTCTCTTCGGATGTCTGGATGCTCCCGGGAAAAATAAGACTTTTGGCTTTGGTTTCGTCCAATTCCGAGAATATTTCCTGTGTATCACTTCTGAAACACAAAAACAGCAGAAAACAGGGAACTCGCACTATGGCTACTCGTTAATAGGTTAGTTCCGGAAAATGCATAAAAGTGCCACGAAGTGTAACGAAACAGTAGGCAAATGGTGTAAAAACAAGCATGGAGCATCAAAAATTATAGATACGTTGGAGACGTATCAGCATCCCCAAGCTTAACTCCTGCTCGTCCTCGAGTAGGTAAGTGATAACAAAAGAAATAATTTTTGAGGTGACATGCACCATCACAATCTTGATCATATATGTAAGCATTGAGTGCTGAGATCAAAGAACTTAAAACATGGGCATGAAAGACATAATCTTGACAATAAGGACTTAGCAACCATGTTATAAACATGAAAATGAACACAAACAAAAGATCATGAAAATGAAACAATGAAAGTCAAACGTGTGTTCAAATCATAAGGAAAAACATACAAATGGTTTTCAGCTTGTCCTTCATGGAGAGCAAAACATAAATGCATAGGACACCTTCAAGTTTAAGAGGGCGACTAGATACAAATAATTTAAGAACAAGTGAAACCAACAATATGAATCAATCAATGAACTTTGGGACAATGCATATTACACTAAGAATGAAAACTATGCTCTCTTAATGGTGTATAAAGAAAGAAGGTGGTGACTCAACATAAAAGTAAAAGAAAGGCCCTTCGCAGAGGGAAGCAGTGATTAAACATGTTCTAGAGCTTTTCATTTGTAAAACAGAGAGATAAAACTTGAGTTTTGAGAGGTGGTTGCTTTTGTCAACGACTAGCAATGGGGTTCTTACTATCTTCCATACAAAAATGAAGCAAGTTTTTGAGAGAGAGATTGGCACTTTTGTGCTCTTTTTATAAAACTTGGCACTCCTCCCCACCTTTTTTCCTTTCACAAACCATGGCTAACCGATTCCATCGGGTGCCCACCAACATTCACATTCCATGGAGGAGTGCCTTTTTTCTTTTCTTTTTTTCCTTTTTTTTCTTTTTGGAATAAGCAATATGGAAGATAGCAAATCCAACCACTACGTCCTCATGAGCTAAAAACAGTGGCACAAAACGAGAAGTAGTTGAAAGTTTTGAAAGGTAGCACATGAAAATTTACTTGGAATGGCTTGCAAATACCATGCATAGGAGTTTATAGTGGACACAATGGCAAACTTGGTTCTAGGGAGTTGGATGCACGAGTAGAGCTCATACTCAGTACAAGATGAGGGCTAGCAAAAGACTGGGAGCGACCAACTAAGAGAGCAATAACGGCCATAATCATGCAAAGCGACAAAGCAACATTAAAAGAAGCATAAGATGGCATCAAAAGTTAAAAACTAAATGATCATAGAGCCTATAGGCGACTTTGGATGAGTCTAACATGTGTGAGCATGCGCCAAGTCAACCCAAATAAAGCATCAAAGGAAAAAACCAAATAAATGCTTCCATATAATAAAAACAACGCATGATTTTTTTCAAAGGCTCATTAAGCAATCTCAGTTATTTGAGATAAGTCATGCTACAGCAAAACCACTAAGCATACTATCAAAAAGACATCAAGCATGACATGCAAAAGCCTAGGCCGCAGTCTACACAAGCTCCTTCTTGTACCACTTTTTTGCATAAAGCTTTTTCTCTTTTCCAACACTATTTGAAATTTTTTATAAACACCTCTTTTGATGAAAACCAATAAAGATCAGAGGCAAAAATACACCTCGATGAAAAGATATAACAAGATCTGAACGCAAATCAAGGCGAAAATCACAAGCTAAACGCAGTAGCAGAAAAAGAGAACACTCATTGAACGATAAGAGTGAAAACTAGAGTGTTCTTGACAAATGAAAAGCGAGTTCATCTCCTCCAAAAGAAACATGACGTGATCAAACCATTTAATGCAGCAAACAAAGCAAAAAAAAACTAAAAACAAAAACAACTGACGCTCCAAGAAAAATACATAGTGCATGAAGCAATAAAAATATAGTGTCTTGAAAGGTGACCTGATTTTTGCCGATGAAGAAGGGGTGCCTCGGGGGCATCCCCAAGCTTTGACGCTTTTACTTCTTGGATATTTCTTGGGGTGCATGGGCGTCCCCAAGCTTGAGCTTTTGTCCATTCTTCATCTCATCTCATCATTCTCCAATCCCTACACTTGAAAACTTTCTTCATACAAAACTAAACACAATTCTATTAGCAACATTAGTGTAAGCATAACATTGAATCAACCCTTTTTGCTTCAGGTTTCAACCTAAAACCACCACATATATAGCAAATACTACAGTAGCAACTTCTCTAAAAGTTCCGTGATCAAAAGAACTCAAAAGAAAGCGATAAAGTGGCAAACACAAATATTGGCAGAAATCTGTCAAAACTGAACAGCTGACAAAGGTCGAATTTTTTAGGGGTTTTCTGTTGCTCAAATCAAAAAGTGTTCAACTAACAAAAGTTTGGATATAACCTGGGGCATATGCACAAGAAATCGCAGGTCCAAAAGATATACAGAGAATTTTCACGAATTTTTACTTTGCAGCACCGAAAACGGTTTCAGGACAGCAACATCCCCAAATCTTTACCTCACTCAAATTAGAGGCTTCTCTTGGCACAAAAACGAAATAAAAAGGATAAGGAGCGGTTATTACAGTAGTAATAACTTCCAAGACTCAAATAAATGAAAAGTACTGAAAATAAAACAATGGGTTATCTCCCAAGAGTGCTTTTCTTTAACGCCTTTGAGCTAGGCGCAGTAATTTGCAAAGATGCTCATGTGGGCGCCATATAAGAGCTTGAGGCAAAGGCGCCATATAGGAACTTAAAGCAATAGAGAGCATCAAAAAGCATATGTGAAAGACATTTATATCTGAACCACTTCCTATGCATAGGAATCTTGTAAGAAAATAAATCAACGAGGCACATAGTAGCAAGCATGGATAGATAAAACAAGTGCCACTTCAAGATTTGCAACATAAAGAGGGGAAACTTAATATTGTTGAGATCCATCAAACCATGTTTCCCTCTCTCAAAATAACTTTCAGTAGCATCATGAATAGAACTAACAATATAACTATCACATAAAACATCCCTATCATGAGCCACATGCATAAAAGGATTAATACTCCCTACATGAACAATAGTAGTAGGAGCAGATTCAACAGAATAATTATTCTCATCACCATAATCATCATAAATAGGAGGCATATTGTAATCATAACTAATTTTATCCTCAATAGTAGGTGAACTGAAAATATTATACCCATCATCATAACCATCATAAACTAGAGGTTTAGTATCATCGCAAGCTAAAGAACAGCAATTTTGCAAAGCATATTCTTCAAACATATCATCATAAGAAGGAACATCACATAGGGGAGATAAAATATCATCAGAGCAAACTTTCTCCACTAAAGCTGGGAAACTAAAAATATCATGCTTAACAAAACCAGCTTCCCCAAGCTTAGACTTTTCTGTAGTATTAGCAATAACGGTGTTCAAAGCATTCATACTAACAACACTATTAGCATGCAAATTAAGCTCCAAAGGTTTTTCAATTTTCTCTTCAAACACTTCATATCTAAACTCAGGAAAAAAACTAAAGAACTCATTATTTTCCATTAAGCCTAACTAGTGAAAATAAAAACAAGAAACAAAAAGATGTAATTGCAGAATCTAAAGGAAATAACTCCGAGCACTCACACAGGAGGATGCGAGTACCTTTTACCTTACCTCCCCGGCAACGGCGCCAGAAAAGAGCTTGATGTCTACGCACTTCTACTCTTGTAGACACTTGTTGGGCCTCCAAGTGCAGAGGTTTGTAGAACAGCAGCAAGTTTCCCTTAAGTGGATCACCCAAGGTTTATCAAACTCAGGGAGGAAGAGGTCAAAGCTATCCCTCTCAAACAACCCTGCAATTACGATACAGAAAGTCTCTTGTGTCCCCAACACACCCAATACACTTGTCAGATGTATAGGTGCACTAGTTCGGCGAAGAGATAGTGAAATACAAGCGGTAGTGATGATTATGAGTAGTAAATGCAATCTGGAATAAAAATGGCTGCGAGCAAACATGTAACAAAACAGCAAGTAAACGGTGTGCAAGGCTTGGAAACAAGGCCTAGGGATCATACTTTCACTAGTGGACACACTACCAACAATATAACATGAATGAACAAATAAACAACTTCTCTCCACTATGGTACTCTGAATTACTCTCCTATTGAATAACACTAATCATTGTGTAGTGGCTACAGAAGCACCCCTTAAAGTTCATCAAGTACTTGACAAACACCACTCATAGAGATATCCAAATTAGATCACAATTCAAGATAGATATCATTGCAACTTAGACCAAGTACTAACACGGTGCACACACTATCACCATTACACCATGAAAGGAGGAATAGATCACTCAAACTATCATAGCAATAATTATTCTCATAATCCACAAGAGATCACAATCATAGCCTAAACCAAGTACCACCATGATGCACGCACTGTCACTGTTACACCATGGCAGGAGGAATAGATTACTTTAATAAAACAACTAGAGTACACATAATATCTGAATAATAACATCTACTTGTTCAACATGATACAAAGCTCACGATCACATAAAGATCACATCATGGGAGAGAGAGGTGAACCACATAGCTACCGGTAGAGCCCTCAGCCCCGGGGATGAACTACTCCCTCCTCATCATAGGAGACAGCAAGGTTGATGGAGATGGCGGTGAGGTCGATGGAGACGGCGGAGACGGCGATGGAGACCGATGGAGATGGCTCCGGGGGCACTTCCCCGTCCCGGCAGGGTGCCGGAACAGAGACTTCTGTTCCCCGAAATTCGTCGACGGTGGCGGCGGAGCTGCGAAACTGCTTCTGGAAAATTGCCGAATCCCCCAGGGTTTTCCGTCCCGAGGGTTCTTATAGGCGAAGGGGCGATGTCAGAGGTGGCCCCAGGCCTCCTCACACTAGGGTGGCATGTGGCCCCTCTTCTTCCTCTCTTCGGATGTCTGGATGCTCCCGGGAAAAATAAGACTTTTGGCTTTGGTTTCGTCCAATTCCGAGAATATTTCCTATGTATCACTTCTGAAACACAAAAACAGCAGAAAACAGGGAACTGGCACTGTGGCAACTCGTTAATAGGTTAGTTCCGGAAAATGCATAAAAGTACCACGAAGTGTAACGAAACAGTAAGCAAATGGTGTAAAAACAAGCATGGAGCATCAAAAATTATAGATACGTTGGAGACGTATCAGCATCCCCAAGCTTAACTCCTGCTCGTCCTCGAGTAGGTAAGTGATAACAAAAGAAATAATTTTTGAGGTGACATGCACCATCACAATCTTGATCATATATGTAAGCATTGAGTGCTGAGATCAAAGAACTTAAAACATGGGCATGAAAGACATAATCTTGACAATAAGGACTTAGCAACCATGTTATAAACATGAAAATGAACTCAAAAGAAAGCGATAAAGTGGCAAACACAAATATTGGCAGAAATCTATCAAAACTGAACAGCTGACAAAGGTCGAATTTTTTAGGGATTTTCTGTTGCTCAAATCAAAAAGTGTTCAACTAACAAAAGTTTGGATATAACCTGGGGCATTTGCACAAGAAATCGCAGGTCCAAAAGATATACAGAGAATTTATACGAATTTTTATGGTGCAGCACCGAAAACAGTTTTAGGACAGCAACATCCCCAAATCTTTACCTCACTCAAATTAGAGGCTTCTCTTGGCACTAAAACGAAATAAATAAGATAAGGAGCGGTTATTACAGTAGTAATGACTTCCAAGACTCAGATAAAAGAAAAAGTACTGAAAAGAAAACATTGGGTTATCTCCCAAGAGTGCTTTTCTTTAACGCCTTTGAGCTAGTTGCAGAAAATTGTGAATCAAGTAACATCAAGTGATGAAGCATCAAGCTCATAATTTGCTCTAAGAATAGAGTCAGAAAGCAATTTCTTTCTTTTCCTAGGGAAGTGTTCCATACCTTTCTTTAGTGGGAATTGATATTTGATGGTGCCTTCCCTCATATCAATGATAGCACCTACAGTTCGAAGAAAGGGTCTTCCCAAAATAATAGGACATGAAGCATGTCATTCAACGTCCATAACAAGAAAATCAACGGGAACAAGGTTATTGTTAACCACAATAAGAACATCATTAATTCTTCCCAAAGGTTTCTTCTTAGCAACATCAGCAATAGGAACATCAAAATAGCATTTTTCAAGCGGTGGTAAATCAAGCATGTCATAAATTTTTCTAGGCATGATAGAAATACTAGCACCTAGATCACATAAAGCATGGCAATCATAACCATTAACATGCATATCAATGATGGGTTCCCATCCATCTTCTAACTTCTTGGGAACAGAGGCTTTTTCTTCAACTTTTCATCCCTAATTTTTATGAGAGCATTGGTAATATGCTTAGTAAAAGCAATATTTAAAGAACTAGCATTGGGAGTCAAAGCAAGCTTTTGCAAGAACAAAATAACTTCAGATATATTGCAGCCATCAATATCAAAATCATTAAAAGAAGTAGAGCTATCATCTCCTACACTCCAAAAAATTTCAGCACTCTTTTGAGAAAAAGTTTTGGCAGTTTTAGGCCTTTTAACACAAGGAGTGGGAGTTTTCTCTACACCAATCAAAGTAAGAGGATTGCTACCAGTAGGAGCAACATCATTAGAGGTAGTAATAGTATATACCTTCATCTCTCTAGCCATCTCATCTTCTCTTTCCCACCTGGCATGCAATTCCGCTAACAATCTAATATTTTCATCAATTCCAACTTGAATAGCATTAGCGGTAGCAAAAACATTGTTCTCTTTCACATCATTAGGAAACACTTTTAGTTTCAGAAGTTCAACATCATGAGCAAGGCTATCAACTTTAGAAGCAAGAATATCAATTTTGCCTAACTTTTCCTCAACAGACTTGTTAAAAGCAGTTTGCTTACCGATGAAGTCCTTGAGCATTACCTCAAGCTCGGAGGGCGCGGCCCTAGTGTTGTTGTAAGAATTACCATAAGAGTTACCATAACCATTACCATTGATAGAAGGATACGGCCTATAATTGTTACTAGCAAAATTGTTCCTATAAGCATTGTTGTTAAAATTATTGTTTCTAATGAAATTCACATCAACATGCTCTTCTTGAGCAACCAGAGAGGCCAAAGGAACATTATTAGGATCAACATGAGTCCTATCATTAGCAAGCATAGCCATAATGGTATCAATCTTATCATTCAAGGAAGAGGTTTCCTCAACAGAATTTACCTTCTTACCTTGTGGAGCTCTCTCGGTGTGCCATTCAGAATAATTTACCATCATGTTGTCGAGTAGCTTTGATGCGGCGCCCAAGGTAAGGGACATAAAAGTGCCTCCAGCAGCTGAATCAAGTAGGTTCCTTGAAGAAAAATTCAGTCCTGCATAAAAAGTTTGGATAATCATCCAAGTAGTCAGTCCATGAGTGGGGCAATTCTTTATCATAGATTTCATTCTTTCCCAAGCTTGAGCAACATGTTCATTATCAAACTGAGTAAACTTCATAATATTGCTACGCAAGGATATAATCTTAGCAGGAGGATAGTATCTACCAATAAAAGCATCCTTACACTTAGCCCATGAATCAATACTATTCTTAGTCAAAGACAGCAACCAATCTTTAGCTTTTCCTCTCAAAGAAAAAGGAAACAACTTGAGCTTAATAATATCACTATCAACATCCTTATATTTCTGCATCTCACATAGCTCAACAAAACCGTTGAGATGAGCTGCTGCATCTTCAGTACTAGCACCAGAAAATTGCTCTTTCATAACAAGGTTCAACAAAGCAGGCTTAATCTCATAAAAGTTTGCAGCAGTAGCAGGTGGCTTAATAGGAGTGCAGATAAAATCACTATTGTTTGTGCTAGTAAAGTCACACAACTTGGTATTTTTAGGATTGGCCATTTCAGCAAAACGAAAGTAAACAAGTAAAAACAACTACCAAGGATTCTAATTTTTTTGGGTTTTTGATATAAAGCAATGCAGGTAAAATAAATAAAGTAAAGCAAAACAATAACAAAGTAAAGGATGTGTGTGCGAAAAACTCCCCTCACAGAAGTCTTCTCTTCCTCCCCGGCAACGACGCCAGAAAATTAGCTGATCCCTTTGATGACGTGTGGTTGACATGGGAGCAGACTGTCCTTGTGCGTGGTGGATAACCAGCCCGTTGGGAACCCCAAGAGGAAGGTATGATGAGTATAGCAGCTAGTTTTCCCTCAGTTAAGAAACCAAGGTTTAATGTCGATCAGGAGAGGAGAGACAATGACGACTGAAGGTGATGCGGACTGGCTTAGTGACACTCCAACAAGGGCGCCATTAACGATACTTGTTGACTCGTCTTCGGCCAGCAGCAACGCGGAACCTGCACACAACACAAACAAATACTTTGTTCCCAACTTGCGATGAGGTTGTCAATCTCACCGGTTTGCTTGAAACAAAGGTTATGAGCGTATCGAGTGGAAAACAATATAGTATGCGAGTAAAGTAAACAGTACGAGTAAAGTAAACAGTGCGAGTAAAGTAAACAGGTGATAGCAATATGATGGAAATAGGACCGGGATCCACAGTTCACTAGTGGTGTCTCTCCATAGATAAAATAACACATGCTGGGTAAACAAATTACAGTTGGGCAATTGATAGAATAAAGATAAACGTGATATGTCAAGAAGATCACTATGAGATTTACTCTGGGCATTACAACAAAATACATAGACCGCCATCCAACTGCATCTATGACTAATAATCCACTCCCGGGGATATCAATCCGAACACCCTAGAAGTATTAAGTTGCGAACAACAGATAATTGCATTAAGCAAAGTGTGTAATGTAAACAAAGCATATGCCCTTGAGCATATGAATATTGTTTTCTCCCTAGTAGCAACAGCACATCTACCACCTTAGAGGTTTTTGTCACTCCCACAGGTGAAATAGAGGCATGAACCCACTATCGAGCATAAATACCCCCTCTTGGAGTCACTAGCAACTACTCGGCCAAGATAGCTACTAACAACGGAGAGCATGCAAGATCATAAAGAACATAGAGATAACAAAAGATATAATTCAGTACAGCAACTTAATCATAAACACCAATATTCATCGGATCCCAACAAACCAAACATGTAGAATTACATAACGGTGATCTCAATCATGTATGGCAGCTCATGAGATCTAAACATGAAGCACATGGTGGAGAAGACAACCATCTAGCTACTGCTATGGACCCATAGTCCAAGGTAGACTACTCACTCATCGCTCCGGAGGCAAGCATGGTGATGAAGAAGACCTCCGGTGGCGGTTCCCCTCTCCGGCAGGGTGCCGGGAAGAGCTTCTAGACCCTCCCGATCTTCGGGTCGACGGTGGCGGCGGATCGCGATGTGTTCTGGAAATCTGATCGGGTACTTAGGTTTTTTCTGTCGGGGGGTCTTTATAGGCGAAGGAGCGTCGTCAGAGGGGGAGCCAGGCGCCCTCACGCGGGGCCCGCGCGGCCAGGGGCCTAGCCGCGCCGCCCCCTGCGTGTGGGGCCCTGGTGGCCCCCCTCCGGCTCTCCTTCGGATCTCTGGAAGTTTCCGGGAAAAATAAGACTTCAAGAACTTGTTTCGTCCAATTCCGAGAATATTTCCTGTGTATCACTCTGAGACACAAAAACAGCAGAAAACAAGGAACTGGCACTGTGGCAACTCGTTAATAGGTTAGTTCCGGAAAATGCATAAAAATGCCACTAAGTGTAACGAAACAATAGGCAAATGGTGTAAAAACAAGCATGGAGCATCAAAAATTATAGATACGTTGGAGACGTATCAAGCGGCAACGTGGAACCTGCACACAACATAACCAAATACTTTGTTCCCAACTTACAATGAGGTTGTCAATCTCACCGGTTTGCTTGAAACAAAGGGTATAAGCGTATCGAGTGGAAAGCAATAGTAATATGCGAGTAAAGTAAACAGTGCAAGTAAAGTAAACAGGTGATAGCAATATAAAGGAAATAGGACCGGGGTCCACAGTTCACTAGTGGTGTCTCTCCATAAGATAAAATAACACATGCTGGGTAAACAAATTACAGTTGGGCAATTGATAGAATAAAGACAACGTGCATGTCGAGAGGATCACTATGAGATTTACTCTGGGCATTACAACAAGATACATAGACCGCCATCCAACTGCATCTATGACTAATAATCCACTTGTGGTGAATCAATCCGAGAACTCCACAAGTATTAAGTTGCGAACAACAGATAATTGCATTAAGCAAAGTGTGTAATGTAAACAAAGCATATGCCCTCGAGCATATGAATGTTGTTTTCCCCCTAGTAGCAACAGCACATCTACAACCTTAGAGGTTTCTGTCACTCCCCCAGATTAAATAGAGGCATGAACCCACTATCGAGCATAAATACTCCCTCTTAGAGTCACTAGCAACTACTTGGCTAAGATAGCTACTAACAATGGAGAGCATGCAAGATCATAAACAACATAGAGATAACATAAGATCAAATTCAGTACATCAACTCAATCATAACACCAATATTCATCGGATCCCAACAAACACAACATGTAGAATTACATAACGGTGATCTCGATCATGTAAGGCAGCTCACGAGATCTAAACATGAAGCACATGGTGGAGAAGACAACCATCTAGCTATTGCTATGGACCCATAGTCCAAGGTAGACTACTCACTCATCGCGCCGGAGGCAAGCATGTGTTGAGAGCATAATTTGGCTAGTTAATTTGTATGAGAGCCAAATTAAATTAATGATTGATCAAGATATTTGACTGATAAATTGTGCAAGAATTATTGCAACAGGGATTTTACAAGGACAAGTTCTAGCTAGACTCAGAGATATTTGAAGCCACAACGTCGCTACCTGGGACAACCGGTCTCGGATGTGTCAAGCTGAAATCCTGTGAAGACCACTACGACCACATGAAGAAAGTTGCAGCAGCAAAGTGCATGCATGCATCTACGATCAGTCATTGCGAGTTGGATTAGCATCATAGCTGGAGTATTTTATTTGTATACAACCACTTGGTGCTGGTACATACGTGAATTTGGTCCAGAGATAGTATAGAGATATCACGGTCGACATACGTGAATTTGGTCCAGAGATAGTACTCCAGCTATGATGATCGTAGATGCATGCATACGTGAATTTGGTCCAGAGATAGTACATACGTGAATTTGGACTAGATATCACGGTCGACATACTAGAGATATCTCTGGACCAAATTCACGTATGTACCAGCACCAAGTGGTTGTATACAAATAAAATACTCCAGCTATGATGCTAATCCAACTCGCAATGACTGATCGTAGATGCATGCATGCACTTTGCTGCTGCAACTTTCTTCATGTGGTCGTAGTGGTCTTCACAGGATTTCAGCTTGACACATCCGAGACCGGTTGTCCCAGGTAGCGACGTTGTGGCTTCAAATATCTCTGAGTCTAGCTAGAACTTGTCCTTGTAAAATCCCTGTTGCAATAATTCTTGCACAATTTATCAGTCAAATATCTTGATCAATCATTAATTTAATTTGGCTCTCATACAAATTAACTAGCCAAATTATGCTCTCAACAGCATGGCGATGAAGAAGACCTTCGGTGGTGATTCCCCTCTCTGGTAGGGTGCCAGGAAGAGCTTCTGGACCCTCCCGATCTTCGGGTCGACGGCGGCGGCGGATCGCGATGTGTTCTAGAAAAGTGATCGGGTGTTTAGGTTTTTCCCGTCGGGGGGTCTTTATAGGTGAAGGGGCGGCGTCAGAAGTGGACCAGGGGGCCCACACCACAGGCTGCGTGGGCCAGGGGTGGGCCGCGCCCCTGGTGGTGTGGCCACCCTCTGGTCCGGCTCCGTCTCCTCTTCGGTGTTCTGGAAGCTCCGTGAAATATCTGGACGTCTGGCTTTTGTTTCGTCCAATTCCGAGAATATTTCCTGTGTAACTTTTCTGAAATACAAAAACAGCAGAAAACAGGGAACTGGCACTGTGGCATCTCGTTAATAGGTTAGTTCCAAAAAATGCATAAAAATGCCACGAAGTGTAACAAAACACTAAGCAAATGGTGTAAAAACAAGCATGGAGCATCAAAAATTATGGATACGTTGGAGACGTATCAGGGGTAAGGTCTCCTCGCATCTGCTTATATAAACCCCCCCCCATAGAGGAGAGTTTGACACAAGTTGATTGAGGGAGTTCCTAGAAGAGCTCTCCTCTGCCCTATGCACTACCTCTCTTCCTCTTTCCCTCTGGCTTAGCTCCCACGTTTGGAGTCGGGCTAGCGAGTTAGAGGATTCTCCTCATACCGGACGCCATCAAGCTGTAGGACTTCCAGTCCAAACACTTCTTCTTCCGCTGCTCTGCTGGACTAGATCCGGAAGGAGTCATGATACGCCGTACGTGTGCGAGTACTATGGGGTACTGCACGTGCGACACTATGTCGGTGCGCCAATGCGATCGCACTGGCATCATGGTGCCGAGGCACCGTGGCGTAGTGGCGTCGAGTTCTTCACGACCTTGAGGTCGGCTACGTTGGCTTCATCATCAACGCCTGTGCGGGGGCATAATCCCCGCGATCGGTCTACGAGGGTACATCACCGATCTCTAGTTAATCGTTACAGTATTACTAGATAGATAGATGTGGGCAATTCGAGGTTCCGTAGGTAATAATTTTTTTTATTTGCATCGAACGTCAACACCCACCCCCTTATATAGTCATTGTCTGACCTAGGGGGAGGAGTCCACCGCTAGTACTCCTTCCTCCCAAATCGACTTGGGGAGGAAGTGGAGTCCACTAGGAGTTCCTCTCTTTCTGTGTTGCTAGTTATTTCTAGAACCTTCTAGTACCTGCTATGCATGCAAAAAGCTTTTACCATGTGCAGAAAACTATTATGTGCACTTCGACATTATTCTAGGCACTTCCGGGATCATTTGGGGCCTCTCTAAAGCATTCTGACACTATCCAAGGCACTTTGGGAAACCTTCTCTCTTATCTTCATATCTCACTCATGTGTTTTAAATGTTGCTAAACCTTGTTTTGTATGTAACCCATAGGGTTTGGATATATGTGGACATGTCTGGAAAACTCTTTTGTAACAATAATCGGTGACATGCTCTTGATAGCCGCACCGATTTCCACATATAACACGAAGATCTTTCTCATGTGAACCTTTCGTATTATGTATGTGAACATCTCACATTGGTTCTCAATACTTCACATAACCCAAGGCAAAATTGTTATGCTATCATCGCTATCTGACATGTACTCTTTTACTCGTCTTGTATTATTGGTGTCCCTATAACAAACATCTTAGTCATGTTGTCTCGCAAGATGATGATAGACATCATAATACCTGAGTGGGTCCAGAGTGTATTCTCCATCACCGGAATAACAATTCCCAATCTTGACATAACTAGAACTATAACATACCTTCCGACATACTATGTAGACCATAGTTATCGACATAACGTTTGATGATCTCATGGTAACCATTCAGTATCCAAATCTATGTTATTCTCATGATGTTAACAAAACTAATAAATGATAATATTACTTGTCTTGAGAAATACCGACAATATATTGACGACGTGTTTTGCGGTATATCAATAGGGGCTGTCCAACATCATTGTTCACGCCAAACAATGTGTTTTAATTTATTATTGGCAACCCCATAACACCTTACTTGTACCCCTAGTCATGAAAATGTAACATCCCAAAGTAGGATTTGTTCATTTACAACTCAAAATGAGGGAAAACTCCACGCGTTAAAATAAAAACACAAGGTGATCGAGGTTTGTCTTACTCCGATGACTTAGATGTATATCATCATGTGAGAGCAATATATTTCAACACGACCTTTGTTGAATTTCATCGTTTTGGGGGAAGTGATTTGTTTATTCAATACATATTATTCCAACATGTTACAAGTTCTAGAAATGGAAATAAAAATACAAGATCAAAAGAAGAAGAAAAAACCCTAAACTAAACTTGAGTTAGCTTTCATCATGATCTTGTCACCTGCAAAATAAACAAAGGAAAAACAAAAGATTGTGGAGGGGTTAGGATTATTGCGTGTTAAACCCAAGAAAGATGAGGATGAACTCCTAAAAAACCCATAAATTTGATCTAGAGGGTAAATTAAATCTAAGCAACAGTAGGACATGAATCATCTACAGAATACACTTGAATGACAAAGAGGCAATATCAAGAACAAGGCACAAAAAAGAACTAGATGATCTAATCAAAGATATATATTTGCAGGAAGGCAACAATAGTTTTAAATCTAAAAAGAGTCATCATTTGAATTCAAATCAGATATAGCATTAGGACAACTAGTCTGATTGATATAAGCCACCGTAACTAAAATAGTAAGGCAGTAAACACTGAATTTAACCCAACAGCCAGCCAAGTCAGTATTACAAGTGGAAAGCCAACATAAAGTAAATTAACTAGATAACCATCAAGTATTCAAGCTCATCCACAAGGGGGAATGGATCTGCAGTATAGTAACTTAAACCAATAGGACCCACAGCTAAACAGCTTAGTCATCCATGCAGATGGCATTGCTATCGACACATCAAGCAAATGCTATAGGCAATAGAATGAACAACACCAACTTGCATCACAAGAAAGCAGACCATCGACCACCGGAAGCCATTCACCACTAGATAAACACTAGTTCATCACCAAATAAACACCAAGAACAACCAAGCAAAACAAAACACCACCTCCGAGATCATCAAAGAGAGCCACGATATGAGAAACATCTTCCCCTCCGGCAGCGATGTGGGGAAGGGAGGGTGGAGACACCTAGAGGCGGCGACGGGTAGGGTTCCACGTGTCACCCTGCAGTTGTGTTCCAGTTTTGTTTCCTCGAATTGAGTCATTAAAAAGATGTCATTGCATCAAGCTCACAAATGTGCTACAGTACCAAGCTCAGTCGAAGCAAAAAAACATGGGCCTCGCAACTTCAAATAGTATGTTGCTTCTGCGGCTTGCTGTACAAACCTCGGAAACCCGAATATAATCTACAATACATCTACATCAATGCAAGTGGTCGACCGTGCATATATTCATGTATCAAAAAGAAAAGAAAATAAAACACATTAACAACCATAGTTAGCATTTTCTAGCTTGCATAGGTGAGTTACTAAAATGTTACATATAGAAAGATGATAGGCACAACTTCAAGAATAGGTAGGCGTAAAGGATTACAGTAGGTAAGTACTCCCTCTGTCCAAGATGTTGTTGAGGAACCACACCAATATATTAAGATAGAGGGTGTGATACCCGAGCCAAAATTCCGTTGTGAAATTATTTCTGCCAGACAAGGATTCGAACTCTGGTTGGTTGGGAGATGCCATTGCATTTCCACCACCAGGCCAAAGGTCCCTCCGCAGGGAATTTCCAAAGAGAAGATCCGTCGGGGTTTTCATCCCTTGTATCACATTAACAGGGCCCAGCAATGTGACAAACTCGAGAAGGCCAAGATTAGAAAAAAGAAGCATAGAGTAACCGCAACATTTCTGCAACTTGAACAGTTGATGCTTCTTGGTTCAACCTCTTCATTGAGTTTCAGAAATTCTTCATCACTAAGCTCGCTGAGAAGTTCCTCAATATCCCGTTCAAGTTTGAACTTGGATGGCTACAACGGGAGGGTTTTCATGATATGGTCAAGAATGTTTGGAAAAGACCGGTCTCTAGTAACTCTCCTATATTAAGGTGGAACAACAAGATGCATGCTTTATGCAAACACCTTTCTGGGTGGGCTAGCCATACGGCCGGTATTCTTAAAAAAGAGAAGCCCCGCTTGTCAGCCATTATTGACGAGCTGGAGGCTTTCGCTGAAGTTAGACCGCTATCAAGTTAGGAAATTGATTTGAAAAGTTAGTCGAATGTGATGATAGCTGGACTACTTCGTGAAGAGGAGCTAAATTGGTATCAACGCTCAAAGGCTCAATTCATCTTGGAAGGAGATTCGAATACTAAGTATTTTTCATGGGATCGCCAATGGCCATCACAGGAAAAAACATATTCAATCTCTAGTATAGGATGAGGGGCTGATTGAAGGCCATGAGCAAGTCAAAACGTATATTACTAATTATTATAAAGGTTTGTTTGGTTCACCAGAGGAGAGTTCTTTCTCTCTCGATGAGTCTCAGATAGATTGTATACCCCAAGTGTCACAGGAGGAAAATGACTTATTGACAGCTCCTTATTCTGAGGAAGAGGTCAACAAAGCTATTTTCCAAATGGAATACAACAAAGCCCCGGGTCCAGATGGGTTCCCATCTGAGTTTTATCAAAAAAATTGGGATACGATTAAATTGGACCTTCTGCAAATGTTTAGTGTTTTACACGCTGGACAGCTAGAATTATTTCGTCTAAATTTTGGTGAGGTTATCTTGTTACCTAAGGTTATGGAGAGGCGGAAAGGATTCAACAATACAGAACTATCTGCCTTCTAAACGCGAGTTTCAAGATTTTCACGAAAGTGGCCACCATTAGACTAAATACAGTGGCGGATGATACGTCTCACACGTATCTATAATTTTTTATGCTCCATGCTTGTTTATGCACCATTTTCTTTGTGTTTTGTTACACTTCGTGGCATTTTTATGCATTTTCCGGAAATAACCTATTAACGATATGCCACAGTGCCAGTTCCATATTTTTTGCTGTTTTTGTGTTTCAGAAAAGTTACACAGGAAATATTCTCGGAATTGGACGAAACAAAAGCCGAAGTTCCTATTTTTCTCAATACGAGACGGAGTCCAAAGCAGAGACAGAGGGGGGCCAGAGGGCGGCCACAACCCCCACGGCGTGGGCCACCCCCTGGCCGCACCGGGGGCAGGTGTGGGCCCCTGGTCCACCTCCTGACATCGCCCTTCCGCCTATATATTCTCCTCGACGAGAAAACCCTAAGGACCCAATCAATTTTCCAGAAAACATACTGCAAGCCGCCGCCGTCGTCGACGCGAGATCATGAGGGTCCAGAAGCTCTTCCCGGCACCCTGCCGGAGAGGGGAATCACCACCGGAGGCCTTCTTCATCACCATGCCTGCCTCCGGAGTGATGTGTGAGTAGTCTACCTTGGACTATGGGTCCATAGCAGTAGCTAGATGGATGTCTTCTCCTCCATGTGCTTCATGTTTAGATCTTGTGAGCTGCCTATCATGATCAAGATCATCGTTATGTAATTCTACATGTTGTGTTTGTTGGGATCCGATGAATATTGAGTACTATGTCAAGTTGATTTGTGATTTATCATCTCTATGTTGTTTATAATCTTGCATGATCTCCGTTGCTAGTAGATATCTTGGCCGAGTAGATGCTAGTGACTCCAAGATGGAGTATTTATGCTCGATAGTGGGTTCATGCCTCTGGTAACTTGGGGGAGTGACAACAACCTCTAAAGTTGTAGATGTGTTGTTGCTACTAGGGAGAAAACAACAATCTTGTGTTCAATGATATTTGTATTGTTTACATTACACACTTTGCTTAAGGCAATAATCTATTGCTTGCAACTTAATACCCAACGGTTGTTCGGATGATATTTGGTGGGTGGATTATTAGTCATAGATGCAGTTGGATTACGGTCTATGTATTATGTTGTAATGCCCAAGTGAATCTCAAAGTGATCCTCATGATATGTACATGCATTTGTTTGCATTCTTTATTCTGTCAATTGCCCAACTGTAATTTGTTTACCCAGCATGTTATTTATCTTATGGAGAGACACCTCTAGTGAACTGTGGACCCCGGTCCATTCTTTTATATTCATATTACTATTTACTATTTACTCGTATTATTTTACTTTCTCGCAAACTACTACTCCCTCCGGTCGGAAATAACTATCGGTGATTTTGTATTGTACTAAGTTCCCGACAGTTATTTCTGATCGGAGGGAGTATCATTTACCACACTATACGTTTAATCCTTTGTTTACATCAAACCGGTGAGATTGACAATCTCACTGTAAGTTGGGGCAAAGTACTTTGGTTGTGTTGTGTGCAGGTTCCACGTTGCTGCTGGTGCAAAGCTATGCCCCAGATAAGGCGCCATATATAAATTGTCTGGAGCTGTCGCCAAGCCAGCGAGCATCAACCTTCGGAAGTTGGTTCTTTATCCTACTGGTTCGATAAACCTCGGTTTCATACTAAGGGAAGACTTGTTGCTGTGCTCATCATACCTTCCTCTTGGGGTTCCCAACTGGGTGCCTAACAAGCACTATCAGCGGATCATGTTGTGCAACCATCGCAGACTGCTTTCATGCAAGGACGAAATATCCTAGACAGGTATTCGTTTTGCACGAGGTGGTGCATGAATTGCACACTAAGAAGTTGAATGGGGTAATTTGAAAGTTAGACTTCGAGAAGGCTTATGATAAAGTTAAATGGTCGTTTCTCCAGCAGACGCTCAAGATGAAAGGTTTTTCTCCTAAGTGGAGCGCTTTGATCAATGATTTCGTGTCTGGAGGTAGTGTTGCGATCCGAGTCAATGATGACACAAGTTGGTATTTCCAGACAAGAAAAGGCTTGCGCCAAGGCGATCCATTATCACCCATGTTATTCAACATTGTGGCTGATATGCTCGCCATTTTGATCGAACGCGCTAAGGCTGATGGTCATATTGAAGGAGTGATTCCACATCTGGTTGATGGTGGTCTATCTATCCTACAATACACTGATGATACAATTTTATTTATGGAACATGACATTGAAAAAGCCTGAAATCTCAAGCTGATCTTGGCAGCTTTTGAGCAATTATCTGGGCTAAAAATAAATTTCCATAAAAAGTGAATTGTTTTGTTTCCGTGAAGCCCAGGAGTTAGCATCTTTGTATGCGGAGCTATTTGGTTGTGGGCAAGACCAGTTTCCTATTCGATATTTGGGAATCCCGATTCACTATAGGAGATTAACAATTGCTGAATGGAAACTAGTGGAGAAAAGACTTCAGAAATGCCTTAGTAGTTGGAAAG
The DNA here is from genome assembly GCA_007115705.1 of Dactylis glomerata. NCBI lineage: Eukaryota > Viridiplantae > Streptophyta > Magnoliopsida > Poales > Poaceae > Dactylis > Dactylis glomerata. The sequence continues at coordinate 752,913 of QXEO01001381.1, read as the reverse complement.
GAAAATTACTGTCCCTAGGAGGAAGACTGGTACTCATAAATTCAGTACTTACCAATATGGTGTTGTATATGATATCTTTCTTTCTACTGCCAAAAGGAGTTTTACACAAGCTCGATTATTATCGACCTCGTTTCTTCTGGCAATGGGTCAGTGAGAAGAAGAAATATCGGCTAGTAAAATGTAGTGTGGTTTGCCGCCCCAAGGACCAAGGTGGGCTCGGTGTTCATGACCTTGAAGTCAAGAACTCAGCTTTACTAGGAAAGTGGCTTTTCAAGCTTTTTACGGAATAGGGCGTTTGGCAAACCCTCCTTATGAGAAAGTATATCAGAGAGAAAACAGTATCCCAAGTTCTTTGGAAACCTGGAGATTCGTATTTCTGGGCCGGCCTGATGGCTACGAAGAAAATTTTCTTCAAATATAGCACTTTTTCTATAAAAGATGGATCACAGATTCATTTCTGGGAGGACTCATGGTTAGGGAATGGACCTCTTTGAGAATAGTATCCTGCGTTATATAGCATTGTTCGTCGCAAAAGTGATACCATTGCTTTAGTAATAGCTACCTCACCTCCTAATGTGACTTTTAGACGTGATTTAATTGGGCCTAGGCTAGTTCCGTGGAAAGCCTTACTCCTTCGTGTGGAATCCATTCAACTTACGATAGGACTTAATGAATTTTGTTGGAACCTACATCCCAATGGGAATTTTTCTGTACGTTCACTATACAGTGTGATTATCCAGTCTGATATACCAATTGATGGCAACAAGAAAATTTGGAAGATGAAAATACCGCTAAAAACTAAGATCTTTGGTTGGTATTTGCATCGAGGGATCATCCTAACCAAATACAATCTTGTTAAGCGTAATTGGCAAGGAAGCAGTCAGTGTGTTTTTGTCATCAGAACGAGACAATAAAACACATGTTCTTCGAGTAGCTTCTAAACTGTATCCTCCAACTAGTGTTGCCAATATCTTTGGTAATTGGCTTCATGGTATTGATCTCAGGTTTAGATTGCTTATTAGAGTGGGAGCACGTGCCATTGTATAGTCGCTATGGCTATGTAGAAATAACAAGGTTTTTAATGATATGAATTTTTCTCTATTGCAGGTTCTACAGATGTACATGAATTCTACGTTTATGGTCACCGCTGCAGCGGGTGGAGAACCGAGACCTCTTTATGAAGATTTGTACACGATTGGAGGCCACGACGAGGATACTTTTTCCCTACGTGGGTGGCAGCATAATCTGCGGATTGGTCCTCCACCATCTTCTTAGGCGTTACACAGTTTCTCATGATTGATATGTATTTCGCCTATTTTTGTTTTGAGATACTGAGATTTGGACTGACTGTGTGTATCTTAGTTATGCAGAGACCGGGTGTAATTGCTTGACTTAGGTAATAAAAACGCCCATTATCGGAAAAAAATGGGTGTGCTAGCATTTTCAGATTCAACATGTGTTCCTGAATATACTGAAATTATGTTCTAAAGTTCATTAAATCAACTGATATTACTTCCTGAGTTTGTTCTTCTAAAAGACTAATATTATAATAGTATTGAAGTACCATGTGTTCCTGAATCTGATATTACCAAGCATCTTCTTGAGTTATTTCGTTCCAAACCAGTTGAGTTTCCCCACATTATAGCAACCCAGATTATCTATGCATCAAATGCATGCATCAGTTTGTTTCCTCAATGGTGCTAAGAGATGCTAACCTGATCGAGAACCAACCTGTGGTTGGGTGGTTAGGAGGGTGGTTATACCCCAGCCCACCAGAGTTCAAACCACAGGTTTGATATTTGTGTGTCTCACGAAGATGGAATATTCTTTCAGTGGGAGGCGACGTTTCCGTCGATAGCGAGGCGTCTGTGGTGACTTCGTCAATTTCAGATCCGATCCGTCGGCTCAGTCTTTCGGAGGTGCTCATAGGATAGGGTGTGCGTGTATGTGTTCATAGGGGTGAGAGGATATATTAACATAATGACAACATTCAGCTGTTGTTGCTCCGAACCCTGGTATATATTACCCAGTCACTTGACATCTTTTGCCATTCTGTTGGTTGGCGGACTTCATCTTATACCGACTCCTGCCATTTATGTAGGGGTGTTTTTTTCACAAACTGAATACATTGCAAGGGGTGCATCTCCGTTTCTGAGGTGAATGGTTGCTGCTTTTAGAAATCCGAGATGTTAGTTTTACTATGGATGTAGTTGTATTTGCTACCTAAATGCAAATTTCGGGCTACTCTTTATGCTACATTTGTACGACTTTGACATGGATATGATATAAAATATACATGCTCAGTTTTTGTGGTGAGTAACCTAAACAAAAAAAACATTATTATGATATTTTGGTTGCAGTTCTTGACGTGTATTCTTTGTGAAGTTGTGCAATGACCGATATAACAAAACTGACTAAATGGGCCAAAAATCTGCATTTTGCATTGCTACTTATGACTAACTACTTCAACGACCATGTAAACGTATAGCTCATTGACAATTGTAATTTGCATACATAATTGTTTCTAGTACAGTCAGCATTTCTACTATGTTTTCACGGAAACACAAAGACTTGGTGTTTCTTCTCACTGAAAGGGAGAAGGGTGCATGCCTCCTAGGACTGGTGAGTTACATCAGTTGTTACAATTTCTTCCCACCGCCTCTGCTCTAATCCTGTCAAACCATCAAAGACATGCATTTCGTTGCTTCCAGATCCTTATTCTACCTGTCCTCCCTCCAATCCATACGACAAATGGAAGAAGAAATTGGTGCTAATCTGCCAAAGAAATATCCTTATTCCTGAGTAATCTTCGACGGAACAGTGCAATTGCATTGCAGTTTCATGGACTCAATCTGCCTCTTCAACATCTCATTATCCTGCAGCGGTGAAAATGAGCATAAGCAAGGCATGTAGTACATAGGAGAGAGTGAGTGAGGATAGACGGGGAGGAAGCATGAACTTAGATGGAACAGAAGACAACACAACTAAGGTTGTGGTACAATGAGAAAGGTGCCAAAATTACCATTTGCAATGATTCGAATCTCTTGGCTGAAGCAGACAGTGAGGTCTTAGCCTGCAGACAGAGGTTCTCCCATGAGCATCCGCAGACGCAAATTGTGGGAGCATAGGAGCGCACAAGTACATATCCTGAAAATAGAATCTACCTTTAAGAGTTCATCTTCCAGCTGCCTGTTTCTCCCAAACTCCGTGTCATATTTCATCCTCCATTCAGCAGATTCATCCATCGCCTCTAGGTTAGCGTGTTCAAATTGCCTCCTGTAAAGATTTGGTCCAGGGAAAATGTATCACTAGACTGCTAAGCCATGCCTCTGCCGGAACAAAATAACATGAACATGTGCAGACATAGATGAAACCGGATATACCCGGCTTAAAATTTGAACAAGCAAAAACATGCTATGAGAAAAATAAAAAATGTTCTCTATGAACCAGGCCATGGCTTAACATATGGCAGTCAAAATCCTGTTGACAGGCACGCACTTCATACGACAATTGTAATGGTGAAAAAGCGTATTTTCAGCAGAACAAACAAGGAAATAAGGCTCTGATTCCATCAGAGCCCCCTTTGAATCCTTGATCAAGTAGTTGATTCTCACTCAGAGCATCTAGACTGGCTGCAGGTGGTAAGAAAACTAGAAAGGAGTGCACATCCAAGCACTCCATTTGTGCGTATGGTAGAAGACATGATCTCATCTCATCATCCCTACTGTGGAGGATGAGGACGCAACTCCTTTCACTCAAATGCCATAAAAATCTGCAGAGATCCATGGTTTCCTACAGTACCCGCAGATGGAAATGGCAGGACCGCAGGACTCGCCAGAAAACGAAGGGCCACTGAGATTCGCTCCATGGAAACTGTTACACAGAAGCAGGGAGCTCCGAATTCGAGAGCTTACTCCTGTCCTAGCCAGGATCCACCCGTCGAACAGGGTGTCCGGGGACTACCGAGAAGGAATCAGGATTCGTCGGCATGAGGGAGGAAGGGGGGAGAGGGGCGCGAACCGGAGCTCCTCGCGGTCGTCGGCGGTGAAGGAGGGATCGTCGGACTGGCGCGCCCAGATGCGGAAGTAGACGGCGGTGCCCATCAGCAGCGCCACCGCGAACGCCGCCATCAGCGCCTGCCGCTCCTGCCTCCGCCCTCCTCCTCCTCGGCCCCCCATCATCTTCCTCCTTCCCTGTCTGTCTCGCCTCTCTTCAGTGTCAGCGATACTGCCTGTCAGGAGGAGAAGGAGACTAATTCTTCAGAGGAAGCAGCAGAAGGGACGGCTGGAAGCGGGCCGAATCTAAGACCCAGGCGAATTCGACAGCTACCGGCCCACTTAGCTGACTCGTGTTGGCAGCTGTAGTTCTTTCGTTTCTTTCGTGACCACGAAGTCAATATAACCGGCTAGCTTGTAGCTGGGTAGTTGGCTAGGACGGATGGATCGGAACAATTTGTAGAAAGATGAACTCGATGGCTGTGAGGGAGGATGGGCGGATCGGCCATCGCCGACCATAATTATTCGATTTAGTAGAGAAACCCTTACAATTGGTATCAGATTCGTTCGATCTGGCGCTTCCCCAACACCGTTTCAACACTCGATTCAAGCTTCTCCGGCGTGCAGCGATCATGGCGGAATTGAGTCCTGAAGCTCGTTCGGTGTACTCGTTACTACACGAGGAGATCGAGGGTCTCCTCGACAAGAAGCTCTCGAGTTTCACCGATACGCTCACCAAGTCCATCAACACCAAGTTCGACGCGGCTACATCGACCTTCGGCGCGCAGATCAACGATCTGCGGGATGAACTCAGCTTCCCCACTGCAGATCTGCCAGATCCCAGTGCTCCGCGAGTGCCGACAACTTCGGTCGCGCTGGATTCTGCTTCTGTTCCAGTCGCGGTGCCCTTCGCCCCTGCTCCTTCGTCCTCGACGCAAGTGGCTCGTGCTGCCGCTGACCATGGCCCAGATGGGCACGGTGCTGATCGTTCGAACCGGGGGAAGGATTTGTATATCCCTCCTCCGGTCAGAGGTACGCGTGTGAATCCCCCTACTCCACAGAGTTCTCGTTCGGTCCCTGTTAATTCTTCAGATACTTCTGATGTGTATGGTACTGGTCCTCGGGTCGAATTGCCTAGGTTCGATGGTACGAGTCCGTGATTGTGGCAGGATCGTTGCGAAGACTACTTCCAGTTCTGGGAAACTCCTGATCACTTGCGCATCCAGTATGCTTCGGCACAGTTCGATGGTGCTGCTGCCAGATGGTTGGAAGCTGCTCGCCGTCGTATTCCTCGTGCGACTTGGACCGAATTCTGTCAACATCTCTAGACCAGGTTTGGCCGTAATCAACACAGATCAATTGCTAGGCGTATGATTCAGATTGGTCAAACTTCTACAGTTTCTGAGTATGTTGAGAGGTTCTGTGGGTTGTATGATCAGTTGTCTGCTTATGAAATTGCTCCTGATCCTGTTTATTATACAACTTGTTTTATTGAGGGGCTCAAACCTGCTATCCGCATGGCTGTAGCAATTCAGCAACCACCTGATTTGGACAAGGCAATTGAGTTAGCTCTGTTATTTGAGGAATTGGAAGATGAATCAGAGTTTGTTTCGGCTCCATCTTCTCCATCCTATCAATCCACCGCTCCCCGTCGTTATTTTGCTCCTTTGTCTCATATTCCTAATAAGCCTCCTGTTTTGGCCCGGGTTGCTGAGGATAAAGTGGTTAAGGATAATCACAAACTGGTTCCTCATGATGAGAAGTGGCAACAACTTTGTAACTATCGCAAATCCAAAGGACTCTGCTTTGTTTGTGGTGAGAAATGGTCCAGGGAACATCAGTGCAGAAGTACAGTTCAACTTCATGTTGTTCAAGAGATGATGGAATTCTTATCTGAAGAGGATCCACTCTACTATGAATGTGCTGAAACTGAACCAACCCAGCAGCTGTTATGTGTGTCTGCTGCTGCACAGGGCAGAGAGGAAGTGGAACAAACTATGCAGATCACAGTGGAAATCCAAGGTGTTACTTTGCGTATGCTTATCGACTCAGGTAGCAGCCATTCGTTTGTGAATTTAGCACTGCAACATCAGTTTCAGGGTATTTCTGGTGTGCGACCAATTCCTGTGAAAATTGCTGATGGTAACATTATTCACTATCATTCTCAGTTGCTTAAAGGTGCTTGGTCTTGTGGAGGTATCACATTTGTCTCTGATTTTCGATTTCTTCCATTGGGTGTTTATGACGGGATAATAGGCATGGACTGGTTAGCTCCTCATAGTCCTATGACAGTTGATTGGGCTCAGAAGTGGATGACAGTTCCTCATCATGGAGGTAAAGCTACTTTGTCTGGTATCTGTGAAGGAGAGGTTGCTTATACATTGTGTGAACTGTCTGCTCTGCTGTCTGACGACTTACCTCCAGTGCATCTAGAAGTCCAGCCAATTTTGGAAGAATTTGCTACTGTCTTCGATTCTCCTACTGGCTTGCCACCTCGCCGACAATATGATCATGTTATACCCCTGATACCTGGTGCTCGTCCAGTTTCCATTCGACCTTACAGAGTTGTTCCTGCAATGAAATCTGAGATTGAAAAACAGATTGCTGAATTACTTGAGCAAGGTGTTATCCAACACAGCAATAGTCCCTTTTCTTCCCCGGTAATTCTGGTAAAGAAGCGTGATTTGACTTGGCGTATGGTTGTTGATTATAGGCATCTTAATGCTTTGATAGTGAAAGGTAAATATCCCCTTCCTATCATCGATGAACTCTTGGATGAGCTTTCCGGCGCTTGTTTCTTTTCCAAGTTAGATTTGAAGGCAGGATACCATCAAATTCGTCTTGCACCTGGGGAGGAGTTTAAAACTGCTTTTCAAACGCATAATGGCCATTTTGAATTTAAGGTCATGGCATTTGGTTTGTCTGGGGCTCCTGGCACTTTTCAAGGCGCTATGAATGACACTCTTGCTCCCTTGCTCAGGAAATGTGCGTTAGTTTTTTTGATGATATATTGATTTATAGCAAGTCTCTTCCTGATCACAAGCAGCATTTGCGTCAAGTTTTGAACATCCTTCGTGAACATCGCTGGCAAGTCAAGCTTTCAAAATGTGCTTTTGCTCAAGAACGCATTGCCTATCTGGGACATGTTATTAGTGCAGCAGGAGTGGCGACTGATGAGACAAAAATCGAGTCAATCAAAAAATGGGCTGTACCAACCACTGTTAAACAAGTGCGTGGATTTTTAGGAATTACTGGTTACTACCGTAAATTCATTCGTCACTATGGAGTAATCAGTAAACCCTTGACTAATCTGTTGAGGAAAGGCAACTTGTTTGTTTGGACACACGTTGAGGAAGAGTCCTTTCAAACCTTGAAACAGGCACTCATGACTGCTCCGGTATTGGCACTGCCGAATTTTGATAAGGTGTTCATTTTGGAGACTGATGCTAGTGATAAAGGCATCGGGGCTGTTCTTATGCAAGATGGACACCCACTTGCTTATGTCAGCAAAGCTCTTGGACCAAAGACTAGCACATTGTCGGTTTATGAAAAAGAGTATTTAGCAATTCTTCTCGCCGTGGAGCAGTGGCGGCCATATTTGCAAATGAAAGAATTTATTATTCGGACTGATCATAAGAGTTTAACAAATCTGAATGAGCAGAGGTTGCATACTAACTGGCAGCACAAGGCCCTCACCAAATTGATGGGGCTCCAATACTCCATTGTTTATAAAAAAGGGTGTGAGAATGGCGCGACAGATGCACTTTCTAGATAGCAACATGATCAAATGCACTTGTGTGCTGTTTCAAGTGTTCAGCCAGTGTGGTTACATGACATTGTCCAGTCTTATATCTCTGATCCGAAAGCACAGGAGCTGCTGCAGAAAACATCTGTTGATTCACAGTCTGGTCCTTTCAGTTTGGTCCAAGGCATTCTTAGAGTTCATGGGAAAATCTGGATTGGTAATGATTTGGTTTTGCATCACAAAATATTTTTGGCATTCCATGCAAGCCCTATTGGTGGCCATTCGGGATTTCCTGTCACTTACAATAGGATTCGATCCTTGTTCCGTTGGACTTGCATGAGACAATACATCCGAAACCAGGTGCAATCTTGTGTGGTGTGCCAGCAAGCTAAACCAGAACGGGTACCATACCCTGGCTTGCTTCAGCCGTTGCAAGTTCCTAATGGTGCATGGCAAACAGTCACAATGGACTTCATCGAAGGGCTTCCTACCTCTGGATCTGCCAATTCCATTATTGTCTTTGTCGACCCCTTCACCAAGTATGCCCACTTTGTTCCCTTGCATCACCCCTTTACTTCTACTAAAATTGCTGATGTGTTCATGGATACAGTTCATAAGTTGCATAGTATGCCTGTTGCTTTAGTCTCTGATCGTGATAAGATCTTTACAAGCACCTTTTGGAGAGAAATCTTTAAGCGTACTGGTGTCAGTCTTCGTATGAGTACAGCTTACCATCCTCAGACTGATGGTCAGACCGAGAGGGTCAATCAACAAATAGAGTGTTATTTGCGTTGCTTTATCAGTGCTCACCCGAAGCAATGGAGTCGTTGGCTTCCCCTGTGTGAATATTGGTATAATACCAATTGGCATTCTGCTTTGGGCAAGTCACCTTTTGAAGTTCTCTATGGCTATTCTCCTCGCTACTTTGGGCTGTCGGCAAATGATTCTCTTGCTCCTGTTGATGTACAGCAATGGCTTGATCAACGTCTGGTTATCACTGAGTCTGTCCGGCAACACCTGTTGCGTGTCAAACAACGTATGAAGCGGCAAGCTGATAAGAAGCGCACAGAGCGTTCTTTTTCTGTCGGTGATCGTGTATTCCTCAAATTGCAACCATATGCACAGTCTTCAGTTTTGCGTCGTGCTTCTCATAAACTGGCATTTCGGTATTTTGGTCCTTATACCATTATCAAGAAGATTGGATCAGTGGCTTATGAATTGGAGTTACCCTCTTCGAGTCGTGTGCACCCGGTCTTTCATGTCTCGCAACTGCGACAATGCTTGGCTCCATCTCAGCAGGTGACTCCAACCTTGCCTTCTCCTGACGCTTATATGCAGGTTCCTGTGAAGATTTTGCAGCAACGGGTGGTTCAACGTGGCCACAAGTCCCTCCTTCAAGTGCTCGTGGAGTGGAGTGATTCGTCGCCGGAAATGGCTACCTGGGAAGACAAAGATTCCTTGCAGCAGGCTTTTCCTTTTGCTCCGGCTTGGGGGCAAGCCGGTTTCAAAGGAGGAGGGATTGTCAGCGATACTGCCTGTCAGGAGGAGAAGGAGACTAATTCTTCAGAGGAAGCAGCAGAAGGGACGGCTGGAAGCGGGCCGAATCTAAGACCCAGGCGAATTCGACAGCTACCGGCCCACTTAGCTGACCCGTGTTGGCAGCTGTAGTTCTTTCGTTTCTTTCGTGACCACGAAGTCAATATAACCGGCTGGCTTGTAGCTGGGTAGTTGGCTAGGACGGATGGATCGGAACAATTTGTAGAAACATGAACTCGATGGCTGTGAGGGAGGATGGGCGGATCGGCCATCGCCGACCATAATTATTCGATTTAGTAGAGAAACCCTTACATTCAGGTTCAGGCAACTTCCTGCTTCCTCGCGCGGGCCTCTTTACGGCCCGGAATGGCCATCCAGGTAGGCGTTTCAGCCTATTTAGACTCTGAGTCCACTATACATTTGCATCGATGAACACCATCCTACGAGGTACAAATATAAACAAATTTACGTCTTACATAATTGGTAAAACTAGATGATTCCCCGCGTGTTGCTGCATGAATTATAGGACATGATAGAAAATTTAATTTTAAAACATGCTAGGTCGAATAAAGAAGTTTTTGTAATGACAGTATCGCAACACATCAATCGAAGGGTGAATAAATGTTTATTGGATATATTTTGAAACGACTTGAATGATTTGTCGAATGACCAAATGATTTATCCATATAAATGTCCATGTATCTATGCATTGGACATGTGGAACATGCATGATTTATGAGTTCAAAAAGTACTTCTGAAACTTTTGAAGTACTACAGCACGGACCAATTTCCCATAAGAAAGTATATATCTTAAAAAGCTGATAAAGTATGTTACCGTATCCCAGAAAAAAACTGAGATTTTTATACCAATCTCATTGCTGCATAACTGAGGGTGGCCCACGCACTTTCAGTTTGGAAGGCCACCGGTTGACCAAAAGTTGCACATACCACCAAGTAGTCCAGTTGAGCCGTCATCTTCCTACTGTGAAAATGACAACGGCATAACGCCATATGCTCCATGTACTAAGGTACGAAATGGAATTGACCACTCGACTCTGGCTCTTCTCCGCAACGCAAAGCTTAGGCATCCCTAGTCTTACTCACCGTTTGGGAGATTTAGAATAAGAGAAATACAAGTGTTTTTAAGAATAAAAGCACGCCAACCTTTGTAATTCTAGAGAAGATTAAGTGTGAGGCACATTTATGGATTTATGCGGGGGCTATAAAATTGGGTTCCATCATGCCGAGAGAGTAGACTTTTGATTTCGATATCTTTACTTTCTTGTAAACTCCTCCTTAATTAATCAAAAGAGGCAAAGCTTTTGCCTCATTAATTTCAAAAAAAAAATGGAATTGACAAAAACTCGGTAGACTTTGAAGTGTGAGTTCTTCTCACATCTAGCTAGTTTAGCAAATCTTGCTTGCTTAATTTGAAGGGAAATAGCGAGGCTTCCACTGCAAGTTCGTGGCAACTGGCAACCCAACAGAACATGGGAAGGAGAAGGATGCTGCCGTGACGCTTGCCTCTCCCCAAATGAGGCCTGAATAGAAGCCGGACACACCCCGCGAGAGACGATTGACCAACGGTCTCCTGAGACTACAGGAGTGAAATCTCTAGACGTCTTTGCTCTGAGGATGATCAAAGCATGATTTTTGCTAGCTTCTCCTTCGCATCGAGGAAGATAATCTGAATCGGAGAGTCGTCTATCTCATAGACGTGCGGCATGATGACGGGCTGATGGTGGCCAGAAGTGCAAGTGGAGTGGCGTGGCGTGGAATGTGTGGATTGAGGAAGATGTGATAACGGGGCTGATTGAGGTTGCAGCAGGCATATGGAGAATGGAATATTGGGAAGAAAAGAAGAGTATTTATGCATGGAAGTGGTGGACGAAAGGAAACCAAGAGGCTGCTGCCTGATCGTCTGCCTTGTGATTAAGTCTAAGATCACTTCGTTTCCAAATGCTGGGAGTGAGAAGACGAAGAGAAAAGTAACGTGTACAAAACCACACAGCCGCCGGATAGCCCAGGTTTGGAAAATAATAATAAAAGAACGCACATCAATATGAAATCAGCATGTACATGAGTTTCCCTAAAAAAGCATAGATATGGGTTATGTGGTGGGACCGCTGAGGTGGCATAGCTGCATGTTTAGAGAAATAGGTTAGTGGGGGTGAACTTCTTAGTTATATAGGATACTGTAAAATGTATTTTTGATAGTGGCCTTACATATAAAAATCAGAGGGAGTACCATATTTTGAAACAGAGGTAATAAGAGATATTTTTTTGCGAATAGGACTCTGACACTAAAAGAAACAACGAACAGTACAAAGCACCTCAAGAAAAACGAAAATTACAACGAAATCCTTGAGGAGCCCTTCATCTTCAACCTCCAGAGTCGGCCTGACGTTGTTGGTTGCAGACGGAAAGTCGCCGAACGGGTCAAGAAGACCACATTCGCCCCGAAGACGAAGAAGGAAGAACTGCCGATGAAGCTCCTTGACGATCCGAAGATCCCCACAGCCAGACGAAATCCTCGAAGACCACACCACTCCCACAAGCCTCTCAATATTGCCGCCGAGATGGGGTTGAAGCCGGGAAGACCTTTACCATCACAATATACCATTGAGCACGAAAGATAGATGAGAAATAGCTATGTAGGCGCAATTGATCACGCAGAACTGACAACAAAACAGAAGGATGGCTGGTACTGACAACATCTATGTACACTTTGTTACTAGATACATGTACAAGCTAAGTAGTATCTTTTTCATGTACGCACCCTGGTTGCTGCTCACATCCTCTTCTATAAGCTCTAAATCTGAACTACCCGGAGTGGCGGAGGCGCAGGCGTCCTCGGCAAGTATTCCTCCGACAAAAGGACGAAGAAACGGTGCGCGCCAATCGCGGCGGATACGGCTGAGACAGCGAGCAAGCTCCAGCTCACCCTGACCATCAGGGCAGGCTCCTGCCTTAGCTCCCTGAGAAACTTTGAGAATATGACCTTCAGTCTTCGGTCTTCCACTGCCTCCTGCAAAGATGACACCACGGTTGAAGTCGGCCTCCTGGCTCGTTTCAGTCCAGTCGCCTTCACCATCCACTGGCAGACTACATCGGCGAGAACACGACTCAGGAGGACCCGGAAAATAGTTGCATCTTTGGAGATCAGGTCCCGAGCAAGAGACTTTGTGTTCTGCAAAGACAACCAAACTGTGAGCTCAAGAGGTAGTTTAGTTTACCCTGCTCTATGCGTTCGGGAGAGAACAGTCGGGAGAGACAGGTGATTCAAGTTAAGAAGTGCACGAGAAAAGCAAGGGATGGTACGTACTGCTGTCATTATAAGTCTCCTTATCACAATGCTATCCCTTGATAAGAAAAGCTTCAGACAAAGGTTTGCAGTATGCAATGCCTTCTCTGGTGTAGCGCGGTCGAGGGAAGATGCATCACTGATCTCTGCAAGGTTTGAGACATTCAAGCCCTTCCTCTCTGGCAGAACCCCAGTATTTTGCCTGAAGTCACCCCTTCACATAAGAGAATAATAATGTCAGCAGGAATATTGCGTATTCAGTAAAAACTGGATAAATGTATGATTGCTGAAAAGTGAAAACTAAGCCTGTCACAAAACCAATCTATTTGCTTAGTTTTCTTAAATTACAAATGCAGAACTAGAGGTCATCCACGAGACTACGAGTGACCATGAAGATAGTTTATTCTGCTGGCAGGTCACAAAGTGAACATTGAACGAGATATGGTCAAAGTGCCGCGCGCAAGGATCAGAATTTGCTCCGTCTACTCCATTTCTACTAGGTTTATTAAATTCTCAAGGAAACATCTTTCTCTAACCTACCAATTTGTTCATAGTATTAAGAGGATAATAAATAATTTGAATTAAATCCATCGACAAATAATCAGGCATCGTAACATTTCAAATTTGAGTTTTAGGTTGGCGAATATCGGATGCGGAAATTTCATGCAGTGCACTACACATCAGTTTCTGTTAGGAGTTACTCATTTGTAATTATATGCAAAACACCAATTTTACATTCGAGTTGAATATCAAAATAATCGACATAGCAAGAAAATTAGAAAAGTATGGAATCAAACTTAGAATATTGAAAGAATTTGTATAGCAAGATAAGAGCAATGAAATCAACCTCGACGATGCTAGCTTTAGAAACACTGCTATCTTGTGCCACTGGAACTCCTTCCTTCTGTTGAAAATCACCTGTGTTTCACATAATTGGTGTCAGTAATATGGCAGATGCTTTTTTGTTATGGAGAAGTGTGCGCCACGGAATATTGATATTGTAAAGTGCTTTCATGATTTACAAACTAACTACTAGAGCAACTAGACCATCCTTCAATATTGCTAGCAGATTGAAGAGAGACTACGGAGCCAAGGCTGGAGACAACATGCCTTGGAACTAGTAAATGCTCCTGCCTAAATGTGGGTCATGTTGCTAGCTCGAAAGTTGAAACTCATTGAAGTAAGATTATTCTTTCAACCTTATTAGAAATTTTATTTTTGGAACCGAATTCAACCTTATTAGAATAGAACAAGAAAATGAAAGAAAATATGTATGAATATTGCTGAGTGTTGCTATTAGTTGACAACTAGTCATTTTATTGTGGGAGTTCTATATTGCTCAGATAACAGAGGAGATATCATATCTTTCAAAGGTGATTTCGAGTAACTAAAGGAAGCTGTCTGAAAAGTGAAGCTATCAATAACATAAACTTAACCATGCATGCCACTCCGGAAAGTAATTGAGATAAAAGGAGCACCTGATGCAGGACCTTCCTTGTCTCAAGTGAATTATCAGACAAAAGCTTCCTAACAACATATGGGTATGCTGCCTGAAATGTTTTAAAACTTCCATCTCCCGCCATGGCCAGTCCTATCAATTGCAAAAGAAGGATATACCGATATACATAAGCCTCTGATGAAACAAATCATATTCAAAACAGATGAATCTGGAATAATGAAGTGATATACGCATTTATTGGACCAGTTCAGTATCTTGACATAAGATGAACAAGCTAACCTTCCAAAGAAGCAAGTGACCGCAGGACAAGTGTATAGTATGGTGGCATACGGAACTGATACTTAAGTGATATAGACCAAATTTTTCCAAGCACCTAAAAGATGTTTGTAGCAGTTCAAGAAGCACAGTATGCGAAATTATTAGGTAAGATACTTGGTTTGAAATAAAAGATAGATGGATGGATACATTAGATCAACAGTATATGGAATTGAACCTACAGAGAAAAGTCTACCCACCCTACTAAACTTGATGTCTGGAATTCCATCTTCAAAGGTTACCTCGCCCAATGCATCCTCTAAGTCCTAAAATATCAAAGACACTAATGTAAGAAAAACTTACAATTAAATAAAATAAAACTAGTGGCACAGCAAGTCACAATATCCACATTTATTATCAGTTGATAACCCTTCTGTTTATCCAAGGGTAATGGTAGAAGCATGTAGATATTGCATGGTCAACAAATCGGCAACATCTTTTGAGAGAAATCATACAAATATAAATTTTCCCGATCATCCGAACTCCGAAGGAAGTATGAAGTTTAAAGTTTATTGACCACACTTCTGAATAAGTCGGGATCCACCACTCAGAATTAGCATGGATGTATGAGTTTCCAAAAAAATAAAAAAGGGCATGAATAACCAATAAAATCGTTTAGCTTTTTTCTCAATGCATTCCAAGATACAATCAAGATCTAATTAACCTGTTCTATTTGCATGCCAAATTTATTTAATGATTGTCTTGTATTCATCCATTTAGGACAGCCATCATATCATGTAAGCGGCAGTTTTCAAGGATCTAAAAGGCTAAAATACATGATGCCAAGCATGACGAACCAGATTGATTACCCCCAAGCACACAAAAAGCATAATCTGCTTGGGAAATTACCATTGTCACTCGACGTAGATTAGTTCTTGGTGGAATCACATCCATCTCAGTCAAATCGTAAACAAGAGAAGCCCAGTCTCCATTTACTATGTGCACAATGCTCGAAAGCATAGCATGCTTATGTTTCTTCTCCATCTCGCAAAGCAAACCAAAATCAAGAAACCTGAGATGTTTAGGAAGATGTTACCACAGTTCAAAAAATACTGCACCAAAAAAATGAACAATAATACCACTGAACAAATTGCATCATTGGCCTCTGTACCATATGGATATTTTTCTACGGATAACTGTAGCGGGCCATTTACATGTAGAGCATGGATCAGGAATCAACTGGCACTTACCCAACACAACCATCCGGTGTATAACGCAAATTCCCAGGATGAGGATCAGCATGCAACAAGCCTGTATCAAGGAGCTGCACTAGTGATGCCTCGACACCTTTATTGACCTTATTACCAGAGGAAATAACCAAATGTTAGAACTCCTTGGCCAGTAAGCTCAAATTGAATCTTAAAATGTGCAAATTGTTGGTAAACCCTCTATACCATACAATATTCTTCAAGATATAAATAATTAAGTTGCATGATTCTCAGACAAGCACAAGGTGGTACAGAACTACCTAAATTGCAATTTTTAAACTATAAAGTAGTTTGATGTATTTGCTACCCAAAATTAGTGCTTGGTTGGTTATGAACTTATTTATGGCGCTCATCTTACGTGAAATGACACAATACTAAGGAATGGCTTAAGAACAAATAATTAATACCAGGTCAAGAAGGCGGCCTTTTGCTTCCAACTTCTGCTTCTCTGAAAATTCAGTTGTGTTGCCGGAAATTCCTTTAGACAAAGAAAGCAAATCCCTGGGGTTCTCACCAGCCACCCACTCCATAGTCAAAACCCTCTTCCTAGTAAGTTGTTTGAGAATCTTTGGAACCACTATAAAGGAATATCTGGAGTGAGTTTCCTGCAAAGAGTGGAAATCATGAGCTAAAACTCATCCACTAGCAAAGCATTGGCAGGAGACAAGAACAAAGAAGCACCAGGAATTTAGTAGCATTAGCAGCTTCAATATTGTAGTCCAACTCGTCAACAAAACCTCTACCCAACTCATCAGCGTAGAGCGAAATGTTACTTCTTCGCTTTGCAACTTTCCTCACAAAAGAAAGCTGCAAAAAATAGTAGAAATCAAATAACTGAATACATACTACAATAATAAAAAGGAGGCGATTGTAGTGAAAAAAAAAGTGCTAAAGGACATTGAAAGAACAGGGAAGCTACACACGATATATGTAAAACTATTAGTGTGGTGCTTCCTGTGTCCAGCTAGGTGTAGTTACATTATCACTTTAGAACACAATATCCGTATGTATAAAAGGGAAAAAGTAAAGCTTGCTGGTACTTAAAAAGTGAGGACTACCGTTGACAGGCCAATGCAAACATTAGTAAAGATGGCAAGTTGCGGAAGGTAGAATAAAAGCACCAGCAACTACAGGGATTCTTCAGACTCCAGACTGTATAGTGATGAAGGAAACAAGTCTAGGGTGTCGTAAGCACAACAAAAATTACTTGAAGACCAAAGATTAGTTTGTGTTTTAGAAACTGGAAATTTACATACCCCAAGGCGTAGAATGTAGATGTCCCTCAGTACAGAAGGAAGAAGATTCGGCCGCTGGACCTTTATGGCCACAAGAGCACCATCAACTGTACGTCCCTGGTAAACCTGATGGAGATAGTAAAATAAAGTGAATAAGAATATATCAGAATTACCAAAAAAATTGTCTCTAACATATTAGAAGCAGCGGGCAAAATCTTGATAAACAATTACTTGTCCAAAGGAAGCTGCAGCAACAGGTTCATCCGAAATGTAACTGAAAACATGTGAAACAGGGCGTGCAAATTCTCCCTCAATGATCTTCATTGCATCTTCTCTTGGGAAAGAAGGAACTCTTTCATGCAACTCGGCAAGTGCCTGAAATTGAGGTGCTATGGTCAGTTAATTTCTGGAATATGGTCACTGCGTAGCCTGTTAAAAAGATGAAGCTATGCCATGTATAATTTAGCGGTATCCCAGAGACTTTTACCTAACCTCAGAAATCTCAGAGCCTATGATGTCAGGTCTTGTGGAGAGGGATTGTCCGACTGCATACATAAGAGGCGTATTAGGAGTAATCTGTGGCCAATGAGCACTGCCATGGCTTAAAGCTATCAAACATGATTACCAGACCTTTAACAAAAGTAGGACCGAGGTCAAGAAATGTATCCTTAAGAATCTGCCCAACCATGTATTGTGAAGCATTGAAACCATTGTTGCTGACACTGCCGCTGTGGGTAGCATCTGTGGTCAGGTTGGCTCTTTTAAACATTTGCACCTTTACCGCACCCATGAGAAATGTGAATAGTATCTACAGAGTAGATATGCATATCGCATCAAACCATTATATAGATCAACCGAAGCAAGTAAAGCTAGGTAAAAGCAAACATGGTGGCCAATGGCGGCTTACTTCAACCACACGAAATACAAGGATATGAGGCCGCGAGACGAAGTACTGAGCAAGGAGATCGGGGTCGTAATGCTGGGGCAGAGGAGTGGTGAGAATGGCCAAGAAGTAGTTGACATACAACTTGAGGGCATCGAGATCGGCCATCATCAGCTCCATACAAGACAGGCCTTCCAAATTCATGGAAAGCAAAGTTAGCAGTGTGATCATCGAAGCTTAACCGATATCTAAATCTCGCTGTGCAGAACCTGGTGGGTGCGAATGGGGAGGGAAGGCCGGGGGCTGAAGCGCCTTCTGCTGTTGCTGACCTTTCTGCCGCTGTTCATCGGGTTTGGGTTTGTGTTTTGGTTTTGGTTTGGGTTGTTTCCGGAAAACTGGTTTGGGTTCAGCAGATTGCTGTTGAGGTTGTGGCTGCTGCTTGCTTCCGAGGAATCGAAGCACGAGCTCCTGCTTGGACGAATCGGCGTACACCTTGAGGGCTTGCAGATCAGCCATCACCAGCTCCACGCAAGACAGCCCTACCGAAATTTGGGGGCAAATATCGTCAGTAACAAGAGAATGCGATGTGGAAAAGCTTAACTCGAGATGTGCTGGTCTCGCCGCCGGTAAAGAACCTGGTGGGTGGGCTGGGAACGCCGTGGCTCGAGGCGGCGGCGGCGCCTCCTCCTCCTTCCGCTGCTGCGCGGGCTTAGGTTTCGGCCGCTGCCGCTTCTTCTCGAGGAAGCGGAGCCAGAGGGCGTCGCGGAGAGGGCCACCGGCGGTGGCCTGGAGGAACTCCCCATCGCGACGGAGCACGCCGAGCACCTGGTCCAGTGCCCCGCCGCCTCCTCCTCGGCCGCCGCTCCCGCCGGGCTGGCGCGGCAGGCTTGGCTTGCTCCTCCCCCACCACGACCGCTGCTGCCGCGGCGCCCACTTGTCGTTGCCCCCGCCACCGCCGCCGCTAGTCACGGCGCAGACGGGCAGCACGGCGGGCCGCAACAGCGCCGGCATCGCATCGGCGTCCGGATTCCGGGCGAAGGAGAGCAGAGCAGAGCGAGTGACGATGGTGGGCTAGTGCAAAAGTGTGCGAGAGAGGATTCACTGGTCACACGCCTCACACGTCATCGGCTCATCGTCTACGTGGCCAAGTAGCACCGGAGAGAACGAACCCGAACCTGTCTCCTTCATCTGTTCTTCTCCGCCTCCCGTGCAGCCTGTATCCACTCGCGTCCCGTCGATCACCGGCGGCAACGGGGATCGAGGGAGGTCCCAGTTCGGACATGACAGACAGCAGCTCTGAAGATCCAAACCAGGCGGCCCCCACCTAGGGTTTGAGCTGCAATCGGCAATCAAGCAGCTCATTTCGCAGCTGCAATCCGCAATCAGGCAGCGCGTTTCTGAGCCGCCGTCCGCAATCAGAACATTTAACTTACGGAAGGAGATCAAATACATCTCTTGTTCTTTTCTTCCCTTCCTAGAATAATATCGACGGCAGCTCATTGCAGTCTCCGGGTTGGACTCTGTGCTATCTACTACAGCTTCCTAGAATAAATTCAAATACTACCTCGCGTTTCAGTCTCCAGGTTGCCACCGCACCCTGAACCCTTTTCTGCGCAGGGACGCCCGGGTCGTCATCACCTTTCGGAGGAGACGCAACTCACGAAGCATCAAGTGCCCGATTTCAGCCTTGGCAGATCAATGCGGGAGCCATGGGAGTGAGTTCCTTGTCCTTTCTTTTCCTCTAGATGTTTTGTTTTCAGTGAACCCTTCCTCTAATCCAAGTTGCTTCCTTAAAAGCTTGAACTATTTACGGGAATTAAATATCAAGTTTGTTTCTCTTGGACGACAGAAAAATTGCATCTTTTACGACTCTATGGAAATTGTAGCTCTGAGGCTGAATCAAAATTGCTTCTTGCTTAATTGCAGTGTTTTGTTTCGAAAAATATATCGTGAAATCTGTACCTCTTGTACTACATCGAAATTACATCTTTGTGATTGTATAGAAATTGGAATATGGAAATTGCAACTTTGCAACTAGTGTGTGAGACCAACTCTTAGGCTGAATCAAAACTTCTTTCTTAATTGCAGTGTTTTGTTTCGAAAAATATATCGTCAAATCTGTACCTCTTGTACAACATCAAAATTACATCTTTGTGGAAATTGGAATATGGAAATTGGAACTTTGCAACTAGTGTGAGACCAACTCTTATTTCTCCTTCAAAAAAAAACTCTTATTTTTCAGCATACCAAATGCAGCAAGGCAATAAAGATACATCTTTGTAATGTTTTGTTTGGAAAATATCTCATCAAGTTTCTACATCTTGTACTACATATAAGAATACATCTTTGTTCTGTCAAAAAAAAAAACATCTTTGTGAGTGAATATAAATTGCATCTCTGAGGGTATGAGAATTGCGTCTTTGCGGCTAGTGTGAAACCAACTCTTATTTGTCTTCATGCCAAACACAGAAACACAGTAGCAGACAAGTCTTCTGAGGCCTCGGCAGATCAACGTGGGAGCCATGCGGGTGAGTTCCTTGTCCTTTTTTCCCTTAAGATCTCCAATCAAAGTTGCCTCATTAAAACTAGAACTTATTTACGCCGAAATTACAAGTTTGTATCTTGTGGAGTACATAGAAATCGCGTCTGTATGAAAATTGCATCTTTGAGACTGAATCCAATTTGCTTCTTTCATAATTGTAAATTTTGTTGGAAAATCATGTCAAGTTTGTATTTCTTATACTCCTACTACATCAAAATTACATCTTTGCGACTAGTGTGAAACCAACTCTTAATTTTCTTGATGCTGAATTCAGAAAAAACGCAATGATAGGCTCAGCGCATTGCCTGATGACCTTCTGGTCAACATTCTTGACCGACTCAATGTCCCTGACGCTACAAGAACGAGCATCCTCTCTAAACGGTGGAGTCGTCTCTTCGCCGAGCTCTCTCGTCTTATAATAAATGCTCAGGACTTTGTGCCTGAGGGTGTGTCAAGCGCCAACATCTCTGGTGATGACTTGGTTCAGATGAATGCAGCTGTTGTTAAAGCCACAAATAACATACTGGCACGCAGAAATCCAGGTGAATACACCATCCGCCTCCTGTCCACGGCGTTCTACTTGAGAGATGATGTCCCCATATCCATTGGACATGCTGTTGGCAATGCCATGGTGACACACAATATTGAGAAAGCCGAATTCACAGTTTTGACAGAGAAGGGATGCCTGGAGTGCACTGATGATGATGTTCTGAACTACGGGACACAGTTTGTGTCATTTTTTAACGAGTGTCTGAATGCATTTACCCTTCTGACACGCCTACACCTGGAGAATTTGAGTCTTGCTGAATCTGACTTTGTCCCCCATGTCCTCGGCACTTGCAAGCAATTAAAATATGTAGGTTTTATCAATTGTGACACAGAGAGTTTGATAACACTCCAAGTTGAGCACGCACAACTCAATGAGCTCAAATTTAGCAATTGTCGTTTTGGCAAAGTCGAACTCAAGTGGCTCCCAAGACTCACCCGGACAACCTTCAACTATTGGATGCACTTTGTAGAACTACCACTTTCATTTGGTCATGTCCCATTGCTCGAGGTTGTGAGCCTTACAACTACTGCTCTTAGTTCGCACAAAATGGTCAAGTTAAGCACGTTGCTTTCCGGGACCACTGTACGAGACCTTAAGTTGGACTTCAAATGCGAAAAGGTAATTAGGGACGATTGCTTTGTTCTGGCTTCGTGTGTTCTCTACTCAACCTAGCATTTGTTTCTTGTTGCAGATTTGGGTTCAACCAGAGTGTCTGACCAAAAGTCTGGCATCTGTATTCCAGCGACTAAGTATTGTCAATCTAGTTGCCATTCCTGAAGGGTATGATCTCACATGGACAATGTTCATTCTGGAAGCTGCGCCATCCCTGGAGGAGCTCTACATGACGGTATGTTCGTACCTAAAAGTTGTTCTGTTCTTTTTTTGTTCGAGCTGTTGATCTATTATTTCACTTGCATGGTTGGACACACCTGCGCTTTCACTTGGAGTACAGATTTCTGCAGCGAAACTAACCTGTTCCATTTACCTACGTCCTATGGGTGGAATGCAGGTAATTGATCATCCGTGTGAAATGGAAATGGACGAGGAGAAGAGAAGGGAGGAGTTCTATAGTGAGAAGAAGGGTGTAGAGTGGGAAACGCCTACATCAAATTTCAAGCACTACCACCTTACCCAACTCATCATCTTCTGCTTTGAGTCTTGCATGGTGAGTCATGTCAGGCGTGTCATGAAAGCATCCGTGAATCTTAGGGATGTGTACCTGTACGGTAGACTGGGATGTAAGCATTGCGTACACCTGGATCAAAAGCCGTCTACGTTTCCGCGGTCAATAAAAAAAAGGGCTTCAGCGAGGAAGCTAATTACCGAGGGCATGGGGTCACATGCCAAGATTCACATCCTGAAGTCTACCGAAATGACCGATTATCATGCTACAAGGATACGGTAGTGTTTTTGTTGAAGACTATGTCCAGGTAGATGAAGGCCATTCAGGAAGTCTGTCTGCATAATGCTTGTACTCTATGAATTGTTGCCGGTTTTCTTTTTATCTGTTTTTGCATTTTGTAATCTTGTATAATTAAAACCAGTTGAAAGTAATTGTGGCACTGCTGCAAATCACTCCATGAGTTCAGTAATTACTTAATCCCCTTAAAAAAATTAGATCAAGTTAGTGGCATTATATTGGATTTTGATCCAATGGTCTGTGTTTTGATGATGAGTCTGCATAACCGATCAAACCGAGAGAAGTTCAGGAGTACTAGATGTGCAAA
The DNA here is from genome assembly GCA_007115705.1 of Dactylis glomerata. Lineage (NCBI taxonomy): Eukaryota > Viridiplantae > Streptophyta > Magnoliopsida > Poales > Poaceae > Dactylis > Dactylis glomerata. The sequence continues at coordinate 730,414 of QXEO01001381.1, read as the reverse complement.
AAAGGAACCTGGAACAAGACCGTTCTGTTGCAAGCATCTTTACGCAAGAATGATGTTAAGTTTGCTCAAGAGAAAAGAGTCCAATTACCACCCTTGATCGAATCGGTGCAGAGTTCTAATGTGATTGTATCGCAGCTGATGACGTATCCTGGCAGAGTTCTTTTTTTTTCTTTGCATAAGGAACGTGGACTTGTTGCTCGAGCAAAGTATGTGTCGGAGTGGGATCGAATCGGTGCAGAGTTCTAATGTGATCCACTATATGATTCTAACGAACAGAACGAGGGAGGAAGGTGCAGGGTTCTAATGTGATCATATACCGGTGATTCTCACGAACGGAACGAACGAGGTACCATGGTCGCTTTTAATAGATTCTGTTTGCGAATTGGAGGGAGTAGTATAGATAGGTAGATACGTCGCTGAGTTAGTAACTTTGTACTAAATCAATCACACTTACTATGAATTGGAGCAATAGATAAGTAAAGAGACTAGCCACAATAAAAGTGACATAGTTAGTATCATGCCATGTTGATAAAATTCTAATATAACACAACACACTAGTAGAAAAAAGAGCTTCCATACACCGTCTTTAGTCCCTAAACAATTCGGTGCGCGACTAATGTGAGCATTATTCCCGGTTCAAACGAAAATGTGGACTAGGAAGCTTTAATTCTGGTTCAAATGTGCCCTTTAGTCCTGGTTGGGGCCACCAATCAGAACTAAAGAGTAGCGACCTTTAGTCCCGGTTGGTGGCTCAAACCGGGACTAAAGCCTACCCTTTATTCCTCTCATGCCTACCCCCCTCCCCCGCAGAAAAAACGTATAAAATAAATAAATAAAAATGCAAATTTCAAAATCCTTTGATATGCATGTACCTCACGCAACCAATTTTTATGGAAAATTTGAATTTTGCTATTTTTTGCAAAAAAGGTTGTTCCAAATTAAAATGGCTATAACTTTTGCGTACGGACTCGAAAAAAAGTATAATATATGAAAAACTATCTATACAAAATTTTACATCCGATTTTAACCATCGTAGGCCGTTTGCACAATTTCTTGTTTCTCAAAATTCCAAAGTGAAATATGAAAGCAGGAAGATTTTAGATTTTGTCAGAAAAATGAGAAAAATGATGTTTTTAAGGATTTTTTCATTTCTTTTATTGTTTCTTCTACTTTTTAGTTATTTTACAGTTTTTCTATTATTTTGGAATTTTGGAAATTTTTAAGTATTTTGAATATTTTGAGTTTCAAAATTAATAATTAATATGCATAAAGATTATTTGGAATTCATTGATGCTTATTATTACTTAATCATTGTTGCTTATTTTGTGAATTATTTGGAATTAAAAAAAGTAAAATCATATGTTACCAAAGTGTATGGGTTAATAGAATTGATAGCATAGCATTATCAAGAAGTCGCGAGCGTAGTCTTGGAAGCTAGTAGGGAAGGAATGGAAAAGTTAAGCGTGTTAAGGATGGAGCAGTGTGAGGATGGGTGACCGACTGGGAAGTGAGGACCACAAATATATAATTTGACATTAGAATAGAGGTGATTAGAGATTAAAGTGGAGAATGGAAACAATTAAACAATTCAAATATTTGAAAATATGGAAATTCAAAAAAACCCAAAAAAATGTGCTTTTTTCAATAATTCTACCATAAACTTTACCGGACCCCTTTAATCCCGGTTGGAGCCATTAACCGGGACTAAAGGGTCCTCCAACCTTCAGCATATGATCCAGGCCACGTGGAGAACCTTTAATCCCGATTCATGAGCAACTAGGACTAAAGAGGGGGGGCTTTAGTCCCGCTTTGCTAGTCCCGGTTGGACAACCGGGACTAAAGCCCCTTACCAACTGGGACTAAAGCCCTTTTTTCCACTAGTGACAATTAATAAAGAAAAGATGTAAAAGAGGTATTATAATATAATACGGTGTCATAACACATAAACTAAAAGGTCTAATGGCAAACACATATATTTGTATTGAGATTTTATAAAATATAAAATATGATGTAATTATGTTACTATTATATGATACCCTCTCCATACCGAATTATAAGGCAAATAATAAATTTAGGGAGAAACCGATTTTTTAGGCTCTTATCTCCAATAACCGTCTCTCCTAAGTCCTAACTACACCTTGTGGGACTGACCTCCTAAATTTGCTTTCCAACCTTTTCTTTCTCCCACTAATTTCTCCACACGCTGTTTGCATGCGGTGTGAACTGGTATTGCATATAATGTGAAAAGGAACCGTCTTCTCTCTCCATAATTACCGTATCGAACAATAAAATTAGAACTGGTTTTCCAGCTAAATCCGTTCCAATCATGTTATACCTTGGTCCCGTTACTCCTCCATATTTGCCATATAATCCGATATAAAGGGAGTACTATGCATTATAGGTGTGTTATCATAAATTGGTATCATGTGCATGATACTAGTGTAGTATCATAGATTAGTATCATGCATATGATACCACCCCTCTAATGCATAGTATCATAGAGTAGTATCATAACCCTATCATATTTAGTATTTTATAGAATCTCGATGCAAATGTGTACACAAGATGGATTCACCATTAATTTTTCTAGTTTCAAGTGCTAGGATACTGTACCATATTACTCTCTCCTTCCTAAATTAGAATGCATATTAGTTTTGGTCAAAGTCAAACCTTATAAACTTTGAGCACATGTATAGCAAATAATATCAACATGTACAACATTAACTCAATGTTATTAGAACCATCATAAAATATTTTTTCATATTATATGCATTTGATATCATAAAATTTATTATTTTTGTATATATAGTTGATCAAGCTTCGGGACGGGTCCCCACCTGCAAGAAGAAAGCAGCGGCAGATTTATTGAAGGGGGTGGCGGAGCTCATCACCGTCTCCAGCTCCGGCCATCGGAGCAAGCAGAGGGCAGGGAGCAACCCTAAGCCCCAGATCTTGCCGCCCAGATCTGGGAAACCCAAAACCCCGGGCACCAAGCCCACTACAAGCAGGCAGCTATGCCAACTAAACCTACACCTAGCTACTTCGGCGGCTCTCCTTTGCCTCCTGCCGGCTATTCCGGCGAGGAAGGCTCGGGAGAGCCCCGGTCCGCCGCTCACGACTCTCAAAGCAGGAGGTGGGGGAGAGGGGGGGGGGGAACTGGTGGGGCTGTCACTCGAAATGGCCGTTCCACCGGCTATGTCAATTGGTGCACCCGAGATCACGAAACTGTTCGCTGACCAATTTTTAGCAAAAACCAGCACACATGACGCATGTGAGGTGGACTTCTAGCAAATATAACCCCCTGCCCCCAGAAATACAAGGTTGTGTTCGAACCTATTCGGCCGTCGCTTCTCCCGGACGGCATGGCGCAGGCGACCGCTGCACTTACGGTTGCGGCAAGCGCGTCGTCAACCATGCAAGCAAGGGATACGGCGCGCGCTGACCATTGGTCTACCTCGTCTTCGTGCATGACCCCAAAGGCCTTTTCCCCGTTCACTAGTGGAAATTTGGGCTTTAGCACCGGTTGGTAAGAGCCATTTGCATCGTTTTTACAACCGGTGCAACGATTTTGGGACTAAAGCCCTAACCCTTTTACATCCAGGCCGGTGAGCAACCTAGCTCCAGAATTTTTCCTAAACAATATGCTTCTACTTATTATCAGCAACCTCGTAACATCTTATATGTGCAGGTTGGGGGGTTGGATACGGGTCAAAACCCTAGTCCCCCTGCCGCACAATCCCCGCCTCTACCTCTCCGCCATCGTGAAGAAGCACAACATCGGCGTCAAATTCCCACAAGCGCAAGCGAGGATCCGATCAACCATGTGGAGGAGAGGCTCCAACGCCCGTGGCGGCTCCTCTTCGCGCCGATGGAGCTCTTCCGGCGGTGGCAAATCTTTTTGCCGCGAAGCTCTTTCGGTAGTGGCTCCCCATCAGAGGAGGAGTACAAGAAGCTCATGCGCTCGGCGGCGCGAAGAAGTGTGCTACCCAGAAATGGACCAATCAAGTTCTCCGTCCGCCGCCGTCACTGCTCCCCTACATGATTGGCTGGGAGGCGGGCTCGTCCTCGCGGCAGCGGGCTCGTTCTCCCTCCTTCGCAGATGACTACGAGTGGGAGGAGATGGAGGAGGTGAAGGAGGGGAGGCGGAGGTCTAGCAACATGTCATTGGCCCGGATGACTTCGTCGTTGATGACGACGAGGCCCAGCGGTGCGCCGAGTCATCTCTCGGAGGTGGAGGCCAAGGCGGAGTGGCAATGCGAGGAGCTAGGGGCACACGTCGACATTGCCGTCATCCGCGAGTATGAATAGTGGCTGGCGGAGATGGCCACTCGCCGCATCAAGAAGGAGATCATCGACCTCGACGACGAGTAAACCACCGCCGTCATCGCCCTTCGCCGTGCCCATAGGCCCCGGTGAGTTTATCCTCGGCCAAATTTTGGTCAAAATGGGTTTCCGTAGGGCTTAGTTTCCTCGGGTAGGCTAGAATCGTACATAAGGTGTATGATTTTGTAAATGTCAGTTCGAACTAAGTGATGAACGATGGAAATCCTTGCAAAATTCTCGTGTGAAGCTTTTTTTAAAAAAAATGCAGTTCAATCTACGCCAACTGATCTGCGTGAGGTATGCTTCGACCTGTACTCGCGAGTAAGGTGGTCTGTTCTCGCGATACAAGGATCAAGATTTTAAGAGGACTGGTAGAGATGCTCTAAGTAGGTATGTTCTTGTTGTGCATCTCGCGCCACGAGCGTCGGACGATGCTAATGGAGGACGCCCGGTTTGGCCGCGTGTCACTCAGCTAGTACTCACTAAAGGCGCGCCGGGCGATGCAAAGGCTTGAGTACGACGGGTTCTGTGAGATCCCTGAGCATCCTAGCGGCTGCGGTGTTGGATAAGTTTTTGCAGTAGAGATAATGGATTAATAGCTAGTTTGTAGCTACTCCCTCCATACCGGATTACTGGGCAATTACGCAATTCAAAAAAAACTTTGATCTTAATTTTGGTCAAGAAAATATGATATATGATATAAAAAATTAAACCATTGAAAAGTATTCAATGGTACAATTTTTATGTCATATATTCCGTATTTTCTTGATTAAAATTAATAGTTAAAGGTTTTCTCGAATTGCATAATCGCTCAGTAATTCAATATGAAGGGAGTAGTTAGATTTGTAGGATGTTGTAACACGGCAAACGTAGAGAATTTCTGGTAGCTTATCTAGCAACGGCAAGGCTTGTATAGTTGTCGACGTAATCCCGATGTAAACCTTAACAACTTGTACTGATCCGATCCTGATTTGGACAATAAATAGATGAGAGGCCTGTGGGCAATGCACCACGCCAAAATCTAATGCTTTACTGAGATTTCTATCGAACTCTAGGTTTTTTTTAGCAAAAAACGCAATGCCATGTGTTAGCCACATAACGATTATATACTACTTGGCACCCGCAGCCAAGCTTAAGTACCACTAGCTGAATATCCATGCGTTGCTATGGGACAATAATATGAAATATAAAAATTAAATAAAAAATATTATTTTATATATACTATGAGTGTTTAACATGTCTAGATACATGTCTATCTAAATAAAGTTGAGACAAATAATTTAAAATAAAGGAGTATTTAGTTAATGTTCTTGCAATGAGCCTATGAGCAAGAGGTAGAGGTTGAAGTTTCGATTTGGTGGAACCATGACTTTTCTTCGATTAAAGGGTGTAGAGCGTTCCTGTAGATGAACCATCGATGTAATCCCGATGTAAACCCTAACAACTTGTACTGATCCGATCCTGGTTTGGACTATAAATAGATGAGAGGCCGATGGGCAATGCACCATGCCAAAATCTAATGCTTCACTGAGATTTCTATCGAACTTTGGGTTTTTTGTTGTTGCAAAAAACGCACTGCCATGTGCTAGCCACAGAACGATTATATACTACTTCCCACCTGCAGCCAAGCTTAAGTACCATGGGACCCTCCCAAATTATAATTTATTATTGTACTAAATTGCACATAATGAACAAGTATTTGCACCACAAGCACTACAGGAATGGTGAAAGACGCCGACGGCCAGCGTCTACGCCGACGGCCAAATGTCGGTGCCGTCGGCGTAGGCTATATTTTAGGCAGCCCACGAAGCTGGCCGTCGGCGTAAGATAGCTACGCCGACGGCCTTTTATACGCCGACGGCAATGCCCTCGGCATAGCTATTTTCCATTTTACCACATTAATCTTAGAAAAATCATAACTAAATCATTCTAATTCACAAAAATACAAATAATATATCAAAATTTGCAGAAAAATAAGATCTATTCATCTAAACCTTCAAAAATTTAGAACTAATTAATTTAATTAGTTAGGATTTTCAGTTTAGGGATTTAGGGTTTTGATTCAGTTGGAAGTCGAGAAAATTTGAACTAGAGCCGCATCATAATTTGCCCATAATTTTTCTAAAAAATCATTTTCATGTTCATAAGTAGAAGTTTTATCAGAGATCCATAAATAGTTCTGTAAAATTCAACCCCTAGCTAAGAAGGTTCATGCCCGCCGTTTCGACCGCATTTTGAATCGAGCATAAGAAGTTCAAAAAAATTCAAAAAAATGTAAAGCCTTCGTATTGTGTCATTTTATGTTACCTAGTTGTGAGGAAAAATAATAAACTTGGACTATTGCAAATATTGTAGAAACCCCTTCTCAGAAATGACCTATCATGTACGAAGTTTCATGGCTTTCAAGCCAGATGAGCTAGGTTATGACCTGAATCATAGAATAGTTTGTTCAAATGACCCCATATTGTGCACATGTATGCATATTGGGATGGGAAACAAAGTTCATATTGGGAGTTATCATTTTCTATGCATAAAAAAATCAATTTTCATTTTCTAAGTGTCAAAACACTACTAGATTTCCCCTTTTAGCCGAGGGTCAAATTACCGTCGGATAAGTTAATACACTGTCGGATAAACCTATATTTGACGGTTTACCGTCGGCTATGTCCCGTCGGTTATGCTCGGTCGGCCATTACACTAATAGCCGACGGTACAGTCGGGTAATATCTTTGCCCACGGTAAGAAGCCAACGGTGAGCCGTCGAACATGTCTTGGTAAACAGCCCGCTTGCGGGAACCAGTTGACCCTTATAACCGACCGTTCCCGTCAGGTATTTATTTTCCGAGAGTTATTGTTTCCCGTCGGTTTTCCTAATAGCCGATGGTACATTTGATCGTCGGAGTTAATTGTATGTGAGAAGACTGTGATTGTCGACCATGGGAATCGTATGTTGGAGCGTCAGTCACCAAGGTCAACCGGCAATCCAAAGTATTTGGGCCTATATAATAGATTAGGCCCATTTTTATGGTTCACTTTTCTTTTATTTCATCTTATCCCACCCAATATATATCTAAATATAACTGATGTTACATTTCCTTTTATTTCAGCTCAAGTCACCCATGAGTTCATACACAATAGAAAGGTACAAAACATAAATAACAATCAAATAAATAAAACATTGCAGAGATTTCGCACATGGCAGATTCGCAAGTGCCAAAAAATTTAATCACAATTATAAGATCTAGCGCCTCTAGTCCCATAGAGGCCACCATTGTCTCGATCTGGCGCCAATGGCGGACTAGTGAGATAGCCGATGGTGGAGGGACACCTGGGCTCCTGCCGGTAGAGAACTAGCCTCCGGATCCAGCACTTCTAGATGCATTGTTGGCCTCCTTATCTCATTCTCGTCATTGTCGCCGCCACATCCTACAGAGAAACCAAAGCAGAAATACAGTCAGAAACTGATACTGAAGAGGCAGGAGAACTGCCATCAAATATATTTTTGTTCGATGTCGCACATCCAGGCCTAAAAGGTTGTGGTCGTGATAGTTGCATGCCATGGCGATTGGCTCCAATTAGTACAAACGAGAATACGCTCCAGTATAGAAGATCAGACAAAAACTAATTAGTACTTGGGAAAGATGAAAAGCTATGTACATAGATCAGGCCGATTGATTTCCAACTAGAAAAGATAACCATGGACACACATCTTCAATCGATCTGATCCTGCAGCGCCATGATGAGTAATAAATTAATGAGACGAGATTACCTCTCTGGCGGATTTGGAGACTCAGCATGCTCCCGACTCCTCCTGGCGGATCTGGAGCTGCACCGTCCTTTGTTCGTGGTCAGCTCCTGACGGTTGTTCTACTTCTCGAGCGAATCAGACGGGTGGTTATGCGCCGCCGACCTCCATGGAGACACCGGCGCTGCAAGACGCCTCTGCCAAAGGCCTGGACACCGATGACCGCCCGCGTCCTGCCCGAGCTTCGGCAACTTCTGCATCCTGAGGTTGGTCGAGGACGGGATCATCGGGAGGTAACAGGAGGTATGCGTAGTGGAGGCGCAAAATCGGGACGCTGATAGATATAGACGCGCTCGATTTTTCGTCCACGCGCCCAACTCTTCCGCTGTACAGTTTAAAAAAAAACTCTTCCGCGGTGGAAGTTTATAAATTTTGACCATACGCGCGCGGGCGCGCTCTGTGTAATTACTAAAAAATATATTTTATGGCCACAAAATCATTTATCTAAGATAGTATGAAGTAAGGAAATTTTTTGTGAGATTATACCAGTGTTTAGATCGGTAATTACTATTTTCTGTCAGATATTTTCACTTATAATTGAGGGTTACATTTGGACAACCGACTTTTTGGAGCATAGACGAGAGTTGTACTAGACGGTCGGCTATTACACTTGACCGTCGGCTATAAAAGAGGATTTCCGACGGTGATAGTAAAACCGTCGGCTATAAATGTGGATACCCGATAGTGAATTTAAAACCGTCGATTATTAGTAGGAACCGTCGGGCATCGCTTTGGATAGCCTAGAGTCTAATTTTCCCCGTCGCTAAACTGAATATACCGTCGGTTATTGGCATCATACCCGAGAGTTTGACGATAACTGTCGGACATTCATTCTACCGTCGGTTATCATCATATTCACCGACGGGTCGTCGGCTATTAATATTCACCGTCGGAAATCAAGGGATATCTAGTAGTGAAATTGGGTTTTTTTGTGAAGGAAGTACTGAAAATACAATACAAAATTATACCAACCTAATTTTCAACAATAGTAGGAAACATTTTATGTATATATCACCAATTTTTTGTGTGTATGAAGCTTTGCATTAACCTTTCACAAAAAAGACAAACTCTTGCCGATTTAGCAGGAAGCGGGGTAAATTTGAACTACAACTGTATCATAGTTTGCCCATGTTTTTTTTCAAAAAATCATTTTTAGGTTCACAAGTAGATGTTTTATCATAGATCCATAAATAGTTTTGCAAAATTAAACCCCTAGCTAAGAAGGTTCATGCCCGCCGTTTTGACCGCATTTTGAATCGAGCATAAGAAGTTCAAAAAATTTCAAAAAAAATGTAAAGCCTTCGTATTGTGTCATTTTATGTTACCTAGTTGTGAGGAAAAATAATAAACTTGGACTATTGCAAATATTGTAGAAACCCCTTCTCAGAAATGACCTATCATGTACGAAGTTTTATGGCTTTCAAGCCAGATGAGCTAGGTCATGACCTGAATCATAGAATAGTTTGTTCAAATGACCCCATATTGTGCATATGTGTGCATATTGGGATGGAAAACAAAGTTCATATTGGGAGTTTTCATTTTCTATGCATAAAAAAATCAATTTTCATTTTCTAAGTGTCAAAATTGGGTTTTTTTTGTGAAGAAAGTACTGAAAATACATTACCAAACTAGACCACCAAAATTTTAAACAATATTAGGACATATTTTATGTATATATCACCAATTGTTTGTGTGTGTGAAGCTTTTCATTAACCTTTCACAAAAAAGACAAACTCTTCCCAATTCAGCAGGAAGCGGGGTAAATTTGAACTACAGCTCCATCATGGCTTCCTCATGATTTTTTAAAAAAATCACTTTTAGATACACAACATGTTATTATGTTATAGATACACAAAGAGTTTTGCGAAATTCGACCCCTAGCTAAGAAGGTTCATGCCCACCATTTTTGATTTTTTTAATTTTTTATGATTTTTTCAATGTAAATCTCATTAGTTCGAGATATCACTGATGATACATTATATTCAAAATGATCATAAGAAATTCAAAATTAAATAAAACATAAAAACATTACATATGGATGTCATATTTGGATTCCTCTCATTTTTCTTATCGATTTAGACATATAATTTGTCGAATTCCGATTTACAGATTTAAAGATATAATTTATTCAATATATTTATTAATTATTCATTGTTATTTACTTATTATATAGTTTGAAATTCAATATATTTATTACTTATTTATTGTTGTTTACTTAATATATAGTTTGGAAACTTAAAACCAATGACGTGTGACATAGTGGTATAAGGGTTAATAGGATTGATATGGTAGTATTATCAACAAGGTATAATTTGCTTCGTGGACACTCATCCGGATGGAACAGAGAAGTTAAGCGTGCTGGAGGTGGAGTAGTGTGAGGATGGGTGACCGACCGGGAAGTTTGACCAAGACTTAAATTTGACCAAAGATTAAGTATAATTAGTGTTAAAAATATTCTAATTGAGAGATTAGTGAGGCAAATAGTTCAAAAAAAGTTAAAAAAAATCAATTTTTTAAACTTTTTAAAAATATATATAAATAGGCTATGCCGACGGCTTTGCCCTCGGCATAGCCTACGCCGAGGGCAAATGCTACGCCGACGGTAAAACAGAGCTCCGCCGAGGGGCATCTACGCCGAGGGCAGCCCTCGGCGTATACTACGCCGACGGCAAAACATGGCTACGCCGAGGGCAATTGGCCGTCGGCGTATCTCTTTATTCCTGTAGTGAAGTGTTATTACCTCATGGGCGGAGGAGGTGTGCCCAAAATTTTAAGATCAGCTAAGCATTACCTTGCCCATCATGCTAATTGTTAATAATTCTCAAAAGTGAGGGAAACAGCTCACTCCATAATTTTTTTAAGAGTGTGCACACACTCAGAAAATTTCTGGCTCTGTCATCTACATTGTAGCGAACTAGCGACCAAAGTCGAGCGGTAGCCTTCCGTTATTCATAATCGTCGGACTCAAATTATGGTGTGTCACATACCTACTCACATGCATAGGTTTCCTGCAATGACCACAGTACGGGTTTACAGTGTGAGGTGTGCATGTATAGACAAAAACCTAGCTCGCATGTCGATCGCTGGTACAGTAATTGAATTGAACTGAATTGGAATTTACCTACAGATTAATGGTGTCAGATCATATATATCGATGGCGACAACAATCAGCAGCTAGTGTCTCGTTGTATGCTCGGTTTCAGGATGCATGACATGCTACGTTTACTGCATGCTGTATCATGGACTGCTGGACGTACGTGTTTCTGAAGTCGTCCGGCTGGTCCCTGCCATGGACCATACATGCGCATACGTACACATAAACCTTATACAGTGCACATGCATTATCTCTCCCCTCAAGTTCACTGCGAGGACTATGGACCCATTTTTTACTTGCTGAGTTGCATGCGCGATCGATTTACACCTCTCATTCTCATTCTAAGACGACCAGATCTGCAACATATGAATGATATGACAGAGGCCAGGCATGCATGCAGCTACATACAAAACCAATCATGAACCCATCATCATCCTTTCTCCATTTATCTTCCCTTATTCTCCATTCGTCCTGGGTTCACGGGAGAACCAATTACAGCCAATCAGGCAATATCAAACACACGTACCCCTCTCGCTCCTGTCTCTTCATTCTGCATACTCCTACGCTCCTATGTACACTAGCTTCATGCATGCAAATAGTTTGGTGAGCAGTGCACCACATTGGATCAAAATTTGCAACATGTCAGACACTGTAACTTCATTCATTTACATAATATATGTATGTACGTGTGCTTTAGCTGGTCTATATGAAAATTAATTACTCTTTTCGACGCCTAATACTTGTCGCTAAATCACATATATCTAGGCTTAGTGTGTCTATTCATTTACTTCAGCAAGAACTATTATGGATCGGATGGAGTACTTCTATCATTTTATCCTTGCTAGTTGAAACCTTAATCCTAGGATAACTGTATCTCCCTATACGTTTTATCTAGGCATGGCTCTATATGGTCTACATGGCCTGCTGATGCCACCGCAATACTCTCTCTCTCTCTCTCTCTCTCTCTCTCTCTCTCTCTCTCTCTCTCTCTCTCTCTCTCTCACACACACACACACACACACACACACACACACAATCAAGGCTTTTGTCTTGACAACTCGATCTACATAAACAATGGATGTAAAGGTGTATTGTAATACTAAGAAATAGCTACCCATGTCGACAATTATGAGTCTTGTCCCAAAATGACCAATTGAAGTGTTACTAATACTAATAAGAGGCATGGTCTATGCTATGAAACCACAAAAAACAAGGAAGGCCATACTTTACTCAAGTTATATGTTGAATCAATTCACTATTGTGTTTTTGTTCATTCTTTGGTACAAAAACCAGGAAGACTATACTTTACTAATACTAATGATTGCTGGATTTGTTTTTTTTTCATCCAGGCTGGCAGATAATGGATCTCGCAAGAAGTGGGTAGGGTGATGCAAGGCGACATGATGAGGAGATCAGGGAGGGGTGGTGCGGGAAGTAGGAGTACTAGGGAGAGGGGCAGGGGTGATGCAAGAAGGTAATCATATGATCTCTCTCTCTCTCTAACAATCAAGGCTTTTGTCTTGACAACTCGATCTACATAAACAATGGATGTAAAGGTGTATTGCAATACTAAGAAATAGCTACCCATGTCGACAATTATGAGTCTTGTCCCAAAATGACCAATTGAAGTGTTACCAATAATAATAAGAGGCATGGTTTATGCTATGAAACCACAAAAAACAAGGAAGGCCATACTTTACTCAAGTTATATGTTGAATCAATTCACTATTGTGGTTTTTGTTCATTCTTTGGTACAAAAACCAGGAAGACCATACTTTACTAATACTAATGATTGCTGGATTTGTTTTTTTTTCATCCAGGCTGGCAGATAATGGATCTCGCAAGAAGTGGGTAGGGTGATGCAAGGCGGCATGATGAGGAGATCAGGGAGGGGTGGTGCGGAAGTCGGAGTACTAGGGAGAGGGGCAGGGGTGATGCAAGAAGGTAATCATATGATCTTTCAAGATCATCTTTTGTTGAGTTAATTGTTTGCTATGGGCATGAGACTAGGTATGATAGAGCTCATGATTAATAAAACAATCCATACATATGTATAGGCAATGCATATAACACATTCAACTTAGAAACATGGGATCCTAGACATACATGTTTCTTAGTTTCATTGATAGTAGTCCGATAAGATATTCTCATATCTGATGTATTTCCATGAACCCCAATGTTGGACTGAATGGTTCTTAGTAGTGACTTCTTTCCGAAAGGGGAGTATGACCCTGACCTGTCCATCAATCAATGCACATAGCCATCTTTCTTACTTAGTTTATTATTTAAATAATTATTACATTCCAAGGATCACATAAGGTCGAGACATGAATCAACCAATGAAAAATATCAAGCATATCGTATGTATATATCTTGTATTCTACTAGTATGACATCAGCCAGCTGCTCAGCCGAAGATTTTTTTAGAGAACGCGCAGGAGATCTGTGTGTCATTGTATTAAGAGAGAAGAGTTGTTTTACAAGCCCTAAGGCTGAATCCACTGCAGGGAGTCCCCGCAAGACACTAGACGCTACTCAATCTCTCTCAGTAGCCCACCTCTACGTGTACAACTCATCCACAGACTCCAGTCCTCGTAGATGGCTGCAAGCACTACCCTAGCCGACGACATGGTTCCATCGAACACACGCGCATTCCGCTCCAGCCAGGTGGAGCGAAGGGTGAGCATGATGAAACTGTTCGCCTTCTTCCTGTCCTTCCTCGGGAGCACTGCCACCACCGATGGCCACCACTCTTGAAGTGTACTGGTGGCCGATGGCGGTCGAATGCCGATACGGACCTGCCGGCACGCCGTGATCCACACCGCTGATGCGAAGGGGCATTGGAGAGACAGGTGATCAAGTGTCTCTGCCGCGATGTCGCACAATGGGCAACGCGTGTGCGTGGGCAGCCCTCTCCGCGCCAGACGGTCGGCTGTCCAACAACGATTGCGTAGCGCAACCCAAGCGTGGAACTTGAACTTGAATGGCGCGAACGCATCCCAAACTTGCGCGGCACCTGGCAATGCTGTGCGTCCGTGGAAGAACGCCCTGTACAGTAAACCAGATGGTTACATCCAAAAGCCATAAGTTTTCCTTGATTCGCCAGTAGTAGGAAAGATAATGTTATTACTACAATTCCAACGAATATCATAACTCATAAGTATCCGTAGCTCGTTGTTGACGACTCCTGGTTGGCACGGGACACAAAACAGAACCAACAACACGCTAAGCATAAAGAGAGACGAAGGTGAAATTGATGTGGCGGAGAAAGAATGCAAGTGATGCAGAAACACGGCTGGTTTCGTTGTGAGAACCGAGAACCCAAAGTGTCTCAGCCAAGAAAGTCGACCGTTGGTGGTAGAAAAATCCGTTAGAAATTATTGATGGGGTGGTCATGTTCCTCACTCACACGCACTGTCACACAAGGCAATCATCCAGGAAGAAGCTAGAGACCAAACTGATGAGCCCGGCCACTACAGGAACAAACTGCTACGCCGACGGCCAATACCTAAGCCGACGGCTTTTTATCGGGGCCGTCGGCATAGGCCCTGGCCTCGGGCGTGGCCGAAATTTGGCCGTCGGCTTAGATATGCCGTCGGCGTAGATTATTCAGGGGACCTAACCCGACGGCAAAGCCGTCGGGTCAGGTACTTTCATTTTTTGATCGCCTTTTCTGTTTTGCAAAAAATAAAAGAAAATGGTAAAAAATTCAAAAAAAAATATCCTTTGATGTGTAGTTATGTTACATGATCTAGTTGTTAGAAAAATTAAGAAACTTGAATTTTGACATATTTTGCAAAAAACTTAAATTGGGAAAATTAAAAACCCGATTTTGGTACTCCGAAAATGGAAAATGCACTTTTTGCTTTAACGGTCAAAGTTTAGTGAAGAAATGACATGTTGCGGATCTGAAAATGATTTTTGCAAAAAATTAGGAGCTCGTCTTATTAGAGCTAAAGGGCAAACCCACCCCGGTTCCAACGATATCGGCATGAGTTTGTGTAAAATTCAAAAAATAACTCTGAAAGTTTACGCGATGAAACAAGAGCTGATATATGCATCCCAGGTGGTCTATTATTTATGTGGGGTATTGTGCCCAGCTTTCCGTAAGCCGTTTTGGTAGCTGCCTCACAAAAAACCCCGATTTTGGCACTCCGAAAATGGAAAACACACTTTTCATGGGACGAAACGAAAATCAGCCTTCGTGGAGTTCCTAGCCATACCAAGGGCCACACGCATGTCCAATATGGCCTTGTTTCGATAAACTATGCCATGATCAGG
Organism: Dactylis glomerata; assembly: GCA_007115705.1. Lineage (NCBI taxonomy): Eukaryota > Viridiplantae > Streptophyta > Magnoliopsida > Poales > Poaceae > Dactylis > Dactylis glomerata. The sequence goes on along the minus strand of QXEO01001381.1, from coordinate 714,912 downwards.
ACCAAACCTAGCTCATTTGACCTAAAAGCCATGCAACCTTGAACTTGGTAGGTCATATTTGTGAAGGAAGTTTCTGGTAAATTGCTTTTATCAAGGTTTGAATTTTTTTCCCACATATAGGTGATATAAAATGACGCCACGCGAAGGTCTCACATTTTTGCGATTTATTTTGAATTAGTTATGCCTGATTCTGGACCCGCATGAATATGACAACACACGAATCCGGATGGCAATGGGGCCCCGAAACCCGCAAACCCGATGGGTACCCGCTTTAAATGGGGAGGGTTTGGTAAAAAGTTGGACCCGCCAGGTCTAATGGGGCGGGTCTGGAGGTGGCAAACCCGAACCCGCAAACCCGCTCTAAGCCCTAATCCTGCACCTAATAATCCTATGTCTAAGTAGTAACCACATGTCCACGAGCTGTAAACCACGCGACCTACGCAACCACACACATAGATAAGACACAACACATGCACGCGATGGAATTTGGAGTCCTAGAGACAACACACGCTTGCACGTCACCACTACCTCACGCCGTCACACGTAGGACATGGGAACGAGGTGGGTACCCGTTGGGGCCCCGAACCCCACGGGGTCGCGGGTCTGGTAAAAAATAAGACCCGCCAAGTTAAATGGGGTGGGTATGGAGGGGCCGGACCCGGCCCCAAACCCGGCGGGTGCCACCACTACACACGAAACTCGCACTCATGGCCAGGTGGTGCGGAGTCCCGCTTTAACGGGCAAAGTTTAGTGAAGAAATGACATGTTGCGGATGAAAATGATTTTTGCAAAAAATTAGGAGCTCGTCTTATTAGAGCTAAAGGACAAACCCACCCCGGTTCCAGCGAAATCGGCATGAGTTTGTGTAAAATTCAAAAAATAACTCTGAAAGTTTGCGCGTTGAAACAAGAGCTGATATATGTATCCCAGGTGGTCTATTATTTACGTAGGGTGTTGTGCCCAGCTTTCTGTAAGCCATTTTGGTAGCTGCCTCACAAAAAAAAACTGATTTTGGCACTCCAAAAATGAAAAACACACTTTTCATTGGACGAAATGAAAATCGGCCTTCGTGGCGTTCCTTGCCATCCCAAGGGCCACACGCATGTTCGATATGGCCTTGTTTCGACAAACTATGCCATGATCAGGACCAAACCTAGCTCATTTGACCTAAAAGCCATACAACCTCGAACTTGGTAGGTCATTTTTGTGAAGGGACTTTCTGGTAAATTGCTTTTATTAAGGTTTGAATTTTTCCCCACATCTAGGTGATATAAAATGATGCCACGCGAAGGTCTCACATTTTTGCGATTTTTTTTGAATTAGTTATGCCTGATTCTGGACCCGCATGAATATAACAACGCACGAAACTCGCGCTCATGGCCAGGTGGTGTGGAGTCCCGCTTTAACGGGCAAAGTTTAGTGAAGAAATGACATGTTGCGGATCTGAAAATGATTTTTGCAAAAAATTAGGAGCTCGTCTTATTAGAGCTAAAGGGCAAACCCACACCGGTTCCAGCGAAATCGGTATGAGTTTGTGTAAAATTCAAAAAATAACTCTGAAAGTTTGCGCGATGAAACAAGAGCTGATATATGTATCTCGGGTGGTCTATTATTTATGTGGGGTGTTGTGCCCAGCTTTTCATAAGCCGTTTTGGTAGATGCCTCACAAAAAAACCTGATTTCGGCACTCCGAAAATGGAAAACACATTTTTCATGGGATGAAACGAAAATCGGCATTTGTGGCGTTGCTTGCCATCCCAAGGGCCACACACATGTCCGATATGGCCTCGTTTCAACAAACTATGCCATGATCAGGACCAAACCTAGCTTATTTGACCTAAAAGCCATGCAACCTTGAACTTGGTAGGTCATTTTTGTGAAGGGACTTTCTAGTAAATTGCTTTTATCAAGGTTTGATTTTTTTTCCATATCTAGGTGATATAAAATGATTCCACGCAATGGTTTCGCATTTTTGTGATTTTTTAATTAATTACGTCCGGTTCTAGACCCGTATGAAAACGACTATGCACGAAACTCCCATTCGCGGCCAGGTGATGCAGAGTCCTGCTTTAAAGGTTAAAGTTAGTGAAAAAATGATGTGTTGTGGATCCAAATATGATTTTTAAATTTTTTGAATTTTTTTTGATGTTTTTGATTTTTTAAATTGTTTTATTTTAAAAAATTTGAAAGTTTTAATTTTTTTTTCCAAATGTTAACAAACACATATACACATGCCCATACATACCTACACACATATAGACATATACATATACATACTTACACACAGTTATATAGACACACATGACTTAAGAGGATTGATATGCTACTAATATCAATAAGGACTTAGTAGTGTAGGTGTAGCTTATTCAAATAGAACTTAGGAGTTAAGCGTGCTGGGCTTGTAGCAATCTGAGGATGGGTGACATTAGAGAGATAACAAAAAATTGAAAAAAAAGAAAAAATCAAAGAAAATGAAAAATTACAAAAAAAAAGTTTATTTTTTTTCAAAAATTTGATTTTTTTTGAAAAAACCAAAAATGAGCTGACCCGACGGCCTTACCTGACCCGACGGCATTTTTTGGCCGTCAGGTTAGCCTACGCCGATGGTAAAAGCTGACCCGACGGCCTTTAGACCTGGTCCGACGCCCGATTATGCCGACGGCACCTGACCCGACGGCATCAGGAAAAAGCCGTCGGGTTAGGCTGACCCGACGGCATTTTTAAGCTAACCCGACGGCCTGTGGCCGTCGGCGTAGCTGTTTCTTCCTGTAGTGGGCCGTAGCCCGTAGGCATAGCCTGAGATGGCGTTACGGTGGCTGCAGTGTTGGGACTTTTGCAGATGGTGCAGCCGTACGGATTGGAGCAGCGTAACGTGTTTTCCTTTGGCGAAATCGACAAAACTGACCTCTCTAGCAAACTTCAGCACAAAATGAACCCAATCTGAAACTATTTCATAAAATAACCCTTTTTAGTAGCGCCCGCAACGGTGGCGCTATGCTCAGTGGCATAGCGCCGTGCTCTAGGGTGTTATCCTCCTGGACACGTGGCGTAGCGGGACCCGCATCCAGCACCATAGCGCCAGAGCCAAGAGCGCTATGCTCTTATTGGGCCGGCCCACGAGTGCTGCGGTCGTCCGATGCTAACCGAGGTGGGAGTTTAGTCCCACCTCGGAAGCTGAGGGGTGCCCGCACCAGCATATAAGGTGCGGTGTGAGAGAGCCCCTGAGCTCCTCTCAACACACACACACAGCCTGCAGCTGGCCCCATGCCCGCTACCTGTCACGTTGAAAACGACAAAACTGACCCATCGGACAAACTTCAGCACAAAATGAACCTAGTTTCAAACTATTTCACAGAATAACCCTTTTCAGTAGCACCCACGGTACCGGCGCTATGCTCCGTTGCATAACACCCTACACTAGGGCGCTATCCTCCTGGCCACGTGGCGCAGCAGGCCCCGCATCTGGCATCATAGCGCCTGAGCCTGGGGCGCTATGCCCTTAATGGGCCGGCCCACGACGGCTGCGCCGGTGCGATGCTAACCGAGGTGGGAGTTTAGTCCCACCTCGGAAGCTGAGGAAAGTTTACACCAGTTTATAAGCCCGTATGTGCGAGGGACCCCAAGCTCCTCTCAATAACATTTAGCATATAGTCTTCTAATTTTCTAAATGCACTTAGTCCATTGGAGGTTGAAAAGTTAATGACAAAAAATATGATATGTGGAATCTTTCCGATATAAAATGCTTAAATTCTCTTAAAAATCTTACATATATACTCTTTTGTAGACAGAGGGAAGTGACATACTTATGGTATGTACACATCCGTGGTGGTCGACTGGAGACTATTGCACAGTACCCGCCTGGCCCAGCTAGGTACGTAGCCCCTCTTTTTTTGTCCTTAATTGGTATGCGTTCACGCAACCAGCTTAATGATCCGAGGACATTTTCGTCAACTTGAAACTGTTTTAGTCGGCAGTGTACGTTGGTCCTTTTCGTGCCCACCTGTATATTGCATGTTAAGTAGACAAATTATTAGGATCAAACTGGCTAGCTAGCTAGGGAGCACGCGGAGACATGCTCAGCCAGACTCTGGAAGTTTGCTCAAGACAAGACCGAAATAGGCCCTCCTCCCCAATCGGCCATGTTGTGCAGGAAATCAGGAGCCGCTCAACGAGATATCACAATTTTTTTTTTTTTGCTTCTGAGGCTGAACTGTAATCAGAATTAGATCGCACATGCATGCGCTTGCCAATCATGCGTGATCAGCATCTAACCGAGAGTGACTCAAAGGAAGCTGTATCAATGTGCAAGAACATGATAGATCTGATTTAACGACTATTTGTGAGGAGGTTAGAGAGAACTTAAGAGGGCTTTCACTAGATTTATCATTTCTTACATTACCCGTGACACTAATAATGATACACATCTTACTGCTAAACAAGCTCATACTGTTAGGAGGAGATGCTTGTGGATAAATTATAACCCAGATTTTCTCTCGCCAATGCTCTTATGAGTCATTGTAGTCATGTGAATTAATCAATAAAGCTCTCCGAATTCGTAGAAGAAATCTAACCAATATGTGGTTGCAAGATAATTTGGATTTTGTTGCGGACATTTTCGGGGAAGATTCTAATCCAACTATAGAGCAATAAAATCCACATTATCTTTGAAAACAAAAGGTAGAAAAAATATAGGGAATATCCTAACTTAACAAAAATAATTATTTGGACCTTTGATCAATCACATTGCGAATTTATTGAAGATCCTATTATCAAAATACTAGTACACTTTTTGATTCAAAACACGTGGGGATCAGAAAGCATTGATCTATTTTCCTAAAATGGGTGGAGAACTTTTTATAAGGAATCTTCATATGAATAATAAGTTGATTAGATGTGCTCTCAGCATATGGTGATGAGTCTAAATCCACATATAGTGGTTACGAATATCTTGCCGACTTGGGTACCATGGATTAACCTGACGGTCGATGCACTTATGAATGCATGAATCAGAACAGGAGAGAAAGTACCGATGTCACAACATAGAGAATGTACTAATTAATATAGTTTAGAAAATAAAGGACAACCTCTGGGCCTCTGCAAGGAATTATTGTGAAGTATTGATTCCTTTCTAGTTGGTGTAGTATGTACTAAGTAATAAGTGTGTCTGTGTACAACACTATCAGATGATGACATGTATAGACCCACAACAAGGTATTGTGATAATATATAAGGGATCCTAATAATAACGTAGTACTCCGTCTGATTGGAAGAAGTGTCGAATGATTTAGTACAACTAATACAAAGTTCATACCAACACTTATTCAATTGGAGGGAATAATTATCATGGATATGAGCAACTAATTCTATTGTGGTCCAGGAGAATGGATGGAGCGGGACACTAGTACGATCCAGCATGTTTCCATATGTGTCCAGGTTTGTATGAGGTGTGTTGCAAGGACAGGTTTATCCATACATGTTGGGTATAGTGGAGCATGATTGTAATTCCTTGCAAATTAACATCTCTCTTTTATTTGTAGTAGTAGTAGTAGTAATAACAATAACAATAATAATAAAAGGAGAAGCTATGGGTTTTGGAGAAGTAGTAGGCTTTGTATACTGTGTTCAACTTTCTGGAATTGGTTGCACATGATTTATATAGCCAATGCAACTGGTGGTTTTATCATAGGGTAGCTACCATGTTGACGCATAGTCACTTCATGTTGTTGTATTTATCTTAAGATGGTTAATACATATATTGACCTTGTGCGACCCTTGAGTTGCTTCCTTATATGAACCTCGGTAATGAAAATAAAATGCTATATGCATCAACAAATGCAGGAGGCGAACAGTTTTCTGCCTAATAGTAACAATATTATTATTAGGGAATTTCACGTAGCCTTAGGTAGTTTTTTTTACTATACGTAGCTGAGCTAGTTAGTTTGGTGGAACCTACCCACCTAGGTTGATGTCCTAGACTTGGCATATGTGCTGGCATAATCCCTAAATTTATTCTAGACCTTCCGGCGGTATCCTCTTAGTGGGAGATTACATGACCATCGACCATAATGCACATATGGTGAATTCATCAATCCCGGGATTTGATGTCTCAGTCTTCTTGAGATGTTCATTGGGGGAGGATGACAATGGTAGATAAGATATTCTTATCTTAGACATTGCATGTCATCAGATATGACAAAAATACATGTCATAAAATGGATTATCTCATATTGTTATGGCCAAAATTTCACATGATCCTAAAATTATGGCATGACTAAAAATGAACCTGAAAACATGGGACTAAGGTAAGATAGCTCGGACAATGGAGGAAAACGTCTTATATTCCATAGTAAGAGCTCAGCTCTGAGCTAAAAGAACATAAACCTCTTTTTTTATTTGTCTCTCCTCTGCGTCACCATTCATACTATGTGGATTGATAAGATACTAGATGGATCTAGCGCGCTCTGCCGCGCCGTCCTCTAATACCAGGGTCAATTTTTTATAGCGTGGTTTTTATTTTAGCAGTGCTTACATGGTTTCATTTTTCGCTCGCTGAGTTTTGGCCATAGGTGCCGCACGATGGACCGTTGCCTCGCTGCTCCCCACGACACACTCCACCGGAGCCGCCATGCACCACCCCAACAATACGTGAAAAGAATGCTTAACAAGAACTGTAGGAAACAAACAAGAACGGGGAAGCATCATGATGACCAACAAGTATAGGGGGTGTATCGTAGTACTTTCGATAAATAAGAGTGTCGAACCCAACGAGGAGCAGAAGGTGTTGATGAGCGGTTTTGATCAAGGAATCACTGCAAATACTAGCAAACAGGTTTTCAGGGGTATTTGGTAATATGAGTAAATAAAGTGCGAGTAAATAAAAGACAGTAGTAACAATTGTAGCAAGTGGCCCAATCCTTTCTTCAGCAAAGGACAAGCCGGTTGTGTACTTATAATAACCAAACGTTCTCGAGGACACACGGGAGTTTCTGTCAAGAGCTTTCGCTTCATAAAGCCAATAGTCTTTATTGGTTTGATATGTGTTATGGGGGTGAACCTGTGCTAGCGCACTACCCTTACTAGGATAAATGCACACTTGTGATTATACCCCTTGCAAGCATCCGCAAATACAAGAAAGTAATTAAGATAAATCTAACCACAGCCTTAAACTCTAAGATCCTACGCTCCCTGGTGCAATGGTTTTCCAACGGAGGTTTAGGTTTCTATCACTCCAGCAACCTCACAATAGGTAGCCAAATACACAATGCATCTCACTAGGCCCATAAATGGTGAAGTATCATGTAGTCGACGTTCACATGACACCACTAGTGAAATAGCACCACAACAATATCAAACCATTAAATATTTCTCAACAATAATTCACTACTAACATCTTGACTTCTCACATGTCCTCAAGAACTAAACGAACTACTCACAAGACATCATATGGATCATGATCAGAGGTGAAATAATGGTAAATAACAATCTGAACATAAACCTTAATTCAACGGTTCCACTCAATAGCATCAACTACAAGAGTAATCAACACCGGGAAAGTTTCCCCTATGAATATAACAAGATCCAACTCAAGATGTTATAGCGGGATGGCGTGGTGATGGTGGAGATGAAGGTGCTGGTGATGGAGATGATGATGACGATGATGATGATGATCCCGATGAAGTCCGGTGCGATGGTGATGACGATGGCGACGATCTCCCCTCTCCGGGAAGGAATTTCCCCGGCAGATTTCTGCCTGCCGGAGAGCTTTTCTCTCTCTGGTGTTTTCCGCCCCGCAGAGGCGGCGGTGTCTAACTCTGAGCCCCCCCCTTGACTTAGGTTTTCGGGGACGATGATGTACGAGAAGGGGCGAGACCAGACGTGGGCCAGGGTGGCCTCACGCAGGGCTGGCGCGGCCAGAGGGCTGGCCGTGCCACCCTGGCGTGTGGGCCCCCCTGGCTCCTCTCGACTCCTCCTTCTGGCTTCCTGAGTCTTCTGGGAAAATATAATTTCTGGGTATTTTTCTGGAATTTTCCTGATCTTCAAAATATGGTCTCTTGATGGTCCTTTTTCCAGCAGAATCCTGACTCCGGCAGCAACTCCTCCGATGATCATCAAACATGTGAAAGCAAAGGAAATAACATAAGTATCATATCTAAATATGAAATATATCAATGAATAACAGTAAATTATAATACAAAATAGTGATGCAAAATGGACGTATCAACCCCCCCAAGCCTAGACCTCGCTTGTCCCCAAGCGAAAACTAAACTCGGTAAACATGACCACAGGTTTATGGAGTGAAGTATCGATAATCAAAATACGGACAAGAAGCATCACATTCACCAAGGCGCAAATTATAATAGACAGCAACTTCCCTTTATAAGATATAGACTTGCGATGAGTAAAAGGGAATCACATGTAAAGATGCACAAGGTAAACTATAATTGGCAAAGGCAAACCTTAGTTCTTGGTCAAAGAATGGAGAACAAACTATCCTCTCTTTTAAACGGAGCCTTTTAAAACAGAGCTAATATAGCAAAGACTATATGCTCAACAAAGTAAACTTTTGCATTCATAGAAAGCTTTCAAAGATATATTCCTTCAGACAAAAGCACTATACAAAACAAGGAAGATAGTAAACATGATTAAACTGATCAACATATGGATGAGTGAAATATAACAACTCAAATGCTTGCTTTAGATAGAGGGAAATAGGTTGACTCAACATAAAAGTAAAAGATAGGCCCTTCGCAGAGGGAAGCAGAGATTGAACATGTGCTAGAGCTTTTCATTTGCAAAACAGAGGTAAAAAGTTATTTTGAGAGGTGGTTGCTTTTGTCAACGACTAGCAACGGAGTTCTTGATATCTTCCATACTAAACAAGTGAGAGCGGTTCCGAGATGTTTGGTTAATTGGCACTTTGGTGCTCTTTTATAGCTTTGCACTCCTCCCCACCTTTTTCCTTTCTCAAACCATGGCTAACCGATTCCATCGGGTGCCAACCAACTTTCACATTCCATGGAGGAGTGCTCTTTTCTTTTCTTTTTGAGATTATAATGGTCTGACCAGCTCCCTTGCAAAATTAATGACGAGCAGATGAAGCTTCCTAGTCGAGGGGTACTCAATTTAGTATGGAAGATAACAAACCCATCCACTACGTCCTCATGAGCTAAAAACAGTGGCACAAAATGAGAAGTGTTTGAAGGTTTTTGAAAGGTAGCACATGAAAATTTACTTGGAATGGCTTGAAATACCATGCATAGGAATTATAGTGGACTCTTTGGAAGTGACTTGGCTTTTGGGAATTGGATGCACGAGAAGTATTTCCTCTCAGTACAGGTTTTTGGCTAGCAAGGCTGGGTAGCAAGCATAAGAGTTGCATGTAACAAACAAACATACATATAATAAGAACAATCATGCAAACTCCCTTGAAGGTACAATGATTTTGACTTCAGGAATAACAATGCTTATAAGCCAAACATAAGGAAAACTGAAGTGATGTAACTACAAACACTTCTTTATTCTTTTCTACTCAAACCTCAAGGTAAAGTTGCTACTGACCAAGCTAGGTTTGCCAAAACCAACTAAATTTACTCATGCTCCCAACGTGATACCAATACCAATCAACAAGACTAGTCATACAAGAGAGATTGCAAACTAACATAAAGTGTGCGGAAAGTAAATGATAAAACTTCTCATTAATATTTCATTACCGCAACTCACACCAAGGGATACATAGATAACCAACTAAGGAGGATACTTCCAAACTGCAAACTATTCTATACGATAACTTCTCTATTCATGATATGACACTACTTGAAAAGTAAATGAGCAAAAGGTAATGATATGATACCGCGGCACTCCCCCAAGCTTGGAACAAGCCAAGGGGATGCCTATACCGATGACGAATTACTCCTTGGGTGGTAATGGTAGCAGCCTAGGATTAATGAAGTATTCCAGCATCTGGCGAAGCCTGAGATTCTCTTCTTGAAGCATCTCTACCTCTCTCTTCAAGGCTTGATATTGAGTGCAAAACTCAAAAGTGACCAGCATCCCATGTTCTATCACGGGCATGGAGCTAAGATCCAAAACATGATATGTTGGTCCCTGCAAATCATGAGAAAAGATACGTCTAGCTTTTGTTGGTCCTTCAAAAGCAGGGTTCTTGGGCCTTGCTCTCCCTGAACCTTGCTCTTCCTTCCACTTTTGGCGCTGGTGATCATCTACCCAGGGTCCTTTGCCCTTGTTGTCACTTGAAGAGGCCATGGTTCCCCCAAGCTTAAGATCAACTCCTGACAGAAACAGCTCGAAACAAAACATGACGAGAAAACGATATACAGACCTCGGGGACTCCGGGGGGTTAAATAGGCGAAAATTATACATCGAAACGAAATCACAGGAGGAAACCGGGGCGGAAACGAGCTCCGGGGTGTTCTCACACCTAGGTGGCGCGGCCAGGGGTGGGCCCGTGCCACCTGTGTGTGAGACACACACGGACTCTTTTTCCTGCCCGTTTTCGTCTCGTGATTTTTCATATTTAGTAAAAACAGTAAAAATATTAAAGGAAGAGCTTTTCACGAAACTTTTCTAACTAGAACTATTACTTATTCGAAAGCGAACTCTGCAGGTACCTGCAATTTGTCTTGGATGAATTCTTCCGGAGAAACTGTTTCAATAACATCAACATCTTCATTATAAGAATCTCCAGAAATATAATGCTTGAGTCTTTGCCCATTCACCACTTGTGTAGAATCATCTTTCAATGAAGCAATCTTAATAGCACCTGAGCGGTACACTTCCACAATAACATATGGTCCTTCCCATTTAGAGAGTAATTTTCCTGCAAAAAATCTGAGACGAGACCTATACAAAAGAACTTTCTCACCAACATGAAACTCTCTCTTAAGAATTCTCTTATCATGCCATTGCTTGACTTTCTCTTTGAAAAGTCTGGCATTCTCATACGCTTCATTTCTCCACTCATCTAGAGAACTCAAATCTAATAACCTTTTCTTACCAGCTAGTTTAAAATCTCTATTAAGCTCTCTCACTGCCCAAAAAGCTTTGTGTTCTAATTCTAAGGGCAAGTGACATGCTTTTCCGTAAACCATCTTATAAGGAGACATACCCATGGTGTTCTTATAAGCAGTTCTATAAGCCCATAAAGCATCATTTAACTTACTAGCCCAGTTTTTCCTAGATCTATTGACAGTCTTCTGCAAGATAGACTTGATCTCCCTATTTGAAAGCTCCACCTGCCCACTAGTTTGGGGATGATAAGCAGAAGAATTCTATGATTGACATCATATTTAGCAAGAGTTTTTCTAAAACCACCGTGAATAAAATGAGAACCTCCATCAGTCATAAGATATCTAGGCACACCAAACCTAGGAAAAATAACATCCTTAAGCATTTTTAACGAGGTCTCACCATCGGCACTCTTTGTAGGTATGGCTTCTACCCATTTAGTAACATAATCAACAGCAACAAGTATATGGGTATAGCTTTTTGAAGGAGGAAAAGGACCCATAAAGTCAAATCCCCAACAATCAAACGGTTCAATAACAAGAGTGTAACTCATAGGCATTTCATTGCGTCTAGAAATATTACCAACTCTTTGACATTCATCACAAGATAAAACATACCTTCTGGCATCCTTAAAGAGAGTTGGCCAATAAAAACCTGATTGTAGAACCTTCTACGCGGTTCTATCTCTAGCATGATGCCCTCCATAGGCGCTGCTATGGCATTTTCTTAATATCTCTTGTTGCTCATATTCCAGTACGCATCTTCTCATAATACCATCAACTCCTTCTTTATATAAATGTGGGTCATCCCAAAAGTAATGCCTCAAATCATAAAAGAATTTCCTCCTTTGCTGAGCTGTAAAGGTCGGAGGCAAATACTTGGAAACAATAAAGTTAGCATAATCAGCATACCAAGGAAGGTCTCGCGAAGTTACATTAATTGCAGCCAACTGTTCATTTGGAAAACTATCATTAACAGGAATAGGATCAAAAGAAATGTTTTCCAATCTAGACAAGTTGTCAGCCACAGGATTTTCAGCACCTTTCCTATCTACGATATGCAAATCAAACTCTTGTAAAAGCAACACCCATCTAATAAGCCTAGGCTTAGCATCCTTCTTAGTCATAAGATATCTAATAGCTGCGTGATCAGTATGAATAGTAACTTTAGAATCAACAATGTAAGATCTAAACTTATCACATGCAAAAACAACAGCAAGAAACTCTTTCTTAGTAGTAGCATAATTCTTTTGAGCAGCATCAAGAGTCTTACTAGCATAATGAATAACATTCAACTTATTATCAACGCGCTGTCCAAGAACAGCACCAACAGCAAAATCACTAGCATCACACATAATTTCAAAAGGTAAATTCCAATCAGGTGGTTGAACAATAGGAGCAGTAGTTAAAGCCTTCTTAAGAGTTTCAAAAGCTTCCTTACAATTATCATCAAAGACAAATGGTACATCTTTTCGAAGAAGATTAGTAAGAGGCTTTGAAATCTTAGAGAAATCTTTAATAAACCTCCTATAGAAACCAGCATGACCAAGAATACTACGAATACCTTTAACATCTCTTGGACAAGGCATTTTCTCAATTGCCTCCACTTTCGCTCTGTCAACTTCAATACCTCTTTCAGAAATTTTATGTCCAAGGACAATTCCTTCATTTACCATAAAGTGGCATTTCTCCCAATTAAGAACAAGGTTAGTTTCTTCGCACCTCTGCAAAACTTTATCAAGGTTGTGCAAACAATTATCAAAAGAAGTTCCATAGACGGAGAAATCGTCCATGAAGACCTCCACAATTTCTTCACAAAAGCCATGAAAAATAGCAGACATGCATCTTTGAAAAGTAGCAGGAGCATTGCATAAACCAAATGGCATACGTCTATAAGCATAAGTTCCATAAGGACAAGTAAAAGTGGTTTTCTCTTGATCATCCTTCTTAACAGCAATTTGAGAAAAACCAGAATAACCATCAAGGAAACAAAAATGAGTCTTCTTAGACAACCTTTCTAGCATTTGATCTATAAACGGTAAAGGGTAATGATCTTTCTTAGTAACTTTGTTTACCTTCCTATAATCAATGCACATTCTATAACCAACTACTACCCTTTGAGGAATAAGCTCGTTATTCTCATTAGGCACAACAGTCATACCTCCTTTCTTAGGAACACAATGAACAGGACTAACCCATCTACTATCAGCAATAGGATAAATAATACCAGCATCAAGGAGTTTTAATACCTCATTTCTTACCACATCCTTCATCTTGGGAATTAGGCGGCGTTGATGCTCCACGACTGGCTTTGCGTCTTTCTCCATATTAATGGCATACTGACATAAAGTGGGAGAAATCCCTTTTAAATCATCAAGAGTATATCCCATAGCTCCTCGGTGTTTCCTTAATATCTCCAATAATCTTTCTTCTTCCTTTCCTGAAAGTTTAGAGCTAATAATAACAGGATATATTTTCTTATCATCCATGTAAGCATATTTAAGATCATCAGGCAAAGGTTTTAATTCAAACACAGGATCTTCCTTAGGTGGCAAAGTGGTACCAAGATCCTCCACAGGTAGATTATGCTTGATTAATGGTGGTTGACGAAGAAGAATATCGTCAATCTCTTCTCTTTCCTTGTTGAAAACATCACTTTCGTGATCTTCCATGAATTGCTGCAAGGCATTATTAGGGGCAAGAGCAATAGAAGCAAGCTGTTCAACTCGAAAATTTTCATTAGGCGTGTCATTTTCATAAGTAGTCTTAGCAAACTTGGAAAAATTAAACTCATAAGACTCTCCATTAAACTTAGTAAAAAAATTCTCCTTCTTACAATCTATCACGGCGCCACAGGTGTTCAAAAATGGTCTACCAAAAATAATAGGACAAGTTTTACTAGCCTCCTTACCAAGTACTAGAAAATCAGTAGGGTATTTAGTCTTACCACAAAGAACTTCCACATCTCGAACAATACCAAGAGGCCAGACAGTCTCTCTGTTAGCAAGCTGAACAACCACATCAATATCTTCAAGTTCACAAGCGCCAATCTCATGCATAATTTCTTTGTAAAGCTCTAAGGGAATAGCACTTGCACTAGCACCAATATCACATAAACCATAATAGCAATGATCTCCAATCCTGACAGAAATAACAGGAACACTTGTTTTCCTATGCTTTTTAGGATGTGAGAGAATGTTAGAAGCATCTTCACAAAAAAGAATATATTCATCCCCTACATCTTTAGTAACAAGATCCTTCAATATAGCTACAGGAGACTTAATAGTAATTTGCTCATCAGGTTCTGCAGCTTTCTTAGTACTTTAATTAGACACACTTACCAAAGTAGAATACTTCTTTACCTTAGCAGGGAAAGGTGTCTTCTCAAAATAAGGTTCAGGCACAATGCTATCAACAGTACAAACTTCAGTAGCTACAGCAGGAATATGACTAATAGAATCTTTATAAGGCGCATGATATTTGTTCCAATCTTTCTTTGGAACATCAATATAAGAGGCAAAGGCCTTAAGACAATTAGCAAGTATTTGTGAATCAAGACCATAAGCAGCGCTAACACTATGAAAGTCATCGGTCCCCATAAAAGATTTAATGCATTCATAATCATAGTTTATACCTGACTTCCTACCTTTGTCGTTTTCCCATCCTCAGCATTTTCTTGTATACGGTCAAGAAGTTTCCACTTAGCATCTTCTTTCATATGAGTAAATGATCCAAAGCAAGAAGCATCCAAATAATCCTTATCAGGAAGAGTAAGCCGCGCATAAAAATTATCAATAACAATATTATTGGGGAGCTCATGAATGGGGCATTTGAGCATTAGTAACTTCAATCTCCCCCACGCTTGAGCAATACTCTCTCCATCATGAGGCCAAAAATTATATATCTGGTTACGGTCTTTATGAATTTCACTTGGAGGATAAAACTTGGAATAAAAGAGAGGCACAATATCCTCCCATGCCATAGATGGACCATCTTGGAGTAGTCGATACCACTCTTCAGCTCTGCCTTTCAATGATAAAGAGAATAATTTCTTCTTGACCTGGCTTGGTGAAATACCTGCACATCTGAACAACTCGCATAATTCATGTATAAATAATAAGTGATCACCCGGATGGACAGTTCCATCTCCTGAATAGCAGTTATCCATAATACGCCCAACAATTTTCATAGGTATTTTAAAAGGATCAATTTTAGCAGGCGGTGGTGGTTCCTCCGCATGTGCAGTAGTAGTAGTAGATGTGTTTCCAAATAGGAAACCAAATGGAGAGTTCTCCATAGCAGAGTAAAACAAAAATAAAAGACAAAATAAAAACAATACTCACAGTGACGGTTACCTTTACCAATTCCACTCTTCAATAGCGCAAAGCTCCCCGGCAACGGCGCCATAAAATAGTCTTGATGACCCACAAGTATAGGGGGTGTATTGTAGTACTTTCGATAAATAAGAGTGTCGAACCCAACGAGGAGCAGAAGGTGTTGATGAGCGGTTTTGATCAAGGAATCACTGCAAATACTAGCAAACAGGTTTTCAGGGGTATTTGGTAATATGAGTAAATAAAGTGCGAGTAAATAAAAGACAGTAGTAACAATTGCAGCAAGTGGCCCAATCCTTTCTTCAGCAAAGGACAAGCCGGTTGTGTACTTATAATAACCAAACGTTCTCGAGGACACACGGGAGTTTCTGTCAAGAGCTTTCGCTTCATAAAGCCAATAGTCTTTATTGGTTTGATAGGTGTTATGGGTGTGAACCTATGCTAGCGCATTACCCTTACTAGGATAAATACACACTTGTGATTATACCCCTTGCAAGCATCCGCAAATACAAGAAAGTAATTAAGATAAATCTAACCACAGCCTTAAACTCTAAGATCCTACGCTCTCTGGTGCAATGGTTTTCCAACGGAGGTTTAGGTTTCTGTCACTCCAGCAACCTCACAATCGGTAGCCAAATACACAATGCATCTCACTAGGCCCATAAATGGTGAAGTATCATGTAGTCGACGTTCACATGACACCACTAGTGAAATAGCACCACAACAATATCAAACCATTAAATATTTCTCAACAATAATTCACTACTAACATCTTGACTTCTCACATGTCCTCAAGAACTAAATGAACTACTCACAAGACATCATATGGATCATGATCAGAGGTGAAATAATGGTAAATAACAATCTGAACATAAACCTTAATTCAACGGTTCCACTCAATAGCATCAACTACAAGAGTAATCAACACCGGGAAAGTTTCCCCTATGAATATAACAAGATCCAACTCAAGATGTTACAGCGGGATGGCGTGGTGATGGTGGAGATGAAGGTGCTGGTGATGGAGATGATGATGATGATGATCCCGATGAAGTCCGGTGCGATGGTGATGACGATGGCGACGATCTCCCCTCTCTAGGAAGGAATTTCCCCAGCAGATTTCTGCCTGCCGGAGAGCTTTTCTCTCTCTGGTGTTTTCCGTCCCGCAGAGGCGGCGGTGTGTAACTCTGAGCCCCCACCCCTTGACTTAGGTTTTCGGGGACGATGATGTACGAGAAGGGGTGAGACCAGACGTGGGCCAGGGTGGCCTCACGCAGGGCTGGCGCGGCCAGGGGGCTGGCCACGCCACCCTGGCGTGTGGGGCCCCCTGGCTCCTCTCAACTCCTCCTTCTGGCTTCCTGAGTCTTCTGGGAAAATATAATTTCTGGGTATTTTTCTGGAATTTTCCTGATCTTCAAAATATGGTCTCTTGATGGTCCTTTTTCCAGCAGAATCCTGACTTCGGCAGCAACTCCTCCGATGATCATCAAACATGTGAAAGCAAAGGAAATAACATAAGTATCATATCTAAATATGAAATATATCAATGAATAACAGTAAATTATAATACAAAATAGTGATGCAAAATGGACGTATCACATCAGCCCTATAAAACATAGTCGGATACAGTGGCGGCGCACAAAAGCTAACCACACCGACACAACTCAGCCGACGAATAAGAGGAAGAACGCCACCAGGCGAAGAGAACCACCACCGCAGCAAGAAGTGTAAAAGACCCTGATCAAAATAGCAGCAAACCGACGTCATGACTCTCGCCTCGCTTCCAAGTCAAGCACCTGCACCTCTAGATGACTTACCGCAACAATACGCACGGGTAGGAGAAAAGTTCACAGGTCACCAGGTAGGGCCCAATAGAGGGCCCATAGACGAACGAACCAACGCCTCTCGATTCCACGATAGCCAAATACTCCGAGTAGGCCCAACAAGAGACATCACAGTGAACCACAGACGCTCGATTCAACTGATAACTAAGGGCTACCCAAGGATTTGGATTTTGGCTAGAAAAATAACATTTCATGCGAAATTCTCCCATTTCGTCTTAGGATGGTAATAATGTTTACCAGGCAAAATATTTTGGCCCGTTTTGAATTACAGGCCTAGCCTAGCAACCAGCACAACCTAAGGTTAAAAGATAAGAAACATGCTTTAAACTCTAAGTTTTTCATTCTTACCCTCTCCTCTTTGAGCAATGGTGGCGCGCTGCACATGCCAGGTGTCAGGTTCCTTCGCCCGCAGCTCCCTTCTACACCTGGAACACTGGCTCCCTTCTCCATCTGCGGCACATCCTGTAGATCCGTTTCACTAGTTCATGGGCATCAGAAGCAAGGAGCATGGACACCCTTTTTCCTACTCCACGATGCAGAAACAAATCGTGACTATTCTTATATTCAGTAAGATTAGCTTTTGACGGCTTCCTTTATTTGAAATGCATTTTCAACATACTTAAAAACGTAAAAAAGAATTAACCAAAAATGTTGTGTGTATATCTTCATGTCCGATGTGTCTATGAAGTGGTTTTAAGAATATTGACTTATTATGTGGCTATGTAAAAATAATAAAATTCGGTATTAAAATAATCCTTTTCGGGACATGCTTTCTCTTTTTTTTACACAGCCCACAAAAATGTCCTTTTTTTACAAAATTGTGGGTGAGCACGTAGAATATGGATATATATATGCAAATAGTTTTCCTACTTTTTTGATATTTTTAAACTTCAATTTCTGGGTAAAAGAAGCTTATGCATCCGTGTTTAAAAGTGCTTTTCCGTTTTAGTCTTGGCATTTGATGTATGGATAATTATATAGACAATTTGAAAAATCTGAGTTTTTTTGCATTTGTCCTTTTGGATAGCTGAATGCTCTGTGATTTAACTTTTATTTTTGATGCATTATATACCTGATTATAATGTAGCGGACAGGTAAGAAACTCAAAACGAATTGTGCTACTTCCACTGCGGGGCAAGTGAAAGTGACCCGTCGATTCACCATATGTGTTTGAATCTAGGGAGCTTAGAGCTCTTAGAGATAACCATTGTAAATGCATGCCCTAAGTGTCTTAAAACTTATAGAATGGATTCTAAAAAAAGAGTATAACTCTAGGTGTGGCCTTCTTGCTCGGAAATACCATACTGTTCACGCCCTGGATGGTATATGTACTTTGCAAAAATGAAACATAGATATCGGGATGAACCTAGGTTCAACTTCTAAAACTTGGCAAAAAAAAAACATATTTGTATGGTCTATAAAATTCTGAAAAAGGGAACACACATATATATTGAGTTGAAATTATCCATGTATTTATCGCGAAATAATATGACCATTTGCTAAGTTCCATGAAAATGAGAATGCATTGTATAAGTTTTAAAACTTACTATGTAGCAATCTCATTTCTCATTTTCAGTGAGGTCACAGATAGTCATCAAAAATGTATATGCCTAAGTTTCTAATGAATACATATATGTGTTTTTTTAATCTTTTAAACTTGAAAACAAATATTATTTGTAGAAAGTATATTCATGTGTACTAGGTTCCAAAATCTGTTCATGAAAAATGTTCATGCTTGAGATTTTGCGGAGAGACCTGCAACGTGGCGAATCGCGCACGGGAGGTTCTTCAGTGCATGGTTTTAACTGTTGGTTTAGTGCTTTTAGATTCGTGTGTCTATATTTCATCAAGTGTCATTAACTTTTTGCCAACTGCAGGGTAATTGAACATGAACGAATCTTAAAACACTGAGTGAAAAGTGCATATGGGAGAAAGACATGTCTTGGGACATGTGGCTAGGTCTGGAAATACGTTCTAACTTTGTGCCGGTAATTCTTGAAGAGGAACACAGGAGCTATGGCTTGTAAACGGGTAAATGACTCTTGTAATTTTTAGATGGCGCTGCTAGGGCAGGCTAGCTCAATGATGAGGCCTTGCTCTATATATAGATGCAGCATTGCCAGGTTATGGACACCAATCTCCATCAACTGGTAAGCTGATATAGAGGATATCAGTCGATATGGCAACAGGAGAGGGCAAGCTGAGTCCAGAGGCCAACGTTAACGGCGACGTTGTCAGCACCAAGGACTACCTGGACCCACCTCCGACGCCGCTGTTTGATGCCGGCGAGCTGGGCAAGTGGTCCCTCTACCGCGCCGTCATCGCCGAGTTCACCGCCACGCTTCTCTTCGTCTACGTCGCCGTCACCACTGTCATCGGCCACAAGCGCCAGACCGACGCCGCATCATGCAGCGGCGCCGGCGTGCTCGGCATTGCCTGGGCCTTCGGTGGAATGATCGCCGTCCTCGTGTACTGCACCGCCGGCATATCGGGCGGCCACATCAACCCCGCCGTCACTTTCGCCCTCCTACTCGCCCGCAAGGTCTCTCTGCCGCGTGCCCTCCTCTACGTGCTGGCGCAGTGCCTCGGCGCCATCTGCGGCGCGGCGCTGGTGAGGGCCGTGCACGGGGGCAGCCATTACGCACTGTACGGCGGCGGCGCCAACGAGATTGCGCCAGGGTACTCGCCGGCGGCGGGGGTGTTGGCCGAGGCGCTGGGCACCGCCGTGCTGGTGTACACCGTGTTCTCGGCGACAGACCCGAAGCGCATGGCGCGGGACTCTCACGTGCCCGTGCTAGCGCCGCTGCTCATCGGATTCGCCGTGTTCATGGCGCACCTCGCCACCATCCCCGTCACCGGCACCGGCATCAACCCGGCGAGGAGCTTTGGCACCGCCGTTGTGTACAATGGTCAGAAGGCGTGGGACGAGCATTGGATCTTCTGGGTCGGGCCGTTCGCCGGCGCCGCCGTCGCCATGGTTTACCACCAGTACGTCCTCAGGAACGGCGCCGCCAAGGACTCCTTCCGCTCCAGCTCCAACCACGACGACGTGGAAGCCTAGGCTGGCAAGCTGGCTCCATCATTCATCAAGCATATGATCGATATTACCTATGTTTGTCGCGTGCGTATGGTGCTGTACGTGTACCGTGTACGTATGTGTTGCTGAATAATTCGTGTACGTTGTAGTTCTCGCCTGCAATATTATGCATGAGAGATCGATCCATGGGATTGTGTGTAATCGGTATGTGCATTATTGTCATTTTGGTGGACCTATATATGGTTTCCATTCCAAGCTAGCTAGTACGTAACACACAAATTAATGTTGTCGTCGTTAATATTTAAGATTCAGGAGAACAAGAACCAAAATGTACAAATCAATTGTTCGTGCAGAACAATGTCTCAGAGAGAAGAATTACGGACAAATCCCTCAGCCTTACTCCCTTCATTCCTAATTATAAGACGTTTTAGCCTTTTCATAACGAAATGTATCTCGACATATTTTAGTGTACTCATTCATTCACTTTAGTCCGTATCTAGTTTATATAAAACACCTAAAAATATTTTATATTTTAAAACAGAGAAAAGTATAATATGAAATATTGGACGGAGAGAGTATTATGAAAAGTCAACTAGTTGAATATACAATTCTTATTTATGATGGTGATGAAAGTCACACACACATCTATACTAAAGGGGAGTGCGAGTGGTATAGCTAACACAAAGGGCACATATCCAGTCTTTCGTACAACTATCGAGGGCCACCACTCAAAGCGTACATTACGAATTACAATTAAGGTCGGTTTGGGGAACTTGGAGAAGAAAATTTCTCTATGGATGATTCCCGAACAAATGATATATCTCAAGTTCCAACTAACGAAAATGACTTGTTTACTGCCCCGTATACGATGGATGAATAAGAAAGGCAATTTTTTCAAATGTGGGACACAACAAGGCACCGGGACTGGATGGTTTCCTAGCAAAGTTTCACCAAAAATTCTGGAAAACCATAAAAACTGACCTACTAGAATTGTTCGACTTTTTTGCATGTCGGGCAGCTAGAATTGTTTTGTCTTAGTTTTGGCGAGATAATCTTGCTATCTAAGTTAATGAGGCGGAAAGAATTCAGCAGTCTAACGTTAGTTTCAAGAATTTCGTTAAAGTTGCCACTATATTAAGACTAAACACAGTGGCAGACCATGTGGTTTGGTCTTCTCAAACTGCGTTTATGCAAGGAAAAAACATCCTAGATGGGGTGGTCATATTGCATGCGATAGTTCACAGACTCCATAGGAAAAACTTGAATGAGGTAGTTTTAAAATTAGATTTTGAGAAAGCTTATAATAAGGTTAAGTGGTCTTTCCTCCAGGAAACTCACGGAATGAAATGTTTTGCGGATAAGTCGTGTGTCCTAATTAAAGACTTTGTGACTGAGGTGTGTTACCATTAAAGTCAATGATGACATTGACAGATATAGCCAGACAAAGTAGGGACTCAGAAATGGCGATCCATTATCCCCATAGTGGCGGATATACTCGATGTAGTGATTCAATGTGCCAAGTTTGAATGTCAAATTGAGGGTGTGGTTCCATATCTTTTAGATGGTGGTCTAACCAGTACTCCGATCGATTTGGTTGTGGCCAAGGCTAGTTTCCCATCAAATATTTGGGTATCCTGATTCACTATCGCATACTCACATTGGCTGAATTGAAACTAGTCGAGGAGAGACTGCAAAAGCGGTTAAGTAGTTGGAAAGGTAAGTTGCTTTCTCTAGGAGGAAGATTGATTCTCATAGACGATCTACAATTTATTAATGCCGGTATGTATTTCATTTTCTTTTTATTGCTATGTGTGGATGGTTACAGCTGTTTGCATCCTAGCTATGTTAAAACCGGGTGTAATGTTGAACTTGAGTAGTAAATTGTCCCTTATCAGAAAAAATGAAAGTTTTTTTTACGGTAAACGGCAGGAGCTCTGTCTTTGCATTATAGAAGAGGGGAAATTGATCCAGTTAATAAGGGGAACCGGACCCAAAAACCATATAAAACCTCACACTACAGCTTATGGCACATCATCAGTGCCAGAAACAAGGGCACATAGACCTAAGCTCACAAGTCTCGCCTTGTTTCTGACACGGACAAACTCCCCAAGCATCAACCAACTCGCCTCACAAAAGGTGCACACATGTGCACCCTCCCAACATAGGTGCTCAAGCATTGGCCTGCACTAAGGCGCGCACCGCCTCAACGACCTTCGGAGTATGCTGCTTCTTGTACATCTTTAGGATATGTTGCATCTTCTCATCTATCACCTCCTCGGAAGCTTTCCCTTTGCTCTTGACATTTGCACCTCCCCAAAAGCCTCTGCCCGCCTAAACTCAGCGCGCTTGGAAGCAGGGATATCAGAGCCTTTGTGCTTCAAATCCAAGCGACAGCTGCAACACTCAAAGTGAGAAGGAGGGGCCTCCAATTCCTTTAGGAGCTCCTCAATTGGGGAAGGCGCTACCCTATCAAGTGGGTCCTGAACAGGAGCATCGCCATGAGCCAAATCCCCCACAGAAATGCCATGCAAGCTCGGCACCGCCACCACCTCATCCAAAGCAACGGTCACAACAGGCTCGACCACCAACTCCAGTTGCTTCGGGCTGACCTGCACCAACGGGAAGTCGTGGAGGTCGAAAGGCCAGTCCTCAAAGCTAGCAATGGTATCCGCCGGCGGAGGCGGCCCAGACACAACCAGTGCAAGCTGCGCCGAAGATGCATGTGCGAGAGAGAGCTCCTCCATTGCTGCCATAGCCCGCTCTGTCATGCTCAAGAGCCGCTCTAGCAATCCCTGTATGGACTCCGTTGCGACACACATCGGCTTCATCAACTCATCAAGCTAAGAAGAAACCATCTCCAGCAACGCAGATCACAGCATCGTTGCCTCCTCTGCGAAGGCAGACTTTAGCACCTCGTTAGGAGGAACCACCGGGCTGGAAGCCGCAGCATTAACCAGGTCCTGAAGAGGCTTCAACAGCACTTCAAGACGAGTGACAAACATAGCCAGCAACTCAGCGGTAAGCGCCTCCGCATGAGCTACAAGGAGGGGCTGCAATATCTCCAAATTAGTCAGAGGCCCGTCGAGGACTGCCTCTGGCACACCCCCATCAGCTGCAAGGCCACATGGTTGAGCAACCACCGAGGCCCAAGAGCGGCCATGTCGAAGAGGCGGGGAGCGGTCGACAGGGCGGCACGGACTGGCGCTAGACGGATCAGCGGCAGGCGTCCTGGAGCAGGCATGAGCCGGAGCTTGGCCTGCCTTCTTGCGCTGCCAACAATTCCGTCCTAAAATTTACTTAAAACCTAATAAATTAATTTCATATCTCTTGCTTTTTTAGGTCATATGCTCCATAAAAAATCCTATCATGATAGTATTGAAAAATTGACAGTCCTATCATGGGACGCGTCGGACGTTTGACCGGCCCCAACCACGCGCCCCAAACAACTTTTCGGTCTGGCGCAGCCTAATACGGTGTCCGGCGCCTTGAGGCCTTCCCCGATACATCCGGCGCCTCAAGGCCTTCCCCGATACACATGGGACGTTGCGGGGGAGCCAGACGCAACAAAAGTTGTGTCTACAAGTGGCGGGCCAGTTGTGTCATTCACACATATAAAATATTTTCTCCTGCCACATCCCTCCCACCACTTCTTTTATTTCTCCCTTCCACGGTTCTTTCAATTCTCCCTCCAGCCGCCGATCTCTCCCACCCAGCGCACCACCGCTCATTTCTCCCACCCAGCCCGCCTCCACTCGTGTTGTTCGCCGCCAGCAATATGCCGCCAAATACCCCAATATGGTGGTGTAGAAGGCGGCCGGCAAGGCGACAGCCAAGCCACCGAGAAAGGAGATAGTGAAGAAGGGTGCGAAGGCGCCCTTCTCAAAGTCGCGGAAGGCACCACCGGAGAAGACAAAACCGGAGTCATGGACCCAGGAGGAATGGGATGCAGGCTGCATGCGGCGCAAGTACGAGACGACGGCGTGGAGAGATCAACGCTCGGCGCATGGAGAGAAGAAGGAGAGCGTTGCTAATGCGAAGCACGTTGCCACGCTAACCGCGGATGCCACTACTGCGAGCCCATACATTCCTGGGTCGGCCTCCCCATCGATGTCAGGTTTCTTCAACGACCACGGGAGCACGATGTTCTCGCCGCAGTACGCCGGTCAAGGGAATCTCTTTGGCCAAGGGCAAAGATGGAATCATTGAACCAGATGCGGCGGTCACAGCATTGGCAAGGCGCCCTATCGGAAACAAGGCGGCCAAGGCCACTGCGCTTGAAGCATCATCTAGCGAGAAGATCCAGTCGTCGATCAACAAGTGCCTCGCGGATGTCTCATCGAACCTACTCATTCGAGACAAGAAGGCTAGCGAGAGGTGGGTGACGCTGCTCTGGAAGCAAGAAGAGAAAATGCTAATCAAGAAGGAGCGTGTCGCTGTGAAGAAACGCAAAGAGGACTTCATGCTCTTGACCGCCTCGAGGTGGGAATGGATCCTTGGTGTTGGCGGCGCACAACTTCTATAAAGACATGATCCTCAATGAGATCGACGCTAAAATGGTCGCGGCGTCACCAGCCAGTTGATACGTCCAAAACGTATCTACTTTCCCGAACACTTTTGCTATTATTCCTCCTCTAATTTGTGTGTTTTGAATACAACTAACACGGACTGACGCTATTTTCAGCAGAATTGCTCTGGTGTCTCGTTTTTGTGCAGAAATCCAACTTTCAGTAAAAATTCGGGAAAAATCATCAAAAATCCTATTTTACCAGAAGACCCACGGAGCCAGAAGACGGGACGGAGAGGAGGCTCGAGGGGCCCTCACACACAGGTGGCGCGGCCCAGCCCTGGACGCGCCGCCCTGGCGTGAGGAGGCCCCAGCAGCCCTCTCGACCTCCCCTCTCGCCTACATATACCCCCTGATATAATAATATCGGGGAGACGACATTTTTCCTAGATAGACTTCCGCTGCGCCGCCGCCATCAGAAACCGCGATTCAGAACCAGAAACTCCGTTCTGGCACCCTGCCGGGACGGGGATTGGGAGGAGATCTTTATCACCATCATCACCGACGTCACTCCATCGACCATCTATGACTCCCCCATCCATGTGTGAGTAATTCCCCCGCTGTAGGTGAGGGGATGGTAGGGATTGGATGAGATTGTTCATGTAATTTGATATGAGATTGTTAGGGCATAGTGCCTAGTATCTTTATTTAGTGCCTATGACATTGTTGCAACTTGTTGTGCTTAATGCTTGTCACTTTGGGCCCGAGTGCCATGATTTCAGATCTGAACTTGTTATTATTTCTATGATGATACTTGTTATTTATGGTCTTACCTACAAGTTGTATACACATATTGTTGTCCGGAACCCGAGGCCCCAAAGTGACAGAAATTGGGATAACCAGAGGGGATGGCTATGATGTGAGGATCACATGTGTTCACCGAGTGCTAATGCTTTGCTCCGGTACTTTATTAAAAGGAGTACCTTAATTACCAGTAGTTTCCCTTGAGGCCCTGCTGCAACAGGCTGGTAGGACAAAAGATGTCGTGCAAGTTTCTCCTTGTGAGCACGTACGACTATATATGGAATACATGTCTATGATTGTTTGTACTAGGATGCTTTATCATTATTTATCTGCAATGCCCATGTCTCATTGATTTCATAAATTATCTTATCCATGCAACGCCCGTAATCCATCCCTATGCCTACAGTATTTGTTTCTAGGGATTTCTATTTTCGTGCCCTTAGGTCGTTAGTTGTACTCAGTTTTCCCCAGCTCGTTAGTTTTTTCTCAGTTTTCCCCAAGCCGTTGTCTGAAACCCTCAGAAGGAGCTCGGACGGGAGGATTTCCGTTAAGTTGACCGTTTCCGTGCTGACGTGTGGGGCCGCGTCGCGTGGGGCTGGTAGAAAGGGACCGCGTGGGACAGGACGAGACCGCGTTTGGTTGTACGTGAGAGCTCGGTTCTGTCTGTCTCGGGCCAAATTGGCATTGCCTTTTCAGAGCACCTTTTCAGAGCGCCTTTTTCCCCTCTCTCTCTCTGTAACAGTTCTCTCTCTTTTCACCAAATTAGTATCAAATCTAGAGAAGCTTCTATTTCTGTCTTTCTTCAATGATTGTTGCCTTTTGGTCCTCGTTTTTTGCCCAATATGGTAACAAATCTAGAAGCTAGTATAGGATGAATTCACAGCAGCATAATAAATCCAGAAAAGTAAGTATAATACATAAATTGTATACAGCAGCCAAAAGCAGCCAATAACAATGTTCTTCATTCTGTATCATATATTTCGTCGTCGCTACAATTCATGAGATGAAAGAAAAATTCACTAAACTCCCTCCGTCTGCAGTGTGCAGCAAATACATCCTCCAAACGGTATGGCCTTTGTTCATTTTTTGGACCATATCCTATTCTATCCGCACGTCGTGGCCACTCATCCCAGGCCTTTCTATCATCATCATACTCTCTGATATAACCCAAATCCGCGTAGTAGATGCAGCCAGGTCAAACTGTCGGGTGCACTCTGGTGTCGACGGAGATACACCGGATAAAATTGACGAAGAGGGCACGACTGCCAATGTTACTGACGGCATGGAGAGAGCGGCTCTCAGTGTCCACACGGTACACCAATGGTTGACCTTCCTCCAAATGCCGGTTGTCGTCAGTGCTGCCGCCCAACAACACAAGCAGCAGATCACCATCCGACTCCACAAGGTAGAACTTGGAATCATAATCATTTCCAAGTTCTGGAAATGAAAATAGTGTCTTCATGCTGGTAGTGCTCGCGCGCTGCTCCAACTGTACATTGTTGGTGCACACTATTCTTCCGAACTCATTCACAGCTATTGCATACAATTCACCATTGAACGGGGTAATGCAACGTAGAGAATGGTCCTTGATCGTAAATCTTCCTTCTCCCCAATCTTCTACATCTATATCCTTAGTAGGAGAGCTCTCATCGACCCAAGCAATTTCATTGGGGTAACCTGTGCAAATGAAGACCATAGTCGGGGACTTCATTACAGCGACTGACTCCACAATCATAGATGGCATCTGCGCCTCAAACGTAGCGTTCAATGTCTTTGTGAGTGGGTTCAGAAGCCGTATCTTGTGCGGCTGGTTCCTCTGGGCAAGCACGATGATGCCACGGTAAAAGCCGACGAAGTAGTATCTAAAAGGGAGTTGATGGAGATAACATTCAACACTAAGATGTTTACGATTGAAAATAACAATAGATTAACTCTATAGATATGGAGGAATTTAAACCTTGCATGAACTTCCGTTAGATCGATGGTGACGTAGCGGGATGTGCGGAGGTTGAGGAAGGAGAACTCAGCGGCGCGTGGAAGGGCGTGTTCTACCACGATCCATTCGTGAAGGTGCACGTCGGGCTCAGGTAGATCTGAGCGCCAATTTGTACAAACTTGCCTCAAAGCAGCGTAGGTGTCCACGTACTCCTCGTTTTCCAGTAAGCAGTCGCCGATCTTATGAAGTGGTCCGTCACCCTTAAGAGAGGCCCAGTTCACGGAGGCGCCGCGCTTGGATGCGCCGCCCTCGGATGCGACGGGCTCGGCGGCGACGGGCTCAGATGCGACGGGCTCGGAGGCGATGGGCTCGGAGGCGACGGGCTCGGGGGCGACGGCCGCCGGCGCATTCTTCTTCTCCATCGCCGGCAGGGGAGCGCGCGTAGGGCGGCTGGGGTTTTTTGGAGAAGTTGATGGGACGTGAGAGGCGTGGTTGCGTGCGTGAGTTATGATGAGACTGTGTGCAGAGGGAGGGAGAGGGGCTCTGTACTGGCAAAGTGACGGTTCGTCTCAGCAGTTGACGTTTGGTCTCAACACGCGCACCGCGCGGCTAACTGCTGCTCACCGCGATACGCGTCCGTGGGACTGCACGTCAGCACCGTTACGTGTACTCAGTTCTACCCTCGAGTCTTACACTGGAAAAATATCTGTACTCAGTTTTCCCCTCGAGTACTAATACTGGCTAGTGCAATATACTCAGTTTTACCCTCAAGTGGCTGGTCAACAGAGAGTCAACAGATGGGATTAAGCCATCTAATTGAGTCATTTCATGCGCAAAAAAATTCAAAAAATAAAATCATAGTGCCTCCAACTCATGCGCAAAATAAAATCATAACAATCATATATAAATTAAGTTTTCACACAAATGGCCACTTCTGAAATCACTAGTAGCTATGAAGGTTCATGGCTTTCCACTCAAACCCCTTCTCAAAACATCTATACCCAAAACATAGTTTGTCTGAATGAGGCCATAATTTTTACAATCATGTATATTTGATTTGCTAATACTTTGAGGTAGGCCAACCTGGGTTTCATTGTACAAAACATGTGTTTTTCTTTTTCTAAATCTCTTATTTGAATTCCTTAGCCTGTTTACTATTTACTTGCCCTTGTATCCTTGATACTACTCAGTGTTGAAATATTGGGCTTTTTCATATGAGCCCATACTAGATTTCAGAAATTCCTAGAAATCTCAAAGCCCATGTGTGTGAGCCCATGTGACATGCAGCCCAAGTTATTGGCTGCACAAAGGCAATGGGTGGGAGCTAAGTTTAGTCCCACATGGAAAGTTGGGAGAGATGTAGACCAACATATAAGGTGGGGTGTTGCACCACTTGGTAAGTGAGTGAGAAGAGAAGTACCACACGCGCGCTCCTCCTCCTCCTCCTCGCTCGCTCGTCTCATCTCGTCTCGACTCGACTCGACTCGACTCGACACGTCACGACACGCGCGCGCGCCGCGGTTTGCGGAATTGAGCCTCGGAGCTGAGCTTATCTTTTTGCAGCACAGGAAAACCGAACGTTTGACTGAGTCCTTGACGGACGCGTCACAGCTAGCCGGTTCGGGTCGCTCCCGGATCGTGGGCTGCTGTAATCGACTCGGGCGGCGTGCGACATGGGCGTGGCCCACGTTGCCTAGGGTTTCTCCGCTGCGCCGCCTATATAAACCCTTGCCTGGCTACACGCCGTACACAACCTGAAATCAATCTAGGGTTTTGCCACCTCTCGCTGCTTGCGCCGCCTCCGTAGTCTACCTCATCCCGAGCGTCGGCGAACGGGAGAGCAGGTCTCCGGAACCACTTGCCTTTGCGATCCTGTACGGGAGAGGGCGAATTAGGTTTTTGGGAAGCGCTCTGCGCGACTGCTCAAGCTCTTCATCACGGGTCGTCTTCCATCCAAGTCGGGCGGTGCAGCCTACCGCCGTCTTCATCGCCGTCTGCTTCGATCGGTCTTCTCCAACGTTGTCATCAACAACGTTACTGCTACGACTACATCTGCAAGCGAACGGTACGTGCGGTGTACTGCTGTTTCCGTGTTCATCATGTTCTGCGAGTACATGTTTCGCTGCTACTTGTTTCCGTTCATCTTGTTGTTTAGTACATCTAGTATGTTCGAGTTATATGTGGTAGTACCTGCTATTGTCATGCTTAATATTCTAGAATTAATTATGGAAATTGTGCCTAATTATCTAACAATCCAAAAACCTAATTGTAGGCAATTTCCTGAATTATCAATGGCTGGTTTTACCGATGCACTGAGGCCGGATAAATTTCCGGTGTGCACTTCAAGAGGTGGCAGTACAAAGCTGAGCTTTGGCTGACCACGATGAAAGTGTTCCAGATTAGTAAAGGCAAACCTGAAGGAACTATATCTGAGGATGATCAGAAAAAGTTCGAGGAAGCCAATACTATCTTTGTGGGATGCATTCTGAGCATTCTTGCTGACCGTCTGTGTGATGTGTTTATGCACATAAAAGACGGGAAGGAGCTCTGGGATGCACTGGATGCCAAGTTTGGTGCTGCAGATGCTGGCAGTGAACTGTACATCATGGAGAGCTTTCATGATTTTAAGATGACTAAGGACCTTCCCATGGTTCAACAAGCTCATGATATACAGTGCATTGCCAAAGAGCTCGAACTCCTTAAGTGTGCCTTACCCGACAAGTTTGTGGCGGGTTGCATTATTGCTAAGTTGCCCCCTTCATGGAGGAACTTTGCCCAGCTCTCAAACACAAGAGACAGGAGATATCAGTTGAAAATCTGATAGCGTCCCTTGATGTTGAGGAGAAGGCTCGTGCTAAGGACACTACTGAGAAAGGAGAGGGTCATGCTACTGCTAACTTTGTGCAGCAGAAAGGCAAATCCTCAGGCAAGAATAAAGGGAACTTCAAGCCCTCTTTCAACAAGCCTGTAAAGACTACAACCTTCAAGAAGAAGAAGCTGAACAGGGACAGGAGTGATCTGACTTGTTTCACTTGTGGAGAGCCCGGCCACTTTTCCAAGGACTGCCCAGAACGCGCAGACCGCAGAGGGAAAAGGGCCAAGAATGTCAACGTCGTGACTGCTAGCAATACTGATGGGTATGGTAATCTATTTACTGTTCTTTCGGTATTTCAATCTCCCTCTTGGTGGATTGATACGGGTGCTAACGTTCATGTGTGTGCTGACATCTCTATGTTCACTTCTTATCAGGCCGCACGGGATTCCTCCGTCCTAATGGGCAATGGGTCACATGCCTCTGTTCGTGGTGTTGGCACGGTAGATCTGAAGTTCACTTCGGGGAAGATCGTGCAGCTGAGGAACGTGCAGCATGTCCCTTCTATGAACAAGAATCTTGTTAGCGGTTCCCTTCTCTGCAGAGATGGGTTTAAGGTTGTTTTAGAGTCAAATAAGGTAGTCATTTCCAAGCATGGACAATTTATTGGAAAAGGCTATGAGTGCGGAGGCTTATTCCGCTTTTCACTTTCAGATTTCTGTAATAAATCCGTGAACAATATTTGTGGCGGTGTTAATGATGATACCAGTGTTTGGCATTCTCGTTTATGTCACATTAATTTTGGTTTGATGTCTCGGTTATCCAGCATGAGTTTAATTCCAAAATTCACTATTGCCAAAGGTTCTAAGTGCCATAGTTGTGTGCAATCGAAGCAACCTCGTAAGCCTCATACGGCGGCCGAGGAGAGAAACTTGACACCTCTAGAACTCATACATTCTGATCTATGCGAGATGAATGGTGTGTTGACAAAAGGTGAAAAGAGATATTTCATGACATTGATTGATGATGCGACTAGATTTTGCTATGTTTACTTGTTGTGAACTAAAGATGAAGCTTTAGACTACTTTAAAATTTATAAGGCTGAAGTTGAAAATCAACTAGAGAGAAAGATCAAGCGTCTTAGGTCGGATCGTGGTGGAGAGTATTTTTCTAAAATCTTTGACGAATTCTGTGAGGAACACGGTATTATTCATGAAAGGACGCCTCCCTACTTGCCCCAATCTAATGGGGTGGCCGAGAGGAAAAACCGCACTTTGTCTGACTTGGTGAATTCCATGCTCGACATTGCTGGTTTATCAAAGGCATGGTGGGGGAGGCTTTGTTGACTGCATGTCATGTCCTGAATAGAGTTCCTAACAAGAATAAAGATAAAACCCCTTATGAGGAGTGGGTTGGGAGAAAGCCATCACTTTCGTATTTGCGCACTTGGGGATGCTTGGCGAAGGTCAACATTCCCATCCCAAAGAAACGCAAACTCAGACCAAAGACTGTGGATTGCATCTTTCTAGGTTATGCTCAGCGGAGCATTGGCTATAGATTTTTAGTAGTTAAATCCGAGGTACCTGATATGCATGTTGACACTATAATGGAATCTCGTGATGCAACATTTTTTGAGAATATGTTTCCTATGAAAGATATGCATAGCACTGCTAGATTTTCTTCTGAGATAATTCCTGAATCTAGTGCATCTAATGATTATTTTGAGCAACCACATGAGAACGTTTTTGAGAACGTTTATGAGAAGGATGACAATGAAGCTCCTACAAGGAGCAAGAGACGGAGGACTGTAAAGTCCTTCGGTGATGATTTCATTGTGTACCTTGTGGATGATACTCCCAAGTCCATTGCCGAGGCATATGCATCACCAGATGCAGATGATTGGAAAGAAGCTGTCCAAAATGAGATGGACTCGATTATTTATAATGGAACATGGGAATTATCAGAGCGCCCCCATGGCTGTAAGCCTGTGGGCTGCAAGTGGGTGTTCAAGAAGAAGCTAAGGCCTGATGGTACAATTGAGAAGTACAAGGCGAGACTTGTAGCGAAAGGCTACACACAGAGAGAAGGCGAAGATTACTTTGACACCTATTCACCTATCGCAAGACTAACCACCATTCGAGTACTACTTTCCATGGCTGCCTCCTATGGTCTTATCGTTCATCAAATGGGCGTAAAGATAGCTTTCCTTAATGGAGAGTTGGAAGAGGAAATCTATATGGATCAGCCTGATGGATTTGTGGTAAAAGGTGAAGAGAGAAAGGTATGCAAGTTGCTAAAATCTTTATATGGCCTGAAACAAGCACCTAAGCAATGGCATGAGAAGTTTGACAGAACTTTAACTTCTGTTGGCTTTGTCGTTAATGAGGCTGACAAGTGCGTATACTATCGCCATGGTGGGGGCGAAGGTGTTATATTGTGTTTGTACGTTGATGATATTCTCATCTTTGGTACAAACATGAAAGTAATACATGAGGTCAAGTCTTTCTTGTCAAAGTGCTTTGATATGAAAGATCTGGGAGAAGCTGATGTGATCCTGAACATCAAGCTGAATAAGAACGAGAGTGGGATTACATTATCGCAATCCCACTATGTTGAGAAGATCTTGAGCCGGTTTGGCTTTATTGATGGCAAGTCTTCTCCAACACCTTATGATCCCAGTGTGATATTACGTAAGAACAAGAACGAACCAACAGATCAACTGAGATATTCTCAGATCGTTGGTTCACTCATGTACTTAGCGAGTGCGACAAGACCTGACATCTCTTTTGCTGTGAGCAAGTTGAGTAGGTTCATGTCAAACCCGGGTATTGATCATTGGCATGCACTTGAAAGGGTCATGCGCTATCTACGTGGTACAATGAGTTACGGGATTCACTATTCAGGGCACCCTGCTGTGCTTGAAGGATATAGTGACGCAAATTGGATCTCTGATGTAGATGATATCAAAGCCACTAGTGGGTATGTGTTTACCTTTGGAGGTGGCGCCGTATCATGGAGATCATGTAGGCAAACCATATTGACGAGGTCAACTATGGAAGCAGAACTCACTGCTTTAGACACAGCCACTGTAGAGTCAGAATGGCTGCGTGAGATCTTGATGGACTTGCCGGTGGTTGAAAAACCTGTGCCGGCCATCCTCTTGAATTGTGACAACCAAACAGTTATTGTCAAAGTGAACAATTCTAAGGATAACGCGAAGTCATCAAGACACGTTAAAAGACGTTTGAAGTCTGTCAGGAAATTGTGAAACTCCGGAGTAATAACTGTTGCGTATATTCAAACAGACAAAAACCTGGCAGATCCCTTTACCAAGGGACTATCACGCAATGTGATAGACAGTGCATCGAGGGAGATGGGTTTGAGACCCACAGATGTTATGCAATAGCAGTAACCCAACCTTTGTGATCGGAGATCCCGTGAATTAGGACCTGGGAAAACAAGCTAGTGGTTTAACTGAGGAGAGTATTCTGTAACCCTCTCTATGTGAAGATGCAAAACTCTCAAAATCTGTAAGGCAGGTTGGCAACATGCCTTAATGTGTTTCTGTTGGCTATGATTAGCAAAGATGCTGTCCTACAGAGCATTCTTGAAAGAACACACCTATATGAGTCCGACTGTTAAACGTCGCAGTCTATGAGATTTGGGTGATCTCTAGTAAACTCATGAAGAGACCATGGAGTACGACGCATATGCTCCAACCCGCGGGGTAGGCTACTGGCAGCCATGTACTGGTTATGACTTTGAGTGAAATCTTGACGCACAAAACTTGCAATTCAAGGCGTAGTCCATTGTTCAAGTTGCTGATAGACGTAGCTTAAGGTTCTAGGCGGAAGTTCAACTTAACAGTCTCTGCTGAAACACTGGTATATAAACAAGTAGTGAGGTTTGGCAAATCTCTAAATGGGCATTTGAGATCTGGTGGGGGATTGTTGAAATATTGGGCTTTTTCATATGAGCCCATACTAGATTTCAGAAATTCCTAGAAATCTCAAAGCCCATGTGTGTGAGCCCATGTGACATGCAGCCCAAGTTATTGGCTGCACAAAGGCAAGGGGTGGGAGCTAAGTTTAGTCCCACATGGAAAGTTGGGAGAGATGTAGACCAACATATAAGGTGGGGTGTTGCACCACTTGGTAAGTGAGTGAGAAGAGAAGTACCACACGCGCGCTCCTCCTCCTCCTCCTCGCTCGCTCATCTCGTCTCGACTCGACTCGACTCGACACGTCACGACGCGCGCGCGCGCGCCGCGGTTTGCGGAATTGAGCCTCGGAGCCGAGCTTATCTTTTTGCATCACAGGAAAACCGAACGTTTGACCGAGTCCTTGACGGACGCGTCACAGCTAGCCGGTTTGGGTCGCTCCCGGATCGTGGGCTGCTGTAATCGACTCGGGCGGCGTGTGACGTGGGCGTGGCCCATGTTGCCTAGGGTTTCTCCGCTGCGCCGTGATACGTCTCAAACGTATCTATAATTTTTGATGCTCCATGCTTGTTTCTACACCATTTGCATATTGTTTCGTTACACTTAGTGGCACTTTTATGCATTTTCCGGAACTAACCTATTAACAAGTGCCACAGTGCCAGTTTCCTGTTTTCTGCTGTTTTTGTGTTTCAGAAGTGATACACAGGAAATATTCTCGGAATTGGACGAAACCACATCCTGAAGTCTTATTTTACCCGGAAGCTTCCAGAGATCCGAAGAGGAGTAGGAGGGGGGCCACCAGGGGCCCACACACAGGGGTGGCGCGGCCAGCCCCTGGCCCGCGCCACCACCGTGTGAGGCCACCTGGCCCCACCTCTGACGACGCCCCTTCGCCTATAAAGACCCCCCGACGGAAAAAACCTAAGTACCCGATCAGATTTCCAGAACACATCGCGATCCGCCGCCGCCGTCGACCCGAAGATCGAGAGGGTCCAGAAGCTCTTCCCGGCACCCTGCCGGAGAGGGGAATCGCCACCGGAGGTCTTCTTCATCGCCATGCTTGCCTCCGGAGCGATGAGTGAGTAGTCTACCTTGGACTATGGGTCCATAGCAGTAGCTAGATGGTTGTCTTCTCCACCATGTGCTTCATGTTTAGATCTCATGAGCTGCCCTACATGATTGAGATCACCGTTATGTAATTCTACATGTTTGGTTTGTTGGGATCCGATGAATATTGGTGTTTATGATTAAGTTGCTGTACTGAATTATTATCTTTTGTTATCTCTATGTTGTTTATGATCTTGCATGCTCTCCGTTGTTAGTAGCTATCTTGGCCGAGTAGTTGCTAGTGACTCCAAGAGGGGGTATTTATGCTCGATAGTGGGTTCATGCCTCTATTTCACCTGGGGGAGTGACAGAAACTTCTAAGGTGGTAGATGTGCTGTTGCTACTAGGGAGAAAACAACATTCATATGCTCAAGGGCATATGCTTTGTTTACATTACACACTTTGCTTAATGCAATTATCTGTTGTTCGCAACTTAATACTTCTAGGGTGTTCGGATTAATATCCCCGGGAGTGGATTATTAGTCATAGATGTAGTTGGATGGCGGTCTATGTATTTTGTTGTAATGCCCAGAGTAAATCTCATAGTGATCTTCTTGACATATCACGTTATCTTTATTCTATCAATTACCCAACTGTAATTTGTTTATCCAGCATGTGTTATTTTATCTATGGAGAGACACCACACTACTAGGAAAATAGCTATAGGTAGCAGTGCTACCCGTAGCGCATTTAAAAATGGTGCGCCACGACTATATTAACTACCCACAACGCACCACATCTAACCGTGGGCTACCAGTATTTATAGGTTTGAAGTACTGACATTCCTAAACTTACCCGTAGCGCACATACGAGACATGCGCTACGGGTACTAAAATTAGCGGCAGCGCATTCTAAATCATGCGCTACGGGTATAATTGTCGGATCACACCACGCGTGGGACAACAGTGCGCATTCCCGTCTCGACCATCCATGTGGAGTCAATCCAACCGACACAGCCCTAGTCAACCAAACCCTAGCAAACCTGCCCTGGAAGCCCCATCCTCCCGCAGCAGGACACCCACCCGCCGCTGCCATTCTTCCCGGCTCAATTGCGGCCTCCTCCCAATCACGCGTCATCCTCCTCCCGATAGCCGTGCTCCTCACTGCGGCACTCCTCCTCCTGCTCGCCCGCTCCGACGCCGACGTCGATGGCAGCGCCGGATCCACCCCCATCAGCGCGTACGACGAGCTCCGCCTCCGCGGCTTCCCGCGAGGCCTGCTCCGGGCCAACATCCGCGGCTACACGCTCGACGCCAGCTCGGGGGACTTCACCGTATACCTCATCTCCAGCTGCCGCATCGTCTCCATACCATCTCATGGAGGAGCAGTAGTAGCTGGGGAGGAACGGAGCACATTGATCTTCACAAGATCTGGGAGATTGGACTTCTAAATCCCTAGGTAATTTTCGAATCAAGTGAATATACTGTTGAGCGTGTGTGGTCTGGTGTGGATTCAGTTAGAGAAGATTTATTTGCTTAATTTTCTATTTCGTTCTGCACTTAGGAGTCCTCGTTAGTGCTCTCTCAAGATTCCATTTGAGCATATGAATGTATACACTCACATACACTTCTGATGTGCCACGGCTAGTTCTGGTAATTGTTGGCTTAGGGAGATTATGCATCATCTAATCATATCAATGAAATTAGGACCTGAGACTTGCTCATGCCATACACTACACCAGAATTAAGGTGAGAAGTTAACCAAAATAAGTTTCTTGTTAGATCTCTGAAGATATTTGTACATTGGCTTGTTCTGAATCCGAAACTGATACTGTCCATCTTTAAAATGCAGTAAACACATGTTCTCATTCGTTACAACTGCTACAAAATCTTGCTAGTCTGATTTACTGCAGTTGCGTTGTCATTGTTCCTTAAAATTGAGTAACAACGGATATTTTTGCGTTGGTATCGAAGAAATTACTGCGCAGCAGGTTTCGTCGGACGCTCTCTACTGTAAGCAAGATATTACCTTCTCAGTCACATCCAGAATTAGTTTTGTATACCCATGTGTAGCTTTGACGTGAAAATGTTAAAATACTGCAAGGACATGGCAATAAACGCCTATTGACGACCTTTAGAGTTTAAGCTCTGCACATGACATGTCTGAAGTTTGATGTTGGTTTACGGCTTTGCATAAATGATCTCTCCATGCTGTCCTCCTAGCTAGATGTTGGCCACTTGCCTATTATTTCAGTAAAGTTATTTGATGCATGTATTTTAAAGACAGAACATGCAATGCTAATATGCTCATTAAATTTAGCACATATATTCAGTAATCTTATTTGCAAACTCTTCAAAGAAGGAAATTTGTTGCGGTAGATACATGCAAATCCTTTTGTTATGCTCCACCCGTACAACAACAGATTTTTATTTGTAGCTAATTCAGGTGTTAATTTAAGAGCTCAGCTGAGTGTCTCTACATGAATTATACAGCACATATATAATCAGTGTCCATCAGTCCATGGCTCTGATGTGAATATGGCAAGGCACCTAAATAAGTTTTCCATGGCCAGGTTGATGGCATAGCAAACTACATGCTGTAACAAAAGCTTGATTTTCTTATCTCTTTGTTTATGCTCCCTTTTTTGGATGTTTCTTACATAATTTTTCTGATATTTCAGACGATCTGTGCATGAGGTAGATTTGTGTGGGTTGGATATATGTGATCTACCATGGAAACCAGTGCAATCTAACAAATTTTTATTCTGTTTGCCACCGTCCCTTTAGTAGATTTACATATTTAAGGTACTAATGGTTGAACTGGACATCCAGCATTTGGTCAGGCAAGCGCGGCTGCTCGTGGATGTGGCGGCATCGGCGTCGTGGTTCGGTAGCACAGCAGGCCGTGGCTGCGAGTGGCATCGGCATTCTGGTTACTGGCGACGGTGCTGCCGACGGCATCTGCATCGTGATGAGTGGCAGGCAGCCTCAGCCATGTTGTTGGTCATTTCACGACGGCGGAGCAGGACAGTGGTCTTCGACGAAAGGTACTATGGCTGCTAGTTCATTTCTGGCCTTTCCCTTAATCAGAACTAGCAAGGAGAATGCATTATGAACAGAAACATGTTGATGGTTTATCTGGATATTTGTTTGCCAAAAAAACTGCTGAGTGCTGATGGTAACCAATTAATCGCCCATTTATGTCAAAGATCTAAAGGTTATGACAATATTTTACAAACGTGTATCATTATGTGTCGATAGATGGCTAGCAAGGGAGAGAGAGGGTTAGACCACACTAGCCTAGTTGAGAGAGCAGAAAAGAGTGTTAGGAGATCAGAGCTGTTATATCAACCATTACATATCTGTACATCTTTCGGATATTTACAAACATTGCATCTTGATTCATGATTGCGGTCTGCCATTGTGAATGATACTATCATCAAGCTAGCTTTGAACGTCTATTTATATCAATAGGATTGTGATCTACTGCATTTCTAACCATACAAAACTATCATGTGATCTGGTGCTTAATGAATCAACATTGGCGTACTGTCGTGCCGATTCATTCTAAACCACTTGAAACAAGCATTGGGTCTTATGCATGCTAAAAATAGTATTGCTATAAGTAGCATGCATAATCCTAGCCATTCGTACTTGATAGCCTAAACTTAGAATATTTTTTATGTTGAATATTTTTTTACACATCCCTGGTCAATTAAAAAGAAATCAAATTTGGCTGCTAAAACTAGAATTATATCAACAATGATCCCAAATTTGGCTGCATGTCCCCATGTTATTAGCAGTACAAATAGGTGATCAATAGGATGCAAGTGCCTAGCTTTTGACACTAGAGTTAAATTTCTGGTTTAATTCATTTTGGACATAATTACCATCCTGTGTATGCTTATTACAAATAGGTGATCAATAGGATGCAAGTGCCTAGCTTTTCATCCTGGATATGCTTATTACAAACATCAGCAACCATGGCATCTTGCGCGGCAAATGTTTGACGTTTTGCCTTTTTGAGTGCCCTTTCTTGTGCTCTAGATTTCCTTAGATTTAATAGTGCTGTGCTTCTTTTATTTAATTTTGTGCTGTAACATTCCCACAAGTTTTATACCCATGGTAGTACATTGTTTGGAGTAGTTTCAAGTGTTGTTTTGTTGATTTAACATGTGTAAGAATCAGATCAGCTACCAAAAGTATATATGTTGGATTTGATTTAAATAGTAAATACCATCTGCTCTGTAGCAATACATCCACTAGTTTTTTTTCATAGTAGTACAACAGCCACAGGGAGGTAAATCCATCAATTTGTAGGTCTATTTGTAGGGTTGCTCTATTTCACATCTATTAATTAGTTCTCAACATAATTATGCAATCCAGTCAAACATTCATTAGTAATGTTGGTGAGATGCATTTTTGTTTTTCAAAGCACCTAATGGATTAGATGTTGGCTTAGAGTGTAGTTCATCATATCATGATCAAAT
This sequence comes from Dactylis glomerata, assembly GCA_007115705.1. Lineage (NCBI taxonomy): Eukaryota > Viridiplantae > Streptophyta > Magnoliopsida > Poales > Poaceae > Dactylis > Dactylis glomerata. The sequence goes on along the minus strand of QXEO01001381.1, from coordinate 675,144 downwards.
ATGGGTGTCGATGTATTGATTCACCATGTTTAAATTGTAGTGCCATAGCCACTATGACAGGAATTTGGTACAACAGCCATCTGTTGGAAATTTTATGATCATTGGCATGGCTTATGCCTATTTTGTGTTCCTTTAAGAGCGATCTTGCTCTTGTAATAGGGTTGCCTGATAGGTTATATGCCTTCTACAGGATCTGTTGCCTAGTAAGCCGGAGAACTTCAAGGATAAGGTGAAGGAGGAACAGAGAAGATCAAGCAGCTCCTTTCCATGAGTTATTTGAGACTCATACCTATGTACTTCATTGACAGTGTTGAAGAACATAGTGGTATTCTCTCATCATGCCAGCATGTTGCTAATCAAGTACGGGGAATTGATCTTTGATGAAGAAGCATAAATAATGCTTCTATATGTAGCTAGCCTGTTGTAGCCTTCGATACGTTTGAACCTTAGTTTTTCTAGAGTGAATGAGCTACTTCATGTTGTAAAACTATTGGCTGTTATGAATGAACAACTATGTTATCAATATATGGATGCAATTGATTATTGTGTGATCTTTTATTCTGTGTTGAATCATAAGTGTGATATTGTGCTAAAAGCAAAGTACATATATACTGCTGTTAGATTTCATATTTATTTAAATCAAAAAAAAAATACCCGTAGCACATGTGTCTGGTGCGCTACGGGTAATATGCATACCCGTAGCGCATGTGTGCCTGGTGCGCTACGGGTAATATGCATACCCGTAGCGCATGTGTATATGGTGCGCTACGGGTATGCATATTACCCGTAGCGCATGTGTGTTAGGTGCGTTACGGGTATGCATATTACCCGTAGCGCATGTGTGGTGCGCTACGGGTATTTTTTTACTAGTAGCGTGCTACCCGCAGCGCACGGCATATGCGCTACGGGTAACCATATTATGTGAGCTACGGGTAAGCTTTTTTCTAGTAGTGCCACTAGTGAACTGTGGATCCCGGTCCTATTTACATCATATTGCTATCACCTGTTTACTTTTCTCGTACTGTTTACTTTACTTGCATACTATATTGTTTTCCACTCGATACGCTCATAACCTTTGTTTCAAGCAAACCGGTGAGATTGACAACCTCATCGCAAGTTGGGAACAAAGTACTTGGTTGTGTTGTGTGCAGGTTCCGCGTTGCTACTGGCTGAAGACGAGTCAACAAGTATCGTTAAACGGCGCCCTTGTTGGAGTGTTACTAAGCCAGTCTGCATCACCTTCAGTCGTCATTGTCTCTCCTCTCCTGACCGACATTAAACCTTGGTTTCTTAACTGAGGGAAAACCAGCTGCTATACTCATCACACCTTCCTCTTGGGGTTCCCAACGGGCTGGTCATTCACCACGCACAAGGATTGCTGCTGGGGGACGAAGAAGAATAATCTCCTTCATCAACTAGCCATCACGCTGATACGTCTCAAACGTATCTATACTTTTTGATGCTCCATGCTTGTTTTTACACCATTTGCCTATTGTTTCGTTACACTTAGTGGCACTTTTATGCATTTTTCGGAACTAACTATTAACGAAGTGCCACAGTGCCAGTTCCCTGTTTTCTGCTGTTTTTGTGTTTCAGAGTGATACACAGGAAATATTCTCGGAATTGGACGAAACCACATCCTAAAGTCTTATTTTACCCGGAAGCTTCCAGAGATCCGAAGAGGAGTAGGAGGGGGGCCACCAGGGGCCCACACACAGGGGTGGCGCGGCCAGCCCCTGGCCCGCGCCACCACCGTGTGAGGCCACCTGGCCCCACCTCTGACGACGCCCCTTCGCCTATAAAGACCCCCCGACGGAAAAAACCTAAGTACCCGATCAGATTTCCAGAACACATCGCGATCCGCCGCCGCCGTCGACCCGAAGATCGGGAGGGTCCAGAAGCTCTTCCCGGCACCCTGCCGGAGAGGGGAATCGCCACCGGAGGTCTTCTTCATCGCCATGCTTGCCTCCGGAGCGATGAGTGAGTAGTCTACCTTGGACTATGGGTCCATAGCAGTAGCTAGATGGTTGTCTTCTCCACCATGTGCTTCATGTTTAGATCTCATGAGCTGCCCTACATGATTGAGATCACCGTTATGTAATTCTACATGTTTGGTTTGTTGGGATCCGATGAATATTGGTGTTTATGATTAAGTTGCTGTACTGAATTATTATCTTTTGTTATCTCTATGTTGTTTATGATCTTGCATGCTCTCCGTTGTTAGTAGCTATCTTGGCCGAGTAGTTGCTAGTGACTCCAAGAGGGGGTATTTATGCTCGATAGTGGGTTCATGCCTCTATTTCACCTGGGGGAGTGACAGAAACCTCTAAGGTGGTAGATGTGCTGTTGCTACTAGGGAGAAAACAACATTCATATGCTCAAGGGCATATGCTTTGTTTACATTACACACTTTGCTTAATGCAATTATCTATTGTTCGCAACTTAATACTTCTAGGGTGTTCGGATTAATATCCCCGGGAGTGGATTATTAGTCATAGATGCAGTTGGATGGCGGTCTATGTATTTTGTTGTAATGCCCAGAGTAAATCTCATAGTGATCTTCTTGACATATCACGTTATCTTTATTCTATCAATTGCCCAACTGTAATTTGTTTACCCAGCATGTGTTATTTTATCTATGGAGAGACACCACTAGTGAACTGTGGACCCCGGTCCTATTTCCATCATATAGCTATCACCTGTTTACTTTACTCGTACTGTTTACTTTACTCGCATACTATATTGTTTTCCACTCGATACGCTCATAACCTTTGTTTCAAGCAAACCGGTGAGATTGACAACCTCATCGCAAGTTGGGAACAAAGTATTTGTTTGTGTGTGTGCAGGTTCCGCATAACCTTCAGTCGTCATTGTCTCTCCTCTCCTGATCGATAAACCTTGGTATCTTAACTGAGGGAAAACTCGCCGCTATATTCATCATACCATCCTCTTGGGATTCCCAACGGGCTGGTTATCCACCACGCACAAGGACAGTCTGCTCCCACGTCAACTATACACCACCACACGCAGCAGCTAGTTTTCTGGCACCGTTGCCGGGGAGGAAGAGAAGACTTCTGCGAGGGGAGTTTTTCGCATACACATCCATTACTTTGTTATTGTTTTTCTTTACTTTATTTATTTTACCTGCATCGTTTTTTATCAAAAACCCAAAAAAAATAGAATCCTTGGTAGTTGTTATTTCTTTACTTTAGTTTATCATGTTGATCCCTAAGTACGTTCTGGAGGACCTCTCAGTAGGTAGTGGTTCGATTATTGGCAAAAGTAACATTGAGGAGTTCTTTAGTCATATTAGTATGCATGAGGAAGTTGAGGAAAAGTCTTGGGTTGAGCTTGCTCCTAGTATTGAAGTTGCTTCTGTTATATTAATTGACATGTTGGAAACTAGGTTTGCTAGTCTTAATCCTTTTATGCAATATATGTTCCTTAAGCTTCATGAAATTGAGGATCCCGAAAAGAAAGCTTTTATCTTAGAAACTTTGCGCCTAGAATTTAAGGATGTCGTTATTGAAGCTAGGAAAGTTCTTAAACGTTTTAATAAACTCGGTTCACCTATAAAGGTTATTGATACTAATGATGAGGGAACCGAGATACCTATACCTTGCAAGCTTTTGGGATTGAATGAAGCTTTCGAAAATAATTTTGACTGGATTTGTCCTGAAAATCTTTTTGATGAGAATAGTGTACCAAAGCATGATCACAAAGGGTCTTCAAAAACTTATGTGGATGAAATACAATGCCGTATTGACAAGACCTCTTCTGCTGATCTTAATGCTTCTCTTGATATTACTTGATTCGCAATTTTCCGCGCCTAGCTCAAAGGCGTTAAAGAAAAGCACTCTTGGGAGATAACCCAATGTTTTCTTTTCAGTACTTTTTCTTTTATTTGAGTCTTGGAAGTCATTACTACTGTAATGACCGCTCCTTATCTTGTTTATTTTGTTTTTGTGCCAAGAGAAGCCTCTAATTTGAGTGAGGTAAAGATTTGGGGATGTTGCTGTCCTGAAACTGTTTTCGGTGCTGCACCGTAAAAATTCGTGCAAATTCTCTGTTTATCTTTTGGACCTGCGATTTCTTTTGCATATGCCCCAGGTTATATCCAAACTTTTCTTAGTTGAACCCTTTTTGATTTGAGCAACAGAAAATCCCTCAAAAATTCGACCTTTGTCAGCTGTTCAGTTTTGACAGATTTCTGCCAATATTTGTGTTTGCCACTTTATCGCTTTCTTTTGAGTTCTTTTGATCATGGAACTTTTGGGGAGGTTGCTACAGCAGTATTTGCTATATATGTGGTGGTTTTGAGTTGAAACCTGAAGCAAATAGAGGATTGATTATATGTTATGCTTGCACTAATGTTGCTAATAGAATTGTGTTTAGTTTTGTATGAAGGAAGTTTTCAAGTGTAGGGATTGGAGAATGATGAGATGAGTTGAAGAATGGACAAAAGCTCAATCTTGGGGATGCCCATGCATCACCCCAAGAAATATCCAAGAAGTACAAGCGTCAAAGCTTGGGGATGTCCCCGAGGCACCCCTTCTTCATCGGCAAAAATCAGGTCACCTTTCAAAACACTATATTTTTATTGCTTCATGCACTATGTGTTTTTCTTGGAGCGTCAGTTGTTTTAGTTTTCTTAGTTGGTTTAGTTTGTTTGTTTGCTGCAATAAATGGTTGGACCCCAACAAATTTCCTTTGGAGAAGTTGCCTTGTTTTCATTTGCAAAGAACGCTCTAGTTTTCACTCTTATTTAAGATCGAGTGTTCTTCTTTTTCTGCTACTGCTTTTGGTTTTCGTTTTCGCCTTGATTTGCGTTCAGACCTTGTCATATCTTTTCATCAAGGTGTATTTTTGCCTCTGATCTTCATTGGTTTTCATCAAAAGAGGTGTTTATAAAAATTTCAAATGGTGTTGGAAAAGAGAAAAAGCTATGTGCAAAATAGTGGTACAAGAAGGAGCTTGTGTAGACTGCGGCTTAGGCTTTTTCATGTCATGCTTGATGTATTTTTGATAGTATGCTTAGTGGTTTTGCTGTAGCATGACTTGTCTCAAATAACTGAGATTGCTTAATGAGCCTTTGAAAAAAAATCATGCGTTGTTTTTATTGTATGGAAGCATTATTTTGGTTTTCTCCTTGATGCTTTATTTGGGTTGACTTGGCGCATGCTCACACATGTTAGACTCTTACAAAGTCGCCAAAAGCCTTCATGATCATTTAGTTTTTGACTTTTGATGCCATTGTATGCTTCTTTTAATGTCGCTTTGTCGCTTTGCATGATTATGGCCATTATTGCTCTCTTAGTTCGTCGCTCCCAGTCTTTTGCTAGCCCTCACCTTGTACTGAGTATGAGCTCTACTCGTGCATCAAACTCCTAAAAGCCAAAGTTTTCCAAAGTGTCCACCATACATACCTACTAGCAATTTGCTATTCCAAGTAAATTTGACTTGCTTTTATTTTCTCTTCAAATTAAACTCTTACCAGTGTTATGCGAAACTCGGTTAGTAAAGCTCTCACGAACCGGAAGGCACACTTTACTTTTTCCTGTTCTTAAAAATTTGACATTGTGGTCTCTTATGTTGAGTTGTTATGCTTGCAAGTTGTAAGTTGGAGACTAGCCCAGCCATGCAGTCATGGGCAAGCTTTCAACATTGCACTTCTTATTTGAGTTGATATCGTGATCTTTTGTTTATGGATGCCCGCGGTGTGAAATGAATTGGGAATCTTGTGGGGATCATGGAGTTTGTATATGTGTTAGGGAAACGCCGGGCCGCCAATCTAAGCCATGCATAATTCATGGTGGAAATTAGCAGCATACCCATGGTGAACATTCGACGACGCATCTCATAATAAAAAGCTAAACAAAAGGCAAATAAAAGAGATGTCGAGGTGTTCATTGTCTGCTTGTCCTGTCATTTTGGTGTGGGCTTGTTCCATGTCATCGGGCACGGAGGTACCCCATTGGCGGTTCTCAATGATATGCATATACTTACAATGACAAGAGCCTTGCTTGGGACTCTAAGTAAAGTAGCATGAGGTTTGGGTACTCGTATTCACGGGACACGAGGTTTTCAACTTATGATTTGTCAAGCATATGTATCATAATTGTTCTCGCATTAACTTTAACCATTCAAGATGCTTATGATGGGGGCAATGAGAGCTCAAAGCCGGTAAGTACCATAATTTTTGAAGGTTATAAAACTTGCAATCACTGCTTCCCTCTGCGAAGGGCCTTTCTTTTACTTTTATGTTGAGTCACCACCTTCTTTCTTTATGCACCATTAAGAGAGCATAGTTGTCATTCTTAGTGTGATATGCATTGTCCCAAAGTTCATTGATTGATTCATATTGTTGGTTTCACTTGTTCTTAAATTATTTGTATCTAGTCGCCCTCTTAAACTTGAAGGTGTCCTATGCATTTATGTTTTGCTCTCTTTGAAGGACAAGCTGAAAACCATTTGTATGTTTTTCTTTATGATTTGAACACATGTTTGACTTTCATTGTTTCATTTTCATGATCTTTTGTTTGTGTTCATTTGCATGTTTACAACATGGTTGCTAAGTTTCTTATTGTCATGATTATATCTTCATGCCCATGTTTTAAGTTCTATTGATCCCAGCTCACCAATGCTTACTTATATGATCAAGATTGTGTAGGTGCATGTCACCTCAAAAATTATTTTTTGTTATCACTTACCTACTCGAGGACGAGCAGGAGTTAAGCTTGGGGATGCTTGATACGTCTCAAACGTATCTATAATTTTTGATGCTCCATGCTTGTTTTTACACCATTTGCCTATTGTTTCGTTACACTTAGTGGCACATTTATGCATTTTCCGGAACTAACCTATTAACGAAGTGCCACAGTGCCAGTTCCCTGTTTTCTACTGTTTTTGTGTTTCAGAGTGATACACAGGAAATATTCTCGGAATTGGACGAAACCACATCCTGAAGTCTTATTTTACCCGGAAGCTTCCAGAGATCCGAAGAGGAGTAGGAGGGGGGCCACCAGGGGCCCACACACAGGGGTGGCGCGGCCAGCCCCTGGCCCACGCCACCACCGTGTGAGGCCACCTGGCCCCACCTCTGACGATGCTCCTTCGCCTATAAAGACCCCCCGACGGAAAAAACCTAAGTAACTGATCAGATTTCCAGAACACATCGCGATCCGCCGCCGCCGTCGACCCGAAGATCGGGAGGGTCCAGAAGCTCTTCCCGGCACCCTGCCGGAGAGGGGAATCACCACCGGAGGTCTTCTTCATCACCATGCTTGCCTCCGGAGCGATGAGTGAGTAGTCTACCTTGGACTATGGGTCCATAGCAGTAGCTAAATGGTTGTCTTCTCCACCATGTGCTTCATGTTTAGATCTCATGAGCTGCCCTACATGATTGAGATCACCGTTATGTAATTCTATATGTTTGGTTTGTTGGGATCCGATGAATATTGGTGTTTATGATTAAGTTGATGTACTGAATATTATCTTTTGTTATCTCTATGTTGTTTATGATCTTGCATGCTCTCCGTTGTTAGTAGCTATCTTGGCCGAGTAGTTGCTAGTGACTCCAAGAGGGGGTATTTATGCTTGATAGTGGGTTCATGCCTCTATTTCACCTGGGGGAGTGACAGAAACCTCTAAGGTGGTAGATGTGCTGTTGCTACTAGGGAGAAAACAACATTCATATGCTCAAGGGCATATGCTTTGTTTACATTACACACTTTGTTTAATGCAATTATCTGTTGTTCGCAACTTAATACTTCTAGGGTGTTCGGATTGATATCCCCGGGAGTGGATTATTAGTCATAGATGCAGTTGGATGGCGGTCTATGTATTTTGTTGTAATGCCCAGAGTAAATCTCATAGTGATCTTCTTGACATATCACGTTATCTTTATTCTATCAATTGCCCAACTGTAATTTGTTTACCCAGCATGTGTTATTTTATCTATGGAGAGACACCACTAGTGAACTGTGGACCCCGGTCCTATTTCCATCATATAGCTATCACCTGTTTACTTTACTCGTACTGTTTACTTTACTCGCATACTATATTATTTTCCACTCGATACGCTCATAACCTTTGTTTCAAGCAAACCGGTGAGATTGACAACCTCATCGCAAGTTGGGAACAAAGTATTTGTTTGTGTGTGTGCAGGTTCCGCATAACCTTCAGTCGTCATTGTCTCTCCTCTCCTGATCGATAAACCTTGGTATCTTAACTGAGGGAAAACTCGCCGCTATATTCATCATACCTTCCTCTTGGGGTTCCCAACGGGCTGGTTATCCACCACGCACAAGGACAGTCTGCTCCCACGTCAACTATACACCACCACACGCAGCACACGCCGCCTATATAAACCCTTGCCCGGCTACACGCCGTACACAACCTGAAATCAATCTAGGGTTTTGCCACCTCTCGCTGCTTGCGCCGCCTCCGTAGTCTACCTCATCCCGAGCGACGGCGTGCACCGACGAACGGGAGAGCAGGTCTCCGGAACCACTTGTCTTTACGATCCTGTACGGGAGAGGGCGAATTAGGTTTTTGGGAAGCGCTCTGCGCGACTGCTCAAGCTCTTCATCACGGGTCGTCTTCCATCCAAGTCGGGCGGTGCAGCCTACCGCCGTCTTCATCGCCGTCTGCTTCGACCGGTCTTCTCCAACGTTGTCATCAACAACGTTACTGCTACGACTACATCTGCAAGCGAACGGTACGTGCGGTGTACTGCTGTTTCCGTGTTCATCATGTTCTGCGAGTACATGTTTCGCTGCTACTTGTTTCCGTTCATCTTGTTGTTTAGTACATCTAGTATGTTCGAGTTATATGCGGTAGTACCTGCTGTTGTCATGCTTAATATTCTGGAATTAATTATGGAAATTGTGCCTAATTATCCAACACTCAGTTTTACCCTCTCCCTTCTCACAGAAGCCCAAACTTGGCCTGATTGGTCGAGCTGTTGTCACACGGATCGTGCCCACCTACCGTCGATCCTATGATCTAACGGGCAGGATCGTGCCACCCTCTCTCTATCTGTCGGTGGCAAACTACTACTCCTCTATGTATGCTAAATAACGAGTTGGCCACCGGATTCAACATGATAAACTATCACGAATTTCCACTTCTTGTAGGCATTACTTTTCACGGTAAAATGATGAACTATCACGAATTTCCATTTCTTGTAGGCATTACTTTTCACGTTGAAATGATAAACTATCACGAATTTCCATTTCTTTTACGCATTACTTTTCACGGTAAAATGATGAACTATCACGAATTTCCATTTCTTTTACGCATTACTTTTCACGGTAAAATGATAAACTATCATGAATTTCCATTTCTTTTACGCATTACTTTTCACGGTAAAATGATGAACTATCACGAATTTCCATTTCTTTTACGCATTACTTTTCACGGTAAAATGATAAACTATCACGAATTTCCATGTCTTTTAGGCATTACTTTTTTGTTGAGATATAAACCACCCCCACAACGGTCATCTCCTCCTTAATTTATTGTGTAAACCCCACAACGGTCATCTCTACCTTAATTTATGGTGTAAACCCCACAACGGTCATCTCTCCCTTATAAACCCCCACAACGGCCATCCCTCATGTCAATAGGTTCTACCTCTCTCTTCTTCGTTTCTGCCTCTCTCTTCTTCGTTCACATACACTTGATCCATTGCCATGGCTTCCACGTCTCGGACGCCGACCGGAAGGGGAAGGGGAAGGGGAAGGGGAAGGGGAAGAGGCGGCCTGGGTGGTGGATCATCATCATTGCCACCACCACCGTCAACACTGCCATTGATCATAGAGGAGTTCTTCATCACCATCTATGAAGACCCTTTGGCCAAGAAGGTACGCACGCGTTCCCACATATATGATGCATGTGATTAATTATGTGCATGTTCTAAAAAACCTTTAATTTCAAACGATCGGCGCTCGATCTCTTTGCAGGCACTCCCACAAAAGTTTGCGGACTATCTTGATGGCCAGGAGCCCGCAAAGGTGTATCTGCGAGCAGCTGACTGCGGTCCTCGTCTCTGGACCGTGGAGGTCCTATTTGACGGACAAGGCCGGATGTACCTCGACAAGGGCTGGGAGAATTTCGCCATCGCGCACGGTGTGGATTTCGGCTGCTTCCTACACTTCAAATATGAAGGCGATTATGTGCTCACAGTGAAGGTGTTCGACGGAACAACGTGCAGGAAGTACTACTACACGGACGACGAAGATACTGACGATGAAAGCGACGACGACGTGAAGCCATGCATCTAAGGGGATTATGACCAAGAATATATATGTAGCTTCATATGCATCGATTTATAGATCTAGCTATTTTCTATATATTATGCATGTAAAAATAATAGGGAATCGCAATTTCCACTATGATTCGAGCACCACAGCCTCCAAACGATGCCGATGCCGATATCGGCATGGTCAGAATGGCTATGCATGCTCGCCGCCACTGCTAGGTCACCGTCAGGATGCACCCTCAATCCCGTTCCCTCATTCGATCACTGACACACCAGAGATACCGCCGAGGCCAATGACGAACGTACATGCTGATGCCAATGCCGAACATGCACGCCGCTGTGGGCACGGCCACGCCGCCCCGCTATGCTGGACGCCACAGACCACCGCGAGGTCTTTCCCTTCGCCACCACACTCCCCTAGCACCTATCTATACACGCCAGAAAGGAGAGACACTAGTTTTCTCTACATTGCTCGCGTTCGTGTCCGACACCGTCAGTCAAAGTGTTGAGGTCGTCGTCGATGTCCTCGACCATTTCTTCTCTTCTTTGCATGGTTAAACGCGTGTAGTTCATATCTATCTAATGCGTCTGGTCTCGCCTCATTCAGTTCTTTGTGGACGTCGATCTCATCTCGGCACCCCGCAGGCCACCTCCTCCGTGCCATCGCTGTAGAGCTCCGTTTAAAAATCTAATCATACCCATGTATTGCCCCTTGTATCAGCGTCATGGCCCCACTTGTCATTCGATATACCGAAGCCCCACTCGTCCGCGTTTTGGTCAGGGATACGGCGATGCTTACGGTCAAACAAAGATGGATGCTCTGACGTGTCTTTGCGGGCTCTATGTGGCCCCACTAGTCAGCAGTTAACGGTCAAAGGTGTTCAACCGTCGGGCAACCGGCCGTTCTAGCACTGGTGACGGTTTCAGATAAGGGCTAGGACAAAACTGAGGAAAAACTAAGGAGCTGGGGAAAACTGAGTACAACTAAGGACCCGAGGGCACGAAAATAGAAATCCCTTGTTTCTACTGTTTACTACTATTACTATTGCCGCTACTATTTTACTACTGTTGTTACTGTTTTACTACTGTCACCACTATAAAACTGTTGCCACTGATAAACCACTGCGAGCGAGACTGTTTCCAGGTGCAGCTGAATTGACAACTCATCTGTTAAGGCTTACATATATTCTTTGGCTCCCCTTGTGTCGAATCAATAAATTTGGGTAATACTTCTCTCGAAGACTGTTGCGATCCCCTATACTTGTGGGTCATCAAGACTATTTTCTGGCGCCGTTGCCGGGGAGCATAGCTTTATTTGTAAGTTCACTTGGTATTCATATTGTTCGCTGCAATCCTTTCATCATGGGTAAACCTCGTGATGGAAAAGTTCCTATATTGCCATCCACTATAAGAAGAGGTATGACTTTGAACACTTCTGTTGCTCTTGATTCACCATCTGTTATGAGCAAGTTGCTTACACCACCACACCCACACGCTACTGCTACTACTTCTGCTGAGATTGAAAATGCCACTGATAATTTAGATGATGCTTCTACTGTGCTTGATGAGAGTGGTTCACTAGGTTCCTTTTTAGATGCTACTATTGCTAGAGCTAAGTTGGGAAACACCACTGTTACACCTGTTAGTTCACCTGAGTCTAGGGAATGTCCTAGTGATGATTATGATGATGATGCTTATATTGAGCTTAATGATGATTTTATTGCTGAAGCACGTGCTGCTCGTAATGCTGGTAATGTTAGAGAACTTCTTGCAAGACGTTCTGTTAGATATAATTTGTCTCCTGATCCTAAGTTTGCTGCTTCTCCTATAAATATTAGAGACAAGGATTATGATTTCTCTTTGGATTTATCTTACATATCTATTGTGGAGAAAACTCCTTTTTGTGGTACTAAGGATGAGAGTGCTATGGGGCGCATGAATGAGCTTTCTACTTTGAGTAATTTGTTTTCTGATGATATTAAGCTCCGTGATGACCCACAAGTATAGGGGATCGCAACAGTCTTCGAGGGAAGTATTACCCAAATTTATTGATTCGACACAAGGGGAGCCAAAGAATATATGCAAGCCTTAACAGATGAGTTGTCAATTCAGCTGCACCTGGAAATAGTCTTGCTCGCAGCGGTTTATCAGTAGCAACAGTTTTATAGCAGTGACAGTAGTGAAACAGTAACAGCAGTAGTAAAATAGCAGCGGTAATAGTAACAGTAGTAAACAGTAGGAACAAATACTGTAGGCATAGGGATGGATTACGGGCGTTGCATGGATAAGATAATTCATGAAATCAATGAGACATGGGCATTGCAGATAAATAATGATAAAGCATCCTAGTACAAACAATCATAGGCATGTGTTCCGTATATAGTCGTACGTGCTCACAAGGAGAAACTTGCACGACATCTTTTGTCCTACCAGCCTGTTACAGCAGGGCCTCAAGGGAAACTACTGGTAATTAAGGTACTCCTTTTAATAGAGTACCGGAGCAAAGCATTAGCACTCGGTGAACACATGTGATCCTCACATCATAGCCATCCCCTCCGGTTATCCCAATTTCTGTCACTTTGGGGCCTCGGGTTCCGGACAACAATATGTGTATACAACTTGTAGGTAATACCATAAACAACAAGTATCATCATAGAAATAATAACATGTTCAGATCTGAAATCATGGCACTCGGGCCCAAAGTGACAAGCATTAAGCACAACAAGTTGCAACAATGTCATCGGCACTAAATAAAGATACTAGGCACTATGTCCTATCAATCTCATATCAAATTACATGAACAATCTCATCCAATCCCTACCATCCCCTCACCTACAGCGGGGGAATTACTCACACATGGATGGGGGAGTCATGGATGGTCGATGGAGGAGCGTCGGTGGTGATGGTGATGAAGATCTCATCCGAATCCCCGTCCCGGCAGGGTGCCAGAACGGAGTTTCTGGTTCCGAATCGCGGTTTCTGATGGCGGCGGCGCAGCGGAAGTCTATCTGGGAAAAATGTCGTCTCCCTGATATTATGTCGTCAGGGGGTATATGTACGCGAGAGGGGAGGTCGAGAGGGGTGCTGGGGCCCCCTCACGCAGGGGTGGCGCGGCCAGGTCTGGGCCGCGCCACCTGTGCGTGACAGGCCCTCGAGCCCCTTCTCCCTCCTGTCTTCTGGCTCCGTGGGTCTTCTGGTGAAATAGGATTTTTCATGATTTTTCCCGAATTTTTACTGGAAGTTGGATTTCTGCACCAAAACGAGACACCAGAGCAATTCTGCTGAAAACAGCGTCAGTCCGTGTTAGTTGTATTCAAAACTCACAAATTAGAGGAGAAACAATAGCAAAAGTGTTCGGGAAAGTAGATACGTTTTGGACGTATCAACTCCCCCCAAGCTTAGCTATTTGCTTGTCCTCTAGCAATTCAGTTAACAACTGAGAGCGATAAAAGAAACTTTCACGAACACATTTGCTCATATGATATATATATACTAACTATGTGATCAAGTACTCAGGCAATTCATAATAAGGAATATGCAACTAATGTTACCTCATAGTCAAGCAAGCTATGAAAGAGTGCCAATGCACTAATAACAAGTAACATGTACATGAGAAGCTACAAGATTGTAATATGCATAAATGATATGAAAGAATGGTATCCCACTTGCCTTTATTTGTAGAGCAAAACATAAATGCTGAGGCACCTCTGAAGTCCAAGGGAAGACTAGAAGTAGAAATATCAAAGATACAAGCATCAAAGTTATACCACTATTAACCGTGTTCTGGGACAAGCACATTACACTAAGAATAACAGCTATGCTCTCAAGAAGTGCTTAAAATTAGAAGATGATGACTCAACATAAAAGTAAACGAATGGCCCTTCGCAGAGGGAAGCAGTGATTTAACATGTGCTAGAGCTTTTCATTTGTAAAACAGAGATAAAAGTTTCTTTTGAGAGGTGATTGTTCTATGTCAACGACTAGCAATGGGGACTTACTATCTTCCATAATAAACAAGTGAGAGCGGTTCCGAGTTCTTTGAAATTTGGCACATTGGTGCTCTTTTATAAAGCTTTGGCACTCAAACCATGGCTAACCGATTCCATCGGGTGCCCACCAACTTTCTCATTCCCTTGGAGGAGTGCATTTTTTCTTTCTTTTAGAATTAAGATTATAATGGTCTGACCAGCTCTCATGCAAAATTAATGACGAGCAGATGAAGCTGCCTAGTCGAGGGGTACTTAATTTAATATGGAAGATAGCAATTCCGACCACTACGTCCCCATGAGCTAAAAACAGTGGCACAAAATGAGAAGTAGTTGAAAGTTTTGAAAGGTAGCACATGAAAATTTACTTGGAATGGCTTACAAATACCATGCATAGGAATTTAAAGTGGACTCTTTGGAAGACTTGGTTTTTGGTAATTGGATGCACGAGTAGAGCTCATACTCAGTACAAATGAAGGTTAGCAAAAGACTGGGAAGCGACAATCGAGAGAGCAATAACTGTCATAATCATGCTTGCGACAAAACGAAATTAATATAGGCATAAAAATGATACAAGAACTCTGAGGCAATTTAGATCATCGAGGCATAATCAACTTTTTGTTCAGTCATATGCATGCTTGAGCATGTGCCAAGTCGATTCAAATGAAGATTTCAGAGGTGGATACCATAATATCATACCATACTATGAATAAAACAATGCATGCAAGAGTCTACATGACATGCTACAGGCTAGTAGTAAATTGAAACTAATCATATGAGAGCAAGAACTACAAAGCATCCATTAGATGACATATACCTTACATGAACCGACTAAGCATGTCCACATAGATGAGTATATGTACAAAAATGAAAACAAATAGAGTTCATACCAGCCTTTTACCACATCTCGGATTGTCATATGTCGTCATTATTGCTCTTCACTTGTGTGGCTTGAATAATATAAAGTGAATACCAAGCTCCAATGGAGTAACGAGAGACTGAACTCTGCAACAAACTTTACAAAACCGAAGAAGAACAACAAATATTTTTGGGGTTTTCAATTTTTGAAACAAAAGCAGAAGGAAATAGCAAACAAAGCAAAATATTTTTGGATTTTTCAAGTAGCAAACCAAAAATAGCAAGTAAAGCAAACCAAAGGTAGAAAACTAAAGAACCAAATAGAGAGAAACAACGGAAATATTTTTGGTCTTTTTGTGTTTTGGAAAGGTGGAAATAAAAACGAAAATACTAGAGAAAGCGAAACATGGATATACAAAGATCCGACCAAATATGATGTGTAGATGAGTGAATCGTCGGCGTACCTCCCCCCAAGCTTAGGCTTTTGGCCTAAGTGGAGATCAATCCCAACTCGGCCAACTTGGCCATGAGGTGGCGCCTTCGTGGTGTGACGAAGAAGCACCATCGTCCTGATAAGAGTTTGAGGATGCCCCGGAGTGGTACGTGGTGAAGTGATAGGGTGGCTCCTCCTCTTCCTCCTGGACCACCACGCCGTGTTGGATATTGAAACCAAGCAGCCTAAGCTGATCGTCCAACTCCACCTTCGTGCATGACCATGGCCTCATATGAATGCTGAACAAGTTAGGCTGAGGCAAGGGAATTTCCCTTTCCTCTCCATCAATGAATAGCATCCTGTAAACTAATTTCCCTGCACATGAGTTAGCAGTAACAAAGTGATGGAGTTTCATAGCAGCAAGATCAAGCCTCTGTGGAGCCAACAATACATCATTAGGAGCAATAGAAAGTCCTAGCTCAGCAACAATGCGCGCGGCAATAATACCTCCATAAATAGGCCCCCTAGCGGCTAGGCGACGAGCAATAACAGCACCAAGGTTATACTTCCTACCAACATCAAGAGCGGTGGCTAGAAAAGCTAAATGATAGTTGGAGATATTGCTAGTGTTTTCTCGACCAAGTACACTAGTTGCAAGATAGTAAGTAAAATATCTAATAGCTGGGAGCTGAATATTTCTTATCTTGCCACGCTGTGCGTTGCGGTCATCATCATTGGTCACCCCTCGGTAAAGCTCCAACAAATCAGCGGGGTGATTTTGTATCTTCTTGGCCGTTCCAAACATGGGAATACCTAAAATAGAACAAAACCTCCCCAAAGGCATGGTGATAGACTTATCATAAATCTTAAATGCAACGGAAGGATTGTAATGAGCATTAATAAATTTAAAACTTTCAACGAAAATCTTTGTAAGCAAAGCATATTGGTCTCTTTCATCTGCCACGTAATCGGTTAACCCAACCCTGTTAATAAGGAGCAAGAAATCATCAAGAATCCCTGCATCACTCAAAAAGTTAAAACAAGGGAAGGCAGATGGATGTGCATCTCCATCGTCCCCTTCAAGGTTTGGTGACATGAGATCCTCATTATAAGATATCCTATATTGAGCAGTGGATCTTGAGGGCCTTGATGACTTTGGTGCATCACTTTCAAACACTTCTCCATATGTGAAGTTGGCCATCTCCTTTCTCTGAAATTTTTCAACAAACTCATAAAAAGTGATTTAAAGACAAGCAAATGTAGGAAACTACTATAGTGGGTTACTAGAGAGCCATCATGCATCAAAATAACCTTTCTAAACAATAGAATAAGCATGCATACTCATTTATACTGTCACCTACAATGCTAAAATACTCAAGAAATACTTTACCAAAAGAAAATCTACTTGGACAAGTGGAGGAGTCACATACCGGAGAGCAAATGATCCAAGTTTCAGCAGAAATGCTGCGCTGAACAAGGAGATCGAAAAATCCAGGTGAAGAACAGCAAGAACTCGGGCTTGAGCAAATGGGGCGGTGTTTTTCGGGAGAGAGAAAGAGCAGGGGAAGAAGAGAAGAGTGAGGGGCCTGGTAGGGCCCCCTCACGCCTGGGTGGCGCGGCCAGGGCTGGGCCGCGCCACCTGTGTGTGAGGTGGCGTGGCTGCCCCACCTGGTGCCTCCCAGGTGTCTCTCTGCCCCATTTTTGACATAAAAATTTATAAAGAATTTTCTGGAATTTTTCGAGAAACTTTATTTTCGAGGATTTTTCAGAAATTGGCATATCGATAAAACTCAGAAAAACGAGGATGAAAAGATTTCAAGCAAATCAAAACTAAGCATGCAGCAGCTCTGAGATACTCTTAATCATGCAACTAAACTGAAGGAATAAAATTTGATGAAAGTAAATACAAGTGAGGTGGAGTGGATGCGGTGAAAACAAAGTTTCGTTCATATAAAATCACTTTGTTAACAAGGTTGATCAAGTCTTGTTACCAAACTAACTTTGTATGAGGCAAAACTTTGCACTTCACTTAATGCTTATGTTACCTCAACTTTGATAGGTATAGCCCCAACCATAACAATTTGATATTCTTCCTTGGGCTTTCGCTCTGAACAAATAATTTGACCAACTTTGATGGTCTCAACATTCTTGATTGAACTTAGAGCATTCTTCCTATCAATCTTCATGGGAAAATAGATCGTATACTCTTTGTCATTAACATTGAAAGTGCTTTTCCTTGATTGCAATTGATAACAGCACCTGCAGTGTTTAGAAAAGGTCTCCCAAGAATAATAGACATATTATCATCTTCAGGAATTTCCAACACAACAAAATCAGTTAATATTAAACAACTGTTAGCAACTTGAATAGGAACATTCTCACATATACCAATAGGAATAGTAGTAGACTTATCAGCCATCTGCAAGGATATATCAGTTGATACCAATTTTTCTAGATCAAGTCTCTTATAAAGAGAAAAAGGCATGACACTAACTCCAGCTCCCAAATCACATAAAGCAGTTCTAACATAGTTATTTTTAATAGATCAAGGAATAGTTGGTATACCTGGATCTCCAAGCTTCTCCGGAACTTTACCATCAAAAGAATAGTTAGCAAGTAAAGTGGAAATTTCCTCACTAGGAATTTTCCTTTTGTTAGTGACAATATCTTTCATGTACTTTGCATAAGGAGGCATTCTAATAGCATCAGTCAAAGGAATTTGCAAAAATAAAGGTCTCATCCATTCACAAAACCTGTTGTAGTGTTCTTCTTCCTTGGACTTGTGTTTCTTACTAGGAAAAGGCATTGGTTTCTGTACCCAAGGTTCCCTCTCTTTACCATGCTTGTTGGCAATGAAGTCTTCTTTAGTGTACTTTGCATTTTTATCACTCTTTTCCGGTTCTTCTTCAACTTCTTCTTTATCTTCTTCTTTATCGGAAGCATCTCCTGGTTCAGTTTCAGCATCAGAAATAGAAACACTGTTAGGATCTTTACCTGCATCAGAGGATTCTGTAGTTGTTTTATGCTTCTTCTTCTTCTTCTTGGAAGGAATATGATCACTTGAAGTGCGTTGAGAATCTTGCTCAACCCTCTTAGGATGTCCTTCAGGATATAATGGGTCTTGAGTAGCAGCACCACTTCTTGTGCGTATTTCACATGCTTGCTTCTCTCTTGCAGCATTAACTAGCAAGTCTTTTTGCACCTTGGTAAGCTGATCAATTTGTGTTTGAACCATTTGAAAATGTTTAGCAAGTATCTTCACATCATTGGCGGTTCTCTCCACAATATCCTGCAACTTGTTAATAGCTCTAGAATTCTCCAACAAATGATTATGCACCATTCTATTAAAATTTTCTTGCTTAACAATAAAGTTATCAAATTCATCTAAGCATTGATCAGGAGGTTTAGTATAAGGAATTTCTCTTTCATCAAAGCGTTGGAGAGAATGTACCTCAATAGTGGATGAGCGAGGGATTGGCTTACATAATTCTTCTATAGGAGGTAAATTCTTCACATCTTCGGCCTTAATACCTTTCTCCTTAAGAGATTTCTTAGCTTCCTTCATAACTTCATCATTTAATTCAATCATTCGTCTCTTCTTCGGTGTAGGCTCTGTAGATGGCGCAGGGGTCGGTGCTGGTGTTGGCTCAACTAAAGTCCAATCATCATGATTCCGGCTTATTTTAGCCATTAATTCTTCAGCATCAGCCGGAGTTCTTTCCCTGAAAACACAACCAGCACAACTATCCAAATATGACTTAGATTCATCCGTTAGTCCATTATAAAATATATCAAGGAGTTCATTTTTAGGCAATGGTTCTTTAGGCAAAGCTCTAATTAAAGAACAAAACCTTGTCCAAGATTCAGGCAATATCTCTTCTTTTCCCTGTTCAAAATCAAAGATTTTCTGCACAGCAGCATGTTGAGCACTAGCAGGAAAATATTTCTGAAAGAAAGCATTAACCAAAGCAATAGGACTAGTAAGAGATCCAGGAGACAAGCTATTAAACCAAGTTTTAGCACCATCTTTCAACGAGAAAGGAAAAATCTTAGCAACAAAATAAGTGCGAAGCTTAATATCATCAGAAAACAAATTACTCAAAGTAGAAAGCTCATTCATGTGCTCCATAGCACTCTCATCTTTGGTACCACAAAAAGGAGTTTTCTCAACAATAGATATGTAAGATAAATCCAAAGAGAAATCATAATCCTTATCTCTAATATTTATGGGAGAAGCAGCAAACTTAGGATCAGGAGACAAATTATATCTAACAGAACGTCTAGCAAGAAGTTCTTTAACATTACCTGCATTACGAGCAGCACGTGCTTCTGCAATAAAATCATCATTAAGCTCAATGTAAGCATCATCATCATAATCATCACTAGGACATTCCCTAGACTCAAGTGAACTAACAGGTGTAACAGTGGTGTTTCCCAACTTAGCTCTAGCAATAGTAGCATCTAAAAAGGAACCCAGTGAACCTCTCTCATCAAGCACAGTAGAAGCATCATCTAAATTATCAGTGGCATTTTCAATCTCAGCAGAAGTAGTAGCAGTAGCGTGTGGGTGTGGTGGTGTAAGCAACTTACTCATAACAGATGGCGAATCAAGAGCAACAGAGGTGTTGAGAGTCGTACCTCTTCTTGTAGTGGATGGCAATATAGGAACTTTTCCATCACGGGGTTTACCCATGATGAAAGGATTGCAGCGAACAATATGAATACCAAGTGAACTTACAAATAAAGCTATGCTCCCCGGCAACGGCGCTAGAAAATAGTCTTGATGACCCACAAGTATAGGGGATCGCAACACTCTTCGAGGGAAGTATTACCCAAATTTATTGATTCGACACAAGGGGAGCCAAAGAATATATGCAAGCCTTAACAGATGAGTTGTCAATTCAGCTGCACCTGGAAATAGTCTTGCTCGCAGCGGTTTATCAGTAGCAACAATTTTATAGCAGTGACAGTAGTGAAACAGTAACAGCAGTAGTAAAATAGCAGTGGTAATAGTAACAGTAGTAAACAGTAGGAACAAATACTGTAGGCATAGGGATGGATTACGGGCATTGCATGGATAAGATAATTCATGAAATCAATGAGACATGGGCATTGCAGATAAATAATGATAAAGCATCCTAGTACAAACAATCATAGGCATGTGTTCCGTATATAGTCGTACGTGCTCACAAGGAGAAACTTGCACGACATCTTTTGTCCTACCAGCCTGTTGCAGCAGGGCCTCAAGGGAAACTACTGGTAATTAAGGTACTCCTTTTAATAGAGTACCGGAGCAAAGCATTAGCACTCGGTGAACACATGTGATCCTCACATCATAGCCATCCCCTCCGGTTATCCCAATTTCTGTCACTTTGGGGCCTCGGGTTCCGGACAACAATATGTGTATACAACTTGTAGGTAAGACCATAAACAACAAGTATCATCATAGAAATAATAACATGTTCAGATCTGAAATCATGGCACTCGGGCCCAAAGTGACAAGCATTAAGCATAACAAGTTGCAACAATGTCATAGGCACTAAATAAAGATACTAGGCACTATGCCCTATCAATCTCATATCAAATTACATGAACAATCTCATCCAATCCCTACCATCCCCTCACCTACAGCGGGGGAATTACTCACACATGGATGGGGGAGTCATGGATGGTCGATGGAGGAGCGTCGGTGGTGATGGTGATGAAGATCTCCTCCGAATCTCCGTCCTGGCAGGGTGCCAGAATGGAGTTTCTGGTTCCGAATCGCGGTTTCTGATGGCGGCGGCGCAGCGGAAGTCTATCTGGGAAAAATGTCGTCTCCCTAATATTATATCGTCAGGGGGTATATGTACGCGAGAGGGGAGGTCGAGAGGGGTGCTGGGGCCCCCTCACGCAGGGGTGGCATGGCCAGGGCTGGGCCGCGCCACCTATGCGTGACAGGCCCTCGAGCCCCTTCTCCCTCCTGTCTTCTGGCTCCGTGGGTCTTCTGGTGAAATAGGATTTTTCATGATTTTTCCCGAATTTTTACTGGAAGTTGGATTTCTGCACAAAAACGAGACACCAGAGCAATTCTGCTGAAAACAGCGTCAGTCCGTGTTAGTTGTATTCAAAACTCACAAATTAGAGGAGAAACAATAGCAAAAGTGTTCGGGAAAGTAGATACGTTTTGGACGTATCACTCCGCACTTACTTTGTTGCTAAGATTTTTCCTTTCTCGTTGAAAGATGCTGCTAAAACTTGGTTTAATAGCTTGTCTCCTGGATCTCTTACTAGTCCTATTGCTTTGGTTAATGCTTTCTTTCAGAAATATTTTCCTGCTAGTGCTCAACATGCTGCTGTGCAGAAAATCTTTGATTTTGAACAAGGAAAAGGAGAGATATTGCCTGAATCTTGGACAAGGTTTTGTTCTTTAATTAGAGCTTTGCCTAAAGAACCATTGCCTAAAAATGAACTCCTTGATATATTTTATAATGGACTAACGGATGAATCTAAGTCATATTTGGATAGTTGTGCTGGTTGTGTTTTCAGGGAAAGAACTCCGGCTGATGCTGAAGAATTAATGGCTAAAATAAGCCGGAATAATGATGATTGGACTTTAGTTGAGCCAGCACCAGCACCAACCCCTGCGCCATCTACAGAGCCTACACCGAAGAAGAGAGGGATGATTGAATTAAATGATGAAGTTATGAAGGAAGCTAAGAAATCTCTTAAGGAGAAAGGTATTAAGGCTGAAGATGTGAAGAATTTACCTCCTATAGAAGAACTATGTAAGCCAATCCCTCACTCATCAACTATTGAGGTACACTCTCTCCAACGCTTTGACGAAAGAGATATTCCTTATACTAAACCTCCTGATCAATGCTTAGATGAATTTGATAATTTTATTGTTAAGCAAGAAAATTTTAATAGAATGGTGCATAATCATTTATTGGAAAATTCTAGAGCTATTAACAAGTTGCAGGATATTGTGGAGAGAACCGCTAATGATGTGAAGATACTTGTTAAACATTTTCAAATGGTTCAAACACAAATTGATTAGCTTACCAAGGTGCAAAAAGACTTGCTAGTTAATGCTGCAAGAGAGAAGCAAGCATGTGAAATACACACAAGAAGTGGCGCTGCTACTCAGGATCCATTATATCCTGAAGGACATCCTAAGAGGGTTGAGCAAGATTCTCAACGCACTTCAAATGAAGATATTCCTTCCAAGAAGAAGAATAAGAAGCATAAAACAACTACAGAATCATCTGATGCAGGTAAAGATCCTAATAGTGTTTCTATTTCTGATGCTAAAACTGAACCAGGAGATGCTTCCGATAAAGAAGAAGTTGAGGAAGAACCAGAAAAGATTGATAAAAGTGCAAAGTACACCAAAGAAGATTTTATTGCCAACAAGCATAGTAAAGAGAGAGAACCTTGGGTACAGAAACCAATGCCTTTTCCTAGTAAGAAACACAAGTCCAAGGAAGAAGAACACTACAACAGGTTTTGTGAATGGATGAGACCTTTATTTTTGCAAATTCCTTTGACTGATGCTATTAGAATGCCTCCTTATGCAAAATATATGAAAGATATTATCACTAACAAAAGGAAAATTCCTAATGAGGAAATTTCCACTTTACTTGCTAATTATTCTTTTGATGGTAAAGTTCCAGAGAAGCTTGGAGATCCAGGTATACCAACTATTCCTTGCTCCATTAAAAATAACTATGTTAGAACTGCTTTATGTTATTTGGGAGTTGGAGTTAGTGTCATGCCTTTTTCTCTTTATAAGAGACTTGATCTAGAAAAATTAGTATCAATTGATATATCTTTGCAGATGGCTGATAAGTCTACTACTATTCCTATTGGTATATGTGAAAATGTTCCTGTTCAAGTTGCTAATAGTTGTTTAATATTAACTGATTTTGTTGTGTTGGAAATGCCTGAAGATGATAATATGTCTATTATTCTTGGGAGACCTTTTCTAAACACTGCAGGTGCTGTTATTAATTGCAATCAAGGAAAAGTAACTTTCAATGTCAATGATAAAGAGTATACGGTCTATTTTCCCAAGAAGATTGATAGGAAGAATGCTCTAAATTCCGTCAAGAATGTTGAGACCATCAGAGTTGGTCAAATTATTTGTTCAGAGCGAAAGCCCAAGGAAGAATATAAAATTGTTATGATTGGGACTATGCCTATCAGAGTTGAGGTAACATAAGCATTCTAGTGAGGTGCAAAATTTTGCCTCATATAAAGTTAGTTTGGGAACAAGACTTGATCAACCTTGTTAACAAAGTGATTTTATATGAACGAAACTTCGTTTTCACCGCATCTACTCCACTTCACTTGTATTTACTTTCATCAATTTTTATTCCTTCAGTTTAGTTACATGATTAAGAGTATCTCAGAGCTGCTGCATGCTTAGTTTTGATTTGCTTGAAATCTATTCATCCTCGTTTTTTCTGAATTTTTATCGATATGCCAATTCCTGAAAAATCCTCGAAAATAAAGTTTCTCGAAAAATTCCAGAAAATTCTTTATAAATTTTTAAGTCAAAAATGGGGCAGAGAGACACCTGGGAGGCACTAGGAGGGGCTGCCACGCCACCTCACACATAGGTGGCGCGGCCCAGCCCTGGCCGCGCCACCCTGGTGTGAGAGGGCCCCACCTGGCCCCTCACTTATCTCTTCCTCCCCTGCTCTTTCTCTCTCCCGAAAACAATGACACACTCAGCTCAAACCCGAGTTCTTGCTGTTCTTCACCTTGATTTTTCGATCTCCCTGTTCAGCCCAACATTTCTGCTGAAATTTGGAGCATTTGTTCTCCGGTATGTGACTCCTCCGCTTGTCCAAGTAGAATTTCTTTTGGTGGAGTATTTCTTGAGTATTTTAGCATTGTAGGTTGCAGGATAAATGAGTATGCATGCCTATTCTATTACTTAGAATTGTTATTTTGATGCATGTTAGCTCTCTAGTAACCCACTATAATAGTTTCCTACATTTGCTTGTCTCAAAATCATATTTTATGAGGTTTGTTAAAAATTTCAGAAATGGAGGAGAATGCTTATCAACTCTCTCAACATGAACTAGAAGTGCACGAAGTTATGAAAGTTCACCGTGAAGAGAAGGTCTTCCCCTCACACTATCCATGCTCAGAGTTCATGAATGCTGCCGGAATTATGCAGGATTTTCAAACCTTACTCTCTAATGCAGGATTAGAACATTTTGTTGAGGGTGAACCTCCCCAATATGTTAAACTAACAATGTCTGTGGTGCATGATTTCAGATTTAGTTGGTCCACTTCTAACCCCATGGTTCATTATAAAATTTATAACAAATCCGTGGACTTGCCTCTGGATGTTTTCTGTACAGCTATTAGAGTACCACAGTGGGGATCGCTTGAGAAGATAAGGGGACAATCTAGGCCATTGTTAGAACTATACGAGGAGATTTGTCAAGGAAGAAGCTTCATAGGACAGGGTGGTAAAACTTGAAATATTCATTTCCCATCCATTCGATATTTTGCCTTCTTCATTACCAAATGTGTTCTTGCTAGGAAATCTGCAAGTAAATTATCTCTCCATGATCTAGCTTTTATTGCTGCTACTTTGAGGCAAGATAGGACTTACCATTTGGGTGCCTTAATAGCTTTCCGTCTTGATATTAACCATGAGAAAGGGGGAATCTGTGGAGGACTTATAGCTTCACGCCTGTTAGCTTTTCATGGTGTAGTACCTCATTTTCTAGATCTGCAGTTCCCCGAGGAGAAACTTGATCTTAATTCTATGATTCGTCATAAGTTTATTTCTCCTCCTGCTAGTTTGATTAATTTAACATTTGAGCTAACCTTTTTCAAGAAGACTACCTGGAGGGTAGTAAAGACTGATCGATCAGTCTGTTTGCCTGCACCTCTTTTGTTTAACCTTGATCGCAGGAATGGATGGTCGCTTATGGAAGATGAGCTTGATGCATACGTAGAGGAGCACCCGCCACCTGTGCACGATGAGGAGGGCGCCGAGGAGTCAGGTCAGCCCTCCAACATTATGAATTTCCCATATGAGCAACCTTATTATGATTATGCGCCATCAGCTTCATCTTCACGAGAGCCGGGGTACGATTACATCTATGATGACCCACCAGCCTGGGGCAGCTATCAGAATCGAAATTGATCTCCACTTAGGGCAAAAGCCTAAGCTTGGGGGGAGGTACGCCGACGATGCACTCATCTACATATTATATTTTGTCGGACCCTTGTATATCCGTGTTTTGCCTTCTTTATTGTTCTAGTTCTTACTTCTGCTTTCCAAAACACAAAAAGACCAAAAATATTTCCGTTGTTTCTCTCTATTTGGTTCTTTAGTTTTCTACCTTTGGGTTGCTTTACTTGCTATTTTCAGTTTGCCACTTGAAAAATCCAAAAATATTTCACTTTGTTCACTATTTCCTTTCATTCTTGTTTCAAAAATCGAAAACCCCAAAAATATTTGTTGTTCTTCTTCGGTTTTGTAAAGTTTGTTGCAGAGTTCAGTCTCCCGTTACTCCATTGGAGCTTGGTATTCGCTTTATATTATTCAAGCCACACAAGTGAAGAGCAATAATGACGATATATGACAATCCGAGATGTGGTAAGAGGCTGGTATGAACTCTATTTGCTTTCATTTTTGTACATATACTCTTCCATGTGGACATGCTTAGTCGGTTCATGTAAGGTATATGTTATCTAATGGATGCTTTGTAGTTCTTGCTTTCTAATGATCAGTTTCAATTTACAAATAGTCTGTAGCATGTCATGTAGACGCTTGCATGCATTGTTTTATTCATAATATGGTATGTTATTGTGGTATCCACCTCTGAAAAGTTTCATTTGAATCAACTTGGCACATGCTCAAGCATGCATATGACTAAACAAAAAGTCAATTAAGCCTCGATGATCTAAATTGCCTCAGAGTTTTTGTATCATTTTTATGCCTATATTAATTTTGTTTTGTCGCAAGCATGATTATGATAGTTATTGCTCTCTTGATTGTCGCTTCCCAATCTTTTGCTAGCCTTCACTTGTACTGAGTATGAGCTCTACTCGTGCATCCAATTACCAAAAACCAAGTTTTCCAAAGAGTCCACTATAATTCCTATGCATGGTATTTGAAAGCCATTCCAAGTAAATTTTCATGTGCTACCTTTCAAAACTTTCAACTACTTCTCATTTTGTGCCACTGTTTTTAGCTCATGGGGACGTAGTGGCTGGAATTGCTATCTTCCATATTAAATTAAGTACCCCTCGACTAGGCAGCTTCATCTGCTCGTCATTAATTTTGCAAGAGAGCTGGTCAGACCATTATAATCTAATTCTAAAAGGAAAAAAAAGGGGCACTCCTCTATGGAATGTGAAAGTTGGTGGGCACCCGATGGAATCGGTTAGCCATGGTTTGAGAAAGGAAAAAGGTGGAGAGGAGTGCTAAAGCTTTATAAAAGAGCACCAATGTGCCAAAATTTCAAAGAACTCGGAACCGCTCTCACTTGTTTATTATGGAAGATAGCAAGTCCCTATTGCTAGTCGTTGATATAGAACAACCACCTCTCAAAATAAATTTTTATCTCTATTTTACAAATAAAAAGCTCTAGCACATGTTAAATCTCTGCTTCCCTCTGCGAAGGGCCTATCTCTTACTTTTATGTTGAGTCATCATCTTCTAACTTTAAGCACTTCTTGAGAGCATAGCTATTATTCTTAGTGTAATGTGCTTGTCCCAGAACACGGTTAATTGTGGTATAACTTTGATGCTTGTATCTTTGATATTTCTACTTCTAGTCTTCTCTTAAGCTTCAGAGGTGCCTCAGCATTTATGTTTTGCTCCACAAATAAAGGCAAGTGGGATACCACTCTTTCATATCATGTATGCATATTACAATCTTGTTAGCTTCTTATTTTCATGTTACTTCTTATTAGTATGTTGGCACTCTTTCATAGCTTGCTTAACTATGAGGTAGCATTAGCTGAATATTTCTTATTATGAACTGCTTGGGTACTTGATCATATAGTAAGTATATATACATCTATGAAGCAAATGTGTTCGTGAAAGTTTTTTTTATCGCTCTCAGTTGTTAACTGAATTGCTTGAGGACAAGCAAATAGCTAAGCTTGGGGGGGAGTTGATACGTCCAAAATGTATCTACTTTCCCGAACACTTTTGCTATTATTCTTCCTCTAATTTGTGTGTTTTGAATACAACTAACACGGACTGACGCTGTTTTCAGCAGAATTGCTCTCGTGTCTCGTTTTTGTGCAGAAATCCAACTTTCAGTAAAAATTCGGGAAAAATCATAAAAAATCCTATTTCACCAGAAGACCCACGGAGCCAGAAGACGGGACGGAGAGGAGGCTCGAGGGGCCCTCACACACAGGTGACGCGGCCCAGCCCTGGCCGCGCCGCCCTGGCGTGAGGAGGCCCCAGCAGCCCTCTCGACCTTCCCTCTCGCCTACATATACCCCCTGACCTAATAATATCGGGGAGATGGCGTTTTTCCCAGATAGACTTCCGCTGCGCCGCCGCCATCAGAAACCGCGATTCGGAACCAGAAACTCCGTTCTGGCACCCTGCCGGGACGGGGATTTGGAGGAGATCTTCATCACCATCATCACCGACGTCACTCCATCGACCATCCATGACTCCCCCATCCATGTGTGAGTAATTCCCCCGCTGTAGGTGAGGGGATGGTAGGGATTGGATGAGATTGTTCATGTAATTTGATATGAGATTGTTAGGGCATAGTGCCTAGTATCTTTATTTAGTGCCTATGATATTGTTGCAACTTGTTGTGCTTAATGCTTGTCACTTTGGGCCCGAGTGCCATGATTTCAGATCTAAACTTGTTATTATTTCTATGATGATACTTGTTGTTTATGGTCTTACCTACAAGTTGTATACACATATTGTTGTCCGGAACCTGAGGCCCCAAAGTGACAGAAATTGGGATAACCGGAGGGGATGTCTATGATGTGAGGATCACATGTGTTCACCGAGTGCTAATGCTTTACTCCGGTACTTTATTAAAAGAAGTACATTAATTACCAGTACTTTCCCTTGAGGCCCTGCTGCAATAGGCTGGTAGGACAAAAAATGTCGTGCAAGTTTCTCCTTGTGAGCACGTACGACTATATACGGAACACATGCCTATGATTGTTTGTACTAGGATGTTTTATCATTATTTATCTGCAATGCCCATGTCTCATTGATTTCATGAATTATCTTATCCATGCAACGCCCGTAATCCATCCCTATGCCTACAGTATTTGTTCCTACTGTTTACTACTATTACTATTGCCGCTACTATTTTACTACTGTTGTTACTGTTTCACTACTGTCACCACTATAAAACTGTTGCCACTGATAAACCACTGCGAGCCAGACTGTTTCCAGGTGCAGCTGAATTGACAACTCATCTGTTAAGGCTTACATATATTCTTTGGCTCCCCTTGTGTCGAATCAATAAATTTGGGTAATACTTCCCTCGAAGGCTGTTGCGATCCCCTATACTTGTGGGTCATCACCAGTACACCTGCGTCGGCATCGGAGAGCATGCGTGCGATGGCATCGACGAGTATGCTAGAGACGACATCGATGAGTACACCGTCGACGATATTGGCATCGCCGACAGCGTGGGTGGAGGTTGTCATGCTGGACGGGCCAACGCCGACCTAAGAGGTGTGGTCGGCGTCGCCAAACTCCTTCTTCTAGTTATATTCAATTCGCACCCTGGTCTGTAATATTGATTGCGTCGACTATGTTGGCTACTTTGATCGCGACGAATACTTTTGAATTTCGACAATTGTTTTCTTTTTTGTTGCAAATTCTGTTCGGGGGTGGCCTTTGGGGGACGCGGCTGGAAACGGATGCTCCGCAAACGCGGCACCACCTTGCGGTGTCCCCCATTCGACCGATCCGGCGCATATGCTAAACACAATTTGAAAGACGCGACTAAAGATGCTCTTACACCTTGGCTTCAATTTAGCCATTGTTTTTGCGTGCTCTATTAATAAAGGATACAGATGGACGCAATATATTCATAACATTTGCCGTATACGCAGATCATACGAGCCTATCATGTTTTTTTCAGGCGCAGGACAATGACAGAGTATTTGGTCTTCTCTCTCTCGAGGTGCTCGGCAACATTTTGTGCGTATTTCTTGAATAGCCTATCGATCACGGGATCACCAAAATGGCTTGTAAACAGGGGCTCCATTACGGCTCTCATGCTTTGTGCGACATTCATCCCACTACGTATGCTGTCGTGCACACTATCACCTTCGGAGTCATCGTAAGGATCCCAATTGGACTGGAACAGTTTGATGTCCGTGATGTCATACAACTTGGTTTGGTTGACTACTTCCCTCACTTCATCGACCGATGGCCCATAAATAGGTAGATTGAACGAATCAAGTTTTTCCTTCCGGACAATGCCCTGTTGTAGCTCAAATCAATAACAAAACAAATTAAGTTTACATATTAACTTCCGTGAAATCAATTTTGACAGTTTGATAATCTCATACGCACCTCACCCACGAGATATTGCACAGCCTGTGCAAGTAATCCACAAAGATGATTCAGATCTCCGTGGTACACATCTTCATTTTTTCTCCCAAGAAACGTGAGCACCATTTGCCCTCCAAATACTAGCTCTTCATATCGCAGCTGAAGGAACAGCAACATGTCATTGGTAAACTGCTCTTGATACAGTTTCACTACAAATCGTGGCGTAGTGCTCGCAATATAAATGTTTTCCGCGTTTAGGCATGCTTTTTGCTCTCCCTCCAATTCAACAGGAACCTGCATGCGTGGCATAAATTAATTTAGAACTTCAAAATCACTTCCTATGTTCCATAATATAAGAGTTTATTTCATCCAATATAATCATGTATTGGATGTAATAACATCCTATATTATGGGACGGGGAACAGAGATGAAGTAAATTGTGCCTAGTCATTTTAGATACCCGAGATCGCCAATGGAGGCAGTATGATGAGTGAATGAGATGAACGCTTTGACGAAGGAAAAGCCGGGTATAGTAGGAGCCTGGCAACCCAGCAATATAAATTTGTGGGAGAGCTTGTCCAGTGTGATCCACTGTAATTGACTCCTTGAAGCGTTCAAGTGTTCGAAAGATATGGTTAAAGTCGTTGGCTGGCAGATCATTGAGGAAGAACTGGAGCTCCATTGGGTAACCAGTGATCTTGTGGCAGCACTGGACCATCACATTGATCACCTTAGAGACAAATAGGAGTGTGTTTTCACCTGATGAGCATCCTAAGTCACCGATTGTCATGTTCGAAAGCTGGAGATCCATGTACAGTTCTCTCACAGCTATCTGAAGCATCGGCTCGGACTCAAGCAGAGCTTTCCGCTATTACAAATACAAAGGAAAGCTTTATCAAACTTAGGGTCCAATTAAGTAATCTATATATCAAAATCTTTGGATCACAGAAACAAAAAAAAAGGTAGAAAGGAAAATGAGGAACAAGATGTTATGTGATTTCCATAATACGAGAACATTTGAAGTAAAGTTTTAGGATGGTTCGTACAAAATGAGCGCAAAAATTGGTGGAACAAAAAGATAGAGAGAAGGAGTACTGGACTTCTAGAAGAAAATTAATAATGTGGTTTTATATGGTGTGTACATGAGTACATCAACCGATAAGAATTGCAGAACACTGGGAATTGATCCTACAATCCAAAGGCCATTTACCTGACTCTTTTTTAAGAATTGAAATAATACAATATTACATGAAAATTCCGCAATCTAAAGAGGTCGTTAAAGTTTTATCGACAAGCATAGATAATACTAGTATACCAAGAGTTTTCGAGTTAACAGAAGTTTGTTTACAAACCTGAACCCTCGAGTTGTTGGCATAGCTAGTCGTTGCTCCCCCTGCGGCCATATGGAGGTCTCGCTCCATGTTCATTGCTACCTAGCTCTATCTCTCGTGATAGAACTATGGTAGGAAATATAGGAATGTAACAGTTCAATGGTTACTCACGGAGTATATATGCTATCTATAGGCCAACCAGAGCCAGATAATTAGAGTTGGACAGCAAGAGCTTGCTAAACCACAGAATCTTGTCGGCCAACCAGAGCCTGATAATTAGAGCTGGGCGCAACAAGAGCTTGCTGAACCACAGAATCTTGTCCCACGTGTCAAGCAATTTCGTCGCACTGGGTACGAGAGGTGGACACGCTGCGCCGGCGCTACCACATCTGAAGTCAAGGCAGCAGGGAAATCCTCGCTAGGTTTTTCATGATCTGGACTCTTCTGAGCCCCCATGTTGGTTTTGAGACCGAGGTGTGGTGCATCGCACCTCCACGTCCTCTCGGTCACATTTACACATAAGATTAATCATAGTAAAGAGTAACTTAGACTAGTATCATATATATATCAGTAGTCTTGAAAAGTGTTATTGCCATATGGGCATCAGTGAACCCTCTACTTTCAGATTTTTGAAAATTTTAAAATCTTACATTTCTATGTCTCGAAAAATTATGGCTTTAAATACATAGAAAGATTTATATAGGAGGAGTACGCAAAAAAAAATCCTGTTAAAAATATTTTATATTTTAGGAAATACAAAAAGACAAATTTCTGATAAAAAGATATACTCCCTCTAATCGGAAATAAGTGTCCGTAATTTTGTACTAGCTTAGTATAAAATTTGTACTAAGTCCCCGACAATTATTTCCGATTGGAGGGAGTATTATTTTACTACTACTTTACTACTATTTACTACCCAAAATTTATCTTTTTATATTTCCAAAAATATAACGTATTTTTAACGGACTTTTTTGCATACACTATCATGTAAATATCTACCTATATATTTAACACTGTAATTTTTGGAGACATAAAAAACGTGAGATTTTGAAATTTTCAAAATTCTAAAAGTGAAGGAAGCACCGGTGCCCATGTGCACCAAATCCTTCTCCCACTAGTCTTAGTTACTATCTTTATAGTGTATAGTAATATGGAAGTAGTATTATAGATATCTTTATTTATTATCTTGTAGACTCATTGTTTCTTGGAAAATATTATGTTACAGTAACATAATATGTTACCATCTTATTCTCTTTCCTCATTTAATAATATGCCATGTCACCAATTTGTTTAATTGATATTACATGAGGATACATGTTACTAGCTATATTACTTCCATTATGAGTAGTCTAAGTATATCGCTGCTACTTGCCGACCATCAGCCAAAAGATTACACTCGCCCTCTAGGCCCACCAGTTAGGATCATGGAGATATCATTAATACTCCCAACGATTTATATTTTTTGTTACTAATATAGATATATGTGAATATATTTCAGTGTCTAGATACATTTAGACTAGCATAAGTAATATACTCCCTCCGTTTTTAAATATAAGATGTTTTAGCTTTGTGAAGCTAATGTATCTAGATATTTTTTTAGTGTATAGGTTTACTTAAATATATATACTAAAAGATGTCTAGATACGTTTACTTCATAAACCTAAAACATCATATATTTTGAAATGGAGGGAGTAGGTCAGAAGCCGAAAGGATAAAGGAGTATTTGTGTTATCTTTGCATGCTTATTCATGCACCTACAGATGGGTAGGCAATTTCTTTTCTAGTTGCATATCTTTTTTCCAGTTGCCCATGAAATACAGATAAATTTGGGTGACCAAGAGAATTAAGTTAGTTCTATACCGAGAACCAGCTGTGTCCTTAAGAGTTAAAAGCACCCACGGTTTATGAAGTTCCGCATGAGCACATTAGTCGACTACCAAAAATGTTGTGGAAATGGTTAGTAATTGGGACCGCCAGTCACACGAGCATTTGACCAAAACAGAATGGATTAAGGGGACAAAGCCCTCCACATTTAACCACCATTTTTTTCAAAACATGAGTTTCGGAGAATTAGTTCTCCTCGCTCCAGTATCACGAGCAGGAGGCGTATGTGTGAGAGAATTGATCACACTTTGGGCCTTTCCATTGTATGTCTATTTATATAAGAATTACAATCCTAATTATAAATGGGAGATCACAACATTAAGGACTCTCCACGATTTAGAGGATCAGGGAGTTATGTCACATAATGTGACATATCTCTGGCAATCATGTCACATAATGTGACATAACTCTAACACTTCCCCGCAGTCACAACGAGAGGAGAGCGGACGTTGAGACTGGACCAAAAATCCAGAAACAACGGTGATGGGAGACCCTTCATCAAGATGTCGGCGAACTGTCGAGACGAGGGAACATGCAACACGCGAACCTAGCCCATGGCAACACGATCACGAACGAAGTGAAAATCGATCTTGATGTGCTTGGTGCGCTGGTGCTGGACGGGGTTCATAGACATGTAGACGGCGCTAACATTGTCGCGGAATACAACCGTAGCTGGAGGAGATGGTCGATGAAGCTCGTGGAGGAGTTGGCGAATCCAAGTAGCCTCGGCAACGGCGTTGGCCACAGCACGGTACTCAGCCTCAGCGCTGGAACGAGAGACCGTGTGTTGCCGCTTCAAAGACCATGAGACGAGGTTGTCACCGAGGTAGACGCAGAAACCCGACGTGGAACGTCGAGTGTCAGGGCAGCCGGCCCAGTCGGCGTCAGTGTAGGTGACCATGGAAGCCGGTGAAGATGAATGGAGCTGGAGTCCATGAGACAGCGTGCCCTTGAGGTAGCGCAAGATGCGCTTAATGGCCGCCAAGTGTTGTTCGCGCGGGTCATGCATGTGAAGACACACCTGCTGAACGGCGTAGGCAATGTCAGGGCGTGCGAAGGTGAGGTACTGGAGAGCCCCGGCGAGACTCCGGTACTCTGTCGGGTCGGCCACGGGAGGGCCGGCGGAAGCGGAGAGCTTGGGCGACGTGTCGACCGGTGTCGTGGCAGACTTGCAGGCAGTCATGCCGGCGTTGTCCAGAATCTCCGCCGCGTACTTGGCCTGCGAGAGGTGCATGCCGGAGGAGTCGCGGGTGACCGCGATGCCGAGGAAGTAGTGGAGGCTGCCCATGTCCGTCATGGCGAACTCAGAGCGGAGGGAGGCGGTGATCCGGTCGAGAAGCCAAGTCGAGGAGGCAGTGAGGACGATGTCGTCGACGTACAGCAAGAGGAAAGTTGTACCCTCCGCGCACTGAAGGACGAACAAGGACGTGTCGGAGCGTGAACACGTGAAGCCGAGCGAGGTGATGAAGGTCGCGAAGCGCTGGTACCATGCACGAGGAGCCTGCTTAAGACCGTATAGAGAACGGTTCAGCCGACAGACGTGCTCAGGGCGAGTAGAGTCGATGAAGCCGGTGGGTTGTCGACTGTAGACGACCTCGGCGAGCTTGCCGTGGAGGAAGGCGTTCTTGACGTCGAGCTGGCGAGTCTCCCATTTAAGGGAGAGCGCGATGGAGAGGACGACGCGGACCGTGGCCGGTTTGACAACCGGACTAAACGTCTCGTCGAAGTCAACGCCTTGCTCCTGAGAGAAGCCGCGAAGCACCCAGCGTGCTTTGTAGCGGTCGAGGGAGCCATCGGGCTTCAGCTTGTGGCGAAAGACCCACTTGCTGGAGACGATGTTGGCGTTCTGAGGAGGAGGCACGAGATCCCAAGTATCGTTGCCGAGGAGAGCACGATACTCCTCGGTCATAGCCTCGAGCCAGTTGGGATCCTCGAGTGCCGCACGTGCGGAGGAGGGAACCGGCGAGTACCTGTTGACAGAAGCATGCAGGTTAAGCCGCTCACGGGGAGGGACATGTATGCCGGAGGTGCTACATGTGCGATGCACGGGCAAGGGCACCGGCAAGGGTGCATGCGCCGGCGAAGGCGGCGGAGAGGGCGCCGGTGAGGGCGGCGCAGAGGGTGCCGGCGAGGGTGGTGGAGAGGGTGCCAGCGAGGGCGGCGCCGTAGGAGTGTGCGGGGCAAACGGAGGAACGACGATAGAAGGAACGTCGTCGAGAAACTCGTAAGTGGTAGCAGAGGGAGGCTGCGGCGAGAAAAAGGGAAAAATAGACTCGTCAAAAACAACATGGCGAGAAATGAGGACGCGCTGAGTGGCAAGGTCCATGCAGCGATAGCCCTTATGATGAGGTGAAAAACCAAGAAAAACACAAGCACTAGACCGGGGCGCGAGTTTGTGAGGCATAGTGGATGCGGTGTTGGGGTAGCAAAGACAACCAAAAACACGAAGAGACAAGTAGTCAGGATGCGCGTGATGAAGAGCGAAGTATGGGGAGGGCGCGCTAATGGTTTTGGTGGGGAGGCGATTAAGGAGGTGAGTGGCGTGATGAAGAGCTTCAACCCAAAAACGAGGCGATAAACCAGCCTGAAATAAGAGAGGATGCACGATGTCATTGACTGTACGTATAACGCGCTCAGCTTTACCATTTTGTTGGGAGGTGTATGGGCACGAGAAGCGAATGTGTATGCCATGTGCAGCGGCGAGGGAGTGGAGTTTGGCATTATCGAACTCACGACCATTGTCACACTGTATGGATGCAAGAGGCAAATTATACTGTGTATGAGCGAACGCGCGAAAAGAGGCAAGCGCGGCGTAGGCATCGGATTTTAGGCGAAGAGGAATGGTCCACAAAAAATGAGTAAAATCATTAAGAATGACTAAGAAATATTTAAAGCCAGAAGTACTCAAGACCGGAGATGTCCAAAGATCACAGTGAATTAACTCAAAAGGACGAGTGGTTCTAATGGTGGAAGAAGAAAAAGGCAAACGTACATGACATCCAAGTTGACATGCACGACAAAGAGTACTATGAGAGACTTTTTTATGAGAAGGCAAAGAAATATGCTGCGAAAGACGACGATATGCATCGTGACCGCGATGACCGAGGCGACGATGCCAAATATCGTGAGTGGTTGTTGTGGTGAGAGCACGGGGCGCCGGGTGCTGGAAAGAATAAAGCTCCCCCGTACTATTGCATCGAAGAAGTTCACGCCGAGAAAAAAGGTCCCTCACAGAAAAACCAAAAGGATCAAAATCGATGGAGCAATTATTATCAGTAGTGAACTGACGAACGGAGACAAGATTTTTAATAATGCGAGGTGTAACAAGAACATCACGAAGATGAAGAGGACGGTTAGATAAAAAAGAAGGAATAGAGGCATGACCAGAGGAGGAGACGGGAACGGAGGATCCGTCTCCAACGGTAACATGACGATAAACAGGGTGTGGAGAAAGAGAGTGAAGGATACCGGCGTCCTTGGAGAGGTGGGTGGTGGCGCCGCTGTCGAAGACCCACTCCATGGGGGATGAGGGAGCCCATATTTGCGCCGATGCCGGCGGCGCAACATAGAAGGCGGTGTGGCCGACGTGAGGAAGAGCCGCGTTGGGGGCGACGTAGTCGGCGTAGGTAGGAGACGCGTTGCGGGCGGCGTAGCCGGCGTGGAGAGGAGCCGCGTAGGGGGCGGCGTAGCCGGCGTAGGGAACCGCCGCGGCGGCGCCAGGAGGGGCGCCGTACGAAGATGCGCTGTGGGGGACGGCACGGCCGGCGTGGGTAGGAGCCGCGTTGGGGGCGACGTAGCCGGCGTGGAGAAGAGCCGCATAGGGTGCGGCGCCAGGAGGAGCGCCATACGAGGACGTGCCGTAGGGGACGGCGCCGTGGCCGGCTTGAGGAAGAGCCGTGTAGAGGGCGGCGCCAGGCGGAATGCCGCATGAAGACGCGGCGTAGGAGGCAACGTGGTCGAGGAAGAAGGACGGCTGCATAGGAAGAGTAGCCATGGTGGATAGGGGTAGGGGAGAGGAGAGGGAGGGGGTTAGGCGGCGGTGGTCAGCTGGGGTAGAGAGAGGCCGACGGCGGCTATGGTGGAGAGAGAGTGGAGCGGAAGCTGTGGAGGATTGTTTAGGCTAATACCATGTAAGAGAATTGACCATACTTTGGGTCTTTCCATTGCATGTCTATTTATACAAGAATTACAATCCTAATTACAAATGGGAGATCACAATATTAAGAACTCTCCACGATTTAGAGGATCAGGGAGTTATGTCACATAATGTGACATATCTCTGACAATCATGTCATATAATGTGACATATCTCTAACAGTATGATCGCTTCCAACCCTAGGGACAGGGATGTAATTCAACATGCACTTAGCCCTGTACAAACGTTTGTACAATCACAGTTTCTAGTTCCTCCGTCAAAGAAGAGCAGGAAGAGAGGGAAAAACCTTCAAGAGGTCGTACCTCGACGCCGCCTGTTTTCTCGTGCAAGAACATGGAATGGGTAAAAATCAAGCGCCAACAGGAGGATGTGCCAGACCTCGTCGAGGTTCTGTCAATGATCACCGAGGAAATGCGGTCATGCAGAGATTAAGTTCGGCACAGACTAGGAAGCCCCTGATGATAGGAAGCATCCATTGTGTTATCGAAACGATCAAATAACTTGGAATGCTTGATCCAGGTTTATCATTATATGTTTTTACATTATATGGTGGATGGATGCATGTACCTGATCTCCAACTTAACGTTAATACTATCTATGCAAAAAAATTGGACTGTCAAAGCTCTCGTGTATGTTTTAGAAAAAGAAAAAAAATTGGTGTAAACTTTGTTTCTTCTTGAACCTGCCGCCTTATTACAATTTTTTTTCGATAAAACCGCCTTATTACATAGGATGGGCCAAAAGGCAGCATGCTAGATTCACCGCTGCCTGTTTTCATTCTCTTCGTGAGGAATTCAAACAGATATGTTTGCAGTTTGCAGTGCAATTCTGTCAAGTTTTATGGTGACACACTGGGCTGTCCACTGTTGTTCAGATATTCAGTGTCCACTGTTGTTCAGATATTCAGTGTTCGGTTTCTGTCCACTGTTGTATCAACCTATCAAATGCAACCGTAGCAAACACAATTATGCATCACTGTCGTCTGTCATTTGATGCCAA
This sequence comes from Dactylis glomerata, assembly GCA_007115705.1. Classification (NCBI taxonomy): domain Eukaryota; kingdom Viridiplantae; phylum Streptophyta; class Magnoliopsida; order Poales; family Poaceae; genus Dactylis; species Dactylis glomerata. The sequence continues at coordinate 636,718 of QXEO01001381.1, read as the reverse complement.
AATCATAACCATGATTGCAAAGAACACTACGCGGCCTTCATTCAATCAATCATTTGTACCCAAATCACGCCTTAGGTGAAAGAACTGAGACTTGTAAGTTCCAACAATTATTGTAACCAACAGCATTTCAAGATCAAGCTTACAGTATACTACCTTTCGTTCCGAAGCCTTTTTAGAAAGCTAGCTTTCGAAAAACGCGTATATTTCGGAATGGAGGTAATAGTAAAAACAGACAGCATCCATGCATGGTTCACAGCAGGAAAGGTGCTCACAGGGGTCCCCAGTACATACCCAATCACGGAATCAGAAGTATCTTGCCAATGTGGGAGCTCGATTCCATCAACTTGTGAGATTCAGCTGCTTCTGATAGAGGGAAGGTCTTGTAAACTACTGGCTTCACCTTGCCCGACACAACGGCTGGCCATACGTTTTTCTCCACCTCGCTGACAATCTGGGCTTTATTAACGATGCTTCTGTTCCGCAGTCCAGCAGCTGCAAAAAATCATCGCAATTCAACCAAGTGGTAAATTAGCAATCATATCTACTATATACTAAAAGCACAATACGGAGGTCTAAAATAGAGACACCACGTTAATCCACATAGGCTGGCAATATATACTCCGTTGATTCTAAATTTTACGGTAGAGATTAAAAGATAAAACAAGTTACGTAACATGGGTTGCGTACCAAAAAGTCCACAACTCACACGTATAGGCGGAAAAAATAAATAAAGGCAAACCCAGTCTATGATACGTCTTTGATCTCTAGCATACACCATTTAAGAATAAAACTTCCTTCGACATCATGTTCTATCCATCTACTTAAATGGTTGAGGAAAAAAACTCAAAGACCTTTCCTTGCACGTACGCTGCACCATGTAATGAGCTCCAGAACTCAAACAAAATAGCCTAACAAGAGAAAAATTATGTGTACATTTTCCTTTACACTTCTAGCTAAAAATATAAACAAAGTCTATAGCCAACCTGCACGTACGCATCTTCTTTATCTATTGATTAAAATTAAAAATAAATCACAACCATTGATTTGCGGACTTCTACAGCGTTATGATGAACATCTTTATGTCTGATTGGGAGATATATGACATAGTGTATGTAGCCGTGCACTGCACGTGACGCCATGGACGGCGACGAATGCCATCGGCAGAATGACGGGAACGTTTGCCCCCTAGCACAACCCTTTAATTTTGGCAATTGATCCGTACATGTGGGGTATATATACCGATAGCATACAAAAATACGACACTGATCTATAATTAATGGAAACAATTTTAGATAGAGTCTATGTCAAACACAACATTTGGCAATTGAAACCAAAGACTGTATTGTTACGTAAAGCTACCGTCACGATGTATAACAATATACACATTTGACGCTGTAACAAAATGTATAAGCGCTAAGTTTTTTTTTTTTTTTTGCTTTGTAACATTCGGTCGGACTTGATTTCAATCAGCACATATACAGTGTACATCTCCCCCACGTATGCTTGCAAATAACACCCAATAACGTCACAGTCATAAAAAAACCCTTCTTGCAGAATCACAAAAGGAAAGGAGAAATTGTATTTGGATGGCAAGCTGGCACGATAACAGTGCTCACGTACCATGCAATTCTCTTTGTTTGAATCAAATAAAAATTAATAATGTGCATTTCATATAGAGTTCATAAGTAGCTTAATTTTTCAAAATGTATTTGTGTGTAAATTAGTAGTTTAGAAAATAAAATTTAATTATAACAATCACGACGGAAAAAATTGTCAATGCAGCAAACCTGACGAAATGAGAACATGAGAGAGAAAAACTTAGCAATTTGTGATTACCATGCACCGACTATGAATGAATTATATTGGATGGTCCTAAAATTTAATAAGCTAGAGTAAAAATAGTCGGCGTAGGGACATATGAATGCTTCATACTGCACAAATCAAATACTACTGTTGCACATATCATGTGGTGGGTGGAGGACAGTAAAAAAATTAACATATGAATCATAATATTTAGGTGATCCTGGATTATATTAGTGTTTAAGTATCCAACAACATCATAGCACATTAGACCAGATAGGGAAGATTCATGCATTCATACCTTTTTATTAATACATGAAATTGATAGTTAGACTGACCATGTAAAAATAGTAATGTATTATTTTTCTTGGATATTTTCTTATATACATCCACTTCCCTAACCATGTGATGTATGCTCACTTCTAATTTGAATATATTATTGCTTATGATAAGGAGAGTGATTGACCTACAAATCTTGAAAACAAATACTTAGACAACTATTTATGAAAACTTAAACCCCATATTGTAGATTAAAATAACAATCATAGTAAATGGTGTTAAAGTAGAAGTTCGATAGTTATATATTTATTTAGAAATAAATGAACTCTTAAAACATCAACCTTAATTAATCAGAGGGTGTATACTAAATGGTGATTGTATTTTCTTTAAAATTGTAGAGTTAAACAAAGGACTAGGAAGATTTATAATTAGGGAGCCAGAGATTGGTAATGCAATTGCAAAAGATTATTATTTAGGGACTTGCAGTAAACAAGTGACTCATTAAAATGTTAAAAATATGTACCATCCATATTTCATAAAACTTCAATATGTTACATGGAACAATGTGTCATCTGAGGCGGTATAGTCATGGTTACATAAAAAGTATGTGTATGTGAGAGAATAGAATGGAGTAGAGACCAGAGTAAAAGTATATAAATTAAACAGCACTAACTATATACTTCAGTGTTGATGGCCTTGTGGAATATATATGACATACGTATTTTTGGAAATGTAAGAATGGAGTATGGGGAAGAGCGAGAGCAGAATAAAAGCAAAAAAAATTAAAATTGGGCTACCTATATTTTAGTGTAGACGGCCATCTAAAATATGTGCTCATGGTATTATTTAGAAATGTGAGAATACATAATCGTCCAATAAATTAGTATGATTCAAAATATATATTATATATGTGATATTTTACCTACCATAATATTATTAAATCCTATGATTTAAAGATACCTAATACAATGAAGATGTTGCTATCACATTATCGAGGGCCACCTTGCTAGTTTTAGTAACAGTACAATCACATACCACAATGGCGCAAAATAAAAACACTGGCATAAGATTGTAACATAGAAATGGCATAATGAGAATCACATAAATCTAAAAGAGACGGGGTTTCCTATAGATAAAATCATCCAACCTTGTATGGTTAATCTTCGGGCAAGCATAATCCCCAGGTTCACTTCAGTTACAACGCCTCCCATGAAACCGATAATGAAGAGTCTACCATCAACGGCTAAGCTGTTTAGATTGCGTTGGAGATAAGATCCGCCAATATTATCCAGAATGACATCAACACCTGGTAGAGGCATTTTCATATTATAGTTGTAATGTATATAAACTTGAGAGGTTTCGACTTGGTAAAACAGTAGGTGCTGGCAACAGCAACAACAAAACACATAAGAGTATCAGTCATTACAAAAGGGCAGCATCATACCCTTTCCATTGGTTTCTTCTTTTATGCGTGCTACAAAGTCTTCGGTTTTGTAGTTTATACACACATCCGCGCCCAAATCTTTGCAGGCGGCTAGCTTTTCTTCGCTTCCTAGAATAGCATAACCGTGTTACTAGCGCAATTTCAGAAATGACTTGCTATATGTTATTCCTATTATAAGAGCATAACTAACAAACCTGCAGTAACAAAAACCTTTATACCAAGGTGCTTTGCAATCTGTACAGCAAATGTGCCAATTCCACTCGATCCACCATGGATCTGCATGCAGTGGAGGTATCCAATAATCAGGAGCAAATACAGTCAGTTCACCTCCTTTTGCATATAAGCAACTGCTCTGCTAAAGTAGTTCACACTCCATTTGAACAAACATCATTTACTTTGCTATTTCCCAGTTAGTGGAGGCATGCCAATTTGTTCTCTCAGAAGCTATCTGACTCAATGTTCAGTGTAAGAGATTCACATACAGTCACAGTGAATTGCAGACTTGCAGTGCCGTTTGAAATCATTCCATGGAGAAAAATTAGGAATAGACGGGTTTCTTACAAGGAATGATTCACCGGGGGAGAGGTGGCTGGTCATGAACACGGTGGACCAGACAGTGCAGGCGACCTCGGGCAGGCCTGCCGCGTCTGTCAGCGACACCCCCTCCGGCACCGGGAGCAGCTGCCCCGCCGGCACCACCACCTTCTCCGCATACCCACCGCCCGTAAGCAGCGCGCACACCTGCCAGACAACATCATGCGCACAAAAACTAAGCATCGCCTGCCACAGCAGCAGCAGCAGCAATCACCATGGGGCACGGAAGGGCGGGGGGCTCACCTGGTCGCCGACGGCCCAGCGCGAGGGGACGTTGGTCCCGAGCGCGACGATGGTGCCGGAGCACTCGAGGCCCGGGTAGAGGGAGGCGCCGGGCGGCGGCGGGTACTTGCCCTGCCGCTGGACCGTGTCGGCGCGATTGATGCCGGCGGCGGCCACCTTGACGAGCACCTCGCCGTCCCCCGGCGCCGGGAGGTCCTCCACCTCGCGCACCTCCAGCGCCTCCGGCCCGCCGGGGCTTGAGATCACCACCGCCTTCATGGTCATCGATCTCCTCGTCGCTCTCGTCCGCTTGCTCAGCTCAGCTGCCGGCTTGCTCACGTCTCAAGTACAGAGACAGTGTGTGACGGGCTCACGGCTCTGCTTTCAACCTCTACTTATATGGGCCGGGCCGACTGGGAAGGAATATATTTCCTCCAATCGGAAATGAATATTGATGAGTTACTACAAACTTGTATTGAGTTAGTATAAAATTATTGGCACTTATATTCAATCAGATGAAGTACTTTACCTAATCTTTTTTCTTGGGAAACAGAAAGACTCTTATTGTGTTGCTTTATATTAATTAAATAAATAATAGATACACCCTTAAAAAGGAAAAAACCCAGCGGTTCATCTACCAAAATATTCAGTGTTGAATTTGTCTCTCTCGACAAAGCATCAGCCACACTATTTGCTTCTCTATTATAAAAACTAAAGTCACACTTAGAAAAAGTAGAGCATTGAACATAAATATCCTTGTAAATTGTTGCAGCAGCCATAGACGAGAGGACTGTTGGCGCTCCGATCAGATAATGATGCATGCACATTATACTTCATTTGATCATCTAATACAACTTTGGGCTAAATCATTCAGCTTTTGTGGAGGTCGTGGTCATGTTGTGGGGCATTTGGTATGCCCGCCGACGCTTAATGATGGCGATCACCAAAGCCCATTCTCTACCTTTCTGTTTAGACAATTACTGCATGATCTTCCAAACACTAGTACCAAGTTGCAGATAATTAGAAGACAACTAGACTATTGCCGAAGGGTTCAAAATCCAATGGTAATGTTGCAATGGTGAAAATCGAAGACAATGGTGTCCTCCGCATGGTCTACCACAGTGAGACAGCCACGTTCCTCATGACCTCAGCCCTCACATTGCATGGATCATTCACACCAACGACGCTCAAGGCGATGGCCTATCGCGAGGCACTTGCGCTTGTGCATGACCTCAACATTCAACGTGTATGCGTGGCAACGGACTACCTGGAGGTCATCAAGAACTTGAATCTGCAATATTTGGGAGAATATGTAATGATCATAAGGGAGATCAAGGAGAGGGCTAGCCTTTTCTTGACATCGTCTTTCAAGCAAGATTCCAAGAGACTCCAACGAAGAGGCACCTCGACTTGCTCATAGTAGTGTAAACTTAAATGTTGGATGTTGGGTGTGGCTTCTTCAGCCTCTCAACGATATGTGTATCCCTTGGAACTTATCAGTTGATCAATAAGGACAATTGAGTTCTATAAAAATACATAATCAGGGACACCTAATGGATCATTTGATGTGAGTTTTTGTGCTTGATCCAGAGTGCTCGTAATCAAGTTGAAATACTGTTTTGTTGGAAAATGTTTTACCCTTGGAGGACCATTTTTTTGTTGTTTAAATTTATTCAAAATTCTCAAAGACCCATGATGATTCAAAATTCTTGGCATCCAACACAAAAATGGGAACATGAAATGGTTACATTAACCGTGTTGGTAAGAAACAACCTATTTGTAAACATGCATTAAGGGATAGAGTTTACTGTTGTCGCGATGAAGTGAGGATATTAAATTGTTGATTGTGCAAAGCAAATGCTAATCTTTACTATTAAATGAGAGTTGGCATTAGTAGTACGTCACCACACTCAACACTCATCATTAAAAGAATCCACACCGTCCAATCTAAAGGCAATGTCCGTTTTCTAAAAGATTTAGTACAATGTTTTGCAAACCATTGAATTGGCATTATTACGCCATAACATATAAGAGTCGTAAGCAGCAGTTGTGCATTAATAATCATTATATGAACTAAGAAGCTTGCAAGTCAATTCAAGAAATTGAAGATAAGCTTGTACTCCCTGAAAATAAGTTTGTTTCAAGTTTAAGATTATATTTGTGTTTTTTTTAGAAAATGAAGTAAGGATCCCATGCATATAGGTTGTCTCCGACACACCATACTTGCAAAAGATCTCCATTTGGAGGTGCTAATCGACTAAGATATAAAATTGAGATGCATCATTAGTAATACTTTTTGGTGATACATGTTTCGATAAAGATGAATGATAATAAGTGTTGTTGTTTGTAGATAACTTTTTCATGATTTTAACATGTGTCCCTATCTATTTGATGTTGTTATGACCACCAATGGATTTAATTCCATTCTTATGAAAAAGACTATGTAACAAAAGATAAATGTATAATACAATAGAGTGCTGTAGCCAAAGAAAGAGCCGAGAGGAAGCACACTCCGAAGATGAAGGTAAAAATTATGCACATTGGTCGTAAAAAAGGCACAAGACAAGAGGAAAACAACATACATGAAAAGCCACCATGACACCAGCCGCACCAGCACAAACATTTCAAGACATGAAAATTTAGCACCTATCAACCCTCCGGTACGAACGCACATGCATTAACACGTGAAGAAAAAAAGAGTAAAACAAGAGAAATGGGAAACTAGCCACATGAGACACGTTTACATGTGGATGTCCAACTTTGTATAATTCTTTGCCATGTCAGCACTAACATGCGGATCTAGCTTGTCTTTACACAATTTTACAAGAAAGAAAGAATGCAGTTAGATAAGTTGCGATTTATGCTAGTTTTACACAATTTTTTCTTTAAGAAAAAAAAAAGTAGATTCCGCTGCATAATAATGCGCGTGCGTGCTTTTCTATATTTTGCTGTGCCTGTGTGGGACTGTGGGTAGTGGTGGGAGCGGGACAGGGGAAAGAGCGGGGCAGGAAGGATGGCATGGAGTTCGTCACCACCACCCACAGCAGCATCGGTGCGGGGGCTGCGCCGCTTACCAATCGCGGCCGCCGGCGGCTAACGGTAGGCGGGAGGAGAAGCATCTCGGAAGGACCCGATTGATTCCGGCCAGCTACATATCGGATCGATCGACGCGGCGCAAAAGGACAGGAGGGTAGGGTTCAGTCTGCTCCGGGCTCTGTCGCCATGGCCAGCCTCCGCCTCTCCGGCGCCTGGGCGGCATCCTCCTCCCCCGCCGCGCGAGGCTTCCCGCCGTCCCCGTCGGGCTGGCGCGGGCGGCCCAGCCGCTGCGCCCCGTCGTCCCCGCCGGCGCCGCCGTCGCTAGGCCGGCTCCGGGTGGGGACGGAGCACGAGTGGCAGTGGGACTGCCGCGGCGGCGGCCTCGGAGGGGGAGGGGGCAGGAGGGACTACGCCAAGGAGATGGAGGCGGCGGTGCGCGTCGTGCAGGTGGCCTGCACGCTCTGCCAGCGCGTGCAGGACTCCCTCCTCCTCGCCGGCCCCGGCTCCGGCTCCGACCCCGGCGGCGTCCACTCCAAGCTCGACCGCTCTCCGGTCACCGTTGCAGGTTAGTACCGTCACTTTTCCCCCTTTCTGAACACTAGTACTGTGTCACTTAATATTACCACTAGTAGTACTCCGTATTAACATCGTATAAGCGCAATTAGCAACGAGATTAGTCAAACTACAACTCTGCAGCCTGTATCAGAAAATTATCTTTGTACTGGGTTTCAATGCCTGAATGGCATGCTGCTTAGTTAAATCACTGCAGTTGACTTCTGAATTGTGTATGTGTGGTAAAAATCCCTTTTTGCCATTTGATAAACAAGATTGCGTATTTGCACTGACTCTAGTTGACCTGTTACAGTACCGACAGTGGGCTGCAAAGGCTGCTCACTTTGTGGCCTCACAGAATGAAATATACCGGGTGTCATAAGTTCCAACATGCTAGCAATTGCTCGTATATCAATATTATGCAACAAATTGGGTCTACTCAATACCAGATGAATATTTATGCAATAAAATGGGTCTTTGTGGTTAGTACCTAACTAGCCACCTATGTTCCTCATGCCAGATTGGGGCGTGCAAGCGACAGTAAGCTGGCTACTCTCAGATTGCTTTCGTGACGAAAATGTGTCGATCGTAGCAGAGGAAGATGATAAGACACTATCTAGTAGCGACGGCACGGCTTTGCTTGAGTCGGTTGTCGCTGCTGTCAACAGCTGCCTGGTTGAAGCTCCAAAGTACGGGCTGAGGGCTCCGGAGAAAGACCTTAGGGCTCATGATGTTCTTCAAGCTATACGGAAGTGTAGCTCTACCGGAGGTCCAACAGGAAGATTCTGGGTGCTTGATCCTGTGGATGGCACACTTGGTTTTGTGCGTGGGGACCAGTACGCTATTGCTCTCGCCTTAATTGAAGATGGGGAAGTCGTACTTGGTGTTCTTGGCTGCCCAAATTATCCAATGAAGAAGGAATGGCTCAACTATCACCAACGGTACTACCGGTTGATGTCTAAGGTTGCTCCTCCTACATCAGGGTCCTGGAACAAGGGATGTGTGATGTATGCTCACAAAGGATGTGGCCAAGCCTGGATGCAGCCACTGGTTCATGACTTTGGCATGCTTAATTGGCATAACTCAAGGGAGATTCAAGTATCATCTGTCAGTGATCCAGTTTCAGCTACATTCTGTGAACCTGTTGAGAAAGCCAACTCAAGCCATTCCTTTACTGCAGGACTTGCTCATAGTGTAGGCTTAAGGTCAGTTCTCAATTTACCTGCCTATGCGGCGCTCTTAACCATGGTAATATTATTTCACTTGTGTGCCATAATTATTTCATAGATGTACATATGCTAGTTGGTGTCTGGTATTCCTGACTAGGGGTACTGGTTCATATTGCCAGTAGAATATTTTTCACATTGGAAGTAGAATGAAGTGGTGCTAGCATTTTACTCTTGTTCCGTGTCATCTGCATGCCAATTGCAAGTTTTGGCTTTTGGGCGCACTGTTTATGGATATGTATTTGCTTGTTTTTCAGAAACCGGCCTCTACGTGTGTACAGCATGGTGAAGTATGCTGCTATAGCGCGAGGTGATGCAGAAATCTTCATGAAATTTGCTAGATCTGGATACAAGGAGAAGATATGGGATCATGCCGCAGGGGTGGTCATCATACAAGAGGCTGGTGGAGTGGTCACGGATGCAGGAGGTCGCCCGTTGGACTTCTCCAAGGGTGTTTACTTGGAGGGCTTGGATAGAGGCATAATAGCTTGTTCTGGAGCGTTGCTTCATCGGAGAATTTTGGGAGCTGTTGATGCAAGTTGGAACTCGTCAACATTGTAATGCGAGCAACAGGAACCCTTACAGTCAGATGGCCTAATGTTGGTCATAGCATGCAAGAGTGAGTTTGTGAAGAATTTTTGTTCTGTTTTACCACTCTTATCCAAAATATGTTCTGCCTCTTACATTCTGATATCTATCTACTTACAGGTAACTTGGCTAATTTTGGTACGGAGAGAATTAGCCTTAAGTGTTGATAGCATGTCCGCTCGTAAACAAGTTGCAGCATGAGATCAAACAAGTTGCAGCATGAGATCGACGATACTGGCATTTGTTGGTCAAGAGCATCTGTACAGATGTTAAGTAGCTGTTTTGATGGTTTGTATCATTCTCTTTTCCCTTGGGCAGAACTTGTAAGCTCATCGGGTTGATGACAAGTCGATAAAATCAGTAGTAACTGCTCAACACCATTTGTTGAGCCTGACAACTCAAATCTGCAAACCTTTGGTTAAATGATCACGTGATATATTGTTGTCTGCTAGTTTTCACCTCTATATTGTGCCTTCAGTTCTCATTTTCTAGATGCTCTGCCTTACATTCATATCAAGAAAATATCACTGCATATATATAGTCCATTCCACAAGGAAAAGGAAACCATCTTTTCTTACAGCCTTATGTTATACCGTCACACGAATTTACCACAACAGCACAATAGCAATTTTTATGATTCAAACCATGATACAGATTGTGTGTATTGGACTTGGACTGTACTGTAAATCTGTGACTAGCTGGAGAGCTGCACGGAGCAGCACTGACTGAAGAGCTCCTTGCTGCCGTCCTCAACGTTGTGCTCGTGGTCCATCTTGGGCTGGAAGCTGCTCCACGCCGGCACAATGCCCGGGATGGCGCTGGTGTCGAAGCTGTGCACCAGGGAGACGGTCCTGTAGCTGTCGTCGTCGTCGCCGGCCACCTCGTATCCAGCGAGGAAGAAGAGCTGCCTGTCGACGACGGCCATGGTGAGGTACAGCTGCTGCGCCGACGGCGGGAGGCTGCTGGCGAGCAGGGACAGGTCCGGCAGCGCCGAGTGGTCCATGACGCTCCAGATGTTGAGCTCGCCGTCGTACACCTCCACGTGGCCCTTCCAGCTGTTGAGGCAGTCACCGGAGCTGAAGAGCCGCCCGGCCACCGCCACGATCTGGTTCGGCGGCACGTCTAGCTGCCACATGCCCGGGATGATCTCCCACACTCCTCTGTGACAGTTGAAAACCTCGGCGGAGCTCCGCTCCAGCGCCGACGAGTGCAGCATGGTGGGGGTACCGGGCGGCGCCGCCGGGTCCGCCGTGGTGCTCTCGGCGAAGCCGCCCACGACGTGGAAGCCGCCCTGCCAGGTCACGCCCACGCACTTGTACCGCATCGTGCTCATGTCGGGCAGCGGCGACCACCGCCCCTCCTCAGGGTTGTACACCTCGGCGGCCGCCGTGCCGCGGGCGCCCGAAAGCGAGGAGAGCCCGCCGGCGACGCAGATCCTCCCGCGGCACGGCGCGCATGCGAAGTCGAAGCGCGGCACGAGCATCGGCGCGCAGCCACGCCACTCCCCGCGGCGCACGTCGTACTGGAGCACGTCGTCCCGGACGCCGACGTCGGTGTCGCGGTACTCGCCACTGGTCACGTCCCTCCGGCACAGCCGGCCGCCGATCACAAAGACGGACTCGCCGGCGGCGACGACGGCGAATCCCTTGAGCACGTGGCCGTCGGGGACCCCCGGGATGCCGCTGACGCGGCGCCACCTGTTGGCGGCAGGCTCGTAGCACTCGAAGCTGTTGGTCCCGCCGTGCGCGAAGCACGCGTATATCCTCGCCCCGCCGGTACTGCCACCGCCATTGTTATCGTTGCCACTGCCGCTGCTCCCTGTGCTGGACAGAGACGGCGAGGTGGCGACGTCGCCTTGCAAAGATCCCATGGCGATCTTTGTACCTTAGCCCCCTTCTTCAGCAGGTAAAGCCAACGGGGGAGTATTGCAAGGAGGACGGAGTGTCTCTATTTATACTGCGGCGACGCTCCCATGGCGGGCGGACGGATCAAAGCGGCGTACGCGCATAGTGGGAGAAGCTCATTGGGAACTCCGGCCATGCATCTGTCGAGCTGCTAGAAACCCTGCTTGGCGTGTTGCTCATGAACAACGGCGCTATAAAAAAATTGGGCGGCGAACATCGTACAAGAGTGAGAAACAGGGACAGGTCCTCCCGCTAGGGCTCATCCCACGCTTTCCTTGTAATCATTGAACAACTCAATCACCGAAAAAATTGCAACACTGATACGAAATGTACTTAAACCACACTAAAATCATGATACCAAATTCGATCTACACTTGAAACCGAATATGTTGTGATGCCTTCTCTTTTACTCCCTCTGGTCCAAAAAACTTGTCGTTTGATATAGATGTATCTAGAGACTAAAATGTGTCTAGATACATCTATTTTAGTGATAAGTTTTATGGAACGGAGGGAATATAATACTACTCCCTCTATTCTATATTAGTTGTTGATTCGCATGTATATAGACTTATTTAGTGCGTATGTTCACTCATTTTAGCGACAACTAATATAGTCCCTCCATTTCACTGATTAAGGCGTCCTTGTTTTAACCAAAAATTACTTCAAATATATAAACATTGTTGGTATAAAGTTAACACTATTAGACAGTGTTTTGAATATGAATCCAACATGCCAATTACATACAATATAATCAAGATATCGTTGCTCGATTGTTTTGGTCAGAGTTCGTTTTAAAATATGCGCATGTCTTATTCATCGAAACGGAGGTAGTAAGACGGAGGAGTACTAATTTTCAACGTGTAGATTGAATTTTGCGAGATGATACATATGTAGGTGTCAATGTTGTCAATGATTTAGAGGGCTTTTGGAGACGCGCTTTAATAGTTAAACCTTGATTGGACCTATGGTTGTATCTAGGTACATTCACGGTTCGGTCCCCGCGTCGCTCTCGCTCGAGGGCGACATGGGAGGCAACAAACTCTAGCTGCCACTAGTTCCCCTTCCTCCTCCTCCTCCTAGCCCTACCTCGCCGTCGTCGGGGGATATCGTCGGCTTTGTCTGCGCGGCTGGCGACGGCGGCTGGGTGCCTCCTCATGTGTGCGTGTGTGTGTTCTTGGTCTAGGTGGGGCGGATGCTGGCCGAACTATCCGTGGGCGCTGGCAGCAGCGCAAGTGGCGGTGATGGCCGGTCTGGAGGCGGGGGTCGTGGTGGTAGCTCACGCATCCCTGCGGCGGCGTGGTGGAGACAGGGGTCTTCAAGCCCTGATGTTGGTCGCAGCCATGGCTTGGGGCCTCGCGTCTTCCTACGCTGGCGAAATTCATTGTCCTCATTTTCGGATTCATGAATGTCAATGTGATTCATATGGCAATATTGAACTACATGGAAGCATCCATCGTATGGTTGTTGCACCACATGAATACATACATTAATGCTAAAGTAAGATAATTCATATTTAAGTGTGAGAAGATTGATGGAACACAATCATAATTCACAAAGTTAGCCATCATGAGTAGAGCTCACTCTCTCTTAGGTTCATACGGTGCGTACTGAACATTCTACTATACATAATTGGAATTTGTTTTCCAATGTTATAAAATCCAGATACATTATAGGGTTTGGAAGCATCGGGATTCGTGACTCCATCGCCCAAAATTGCAACGATACCATTGTGAACATCCTTTCTTTGGGAATTCGTACTTGCACCACTACTCCTTCGATGAGATTTTGCAGTTCTTTTGTTTCTTTTATTTTGTTAAGAGATATCAGCAAGTTGCTGGTGGGATGGTGGTTAGGTCTATGTTGTATGGTCGCTAAATTAGATTATAGTGCAAAGTCGATGCCGAAAGTTACTCAAACATAGAAATTGTACCACCAAAAATGTGGGACGTTTGCCACCAAGAAGCCCATCATGCCAAATTAGCGGTGATAGTTAGTGACAAAACATTACACTTGAAACAAAATGAACATGTGTGCCAAATTAAAGGTGTATATTAAACCACCCGAAAATTGATGGACCAAAGAAAACCCACATGTCATGTTGAACAACTCTTTCTCGTGATGCATTTTATTAGTCGTCCATAAATAAGGGAGCAAGTTTCATACATGTCAAGAGCCATTTTTTGGACATGATCATGGACCTACTGGAATTGGCCTACTAATCTTAACATTCCCAACTATGCAATTCTTTGGACTCTCCCTAGACAACATGTTTCACCGATGCGACAGTTTTAACATAGTTTCTTTTGCTCTCTTTAACCCAAAATAAATTGGCATGGCTTAGGAGTACACTAGTACAAGACATATTCATATCAAACATAGATTTATCTAAAGTACAAAGCGTCATCACAAGAGTGGATACGCGAGGGGAAAACATAACAAGCGAAATTCAAGGTGGATCAAAAGAATTATATTCCCAAAAACTTAAGATGCCTTCGTCGGGAGAGACGTGATGATGCTAGGGCCAAAATCGGATATCTTCTGAGATATCGAGGAATAGTGTTAAGAAGGTATATACATATGTTTCTAAAGAGCACTAAAAAAAATTCAAGATTCTATTAGTAGACATTAAAAGAGCAACGTTTGTAGAGCGTCTTGTAAACCCTGCTAAGTAATATAACTCCTTTTTACCCGAAAGAAAAAAGTAGTACCAACATCAAACATGGACGACTATAGGCATCTACTCGCGATGAGTTGCATCGGTCTCACATACTCTGAACATCACTTCTTTCGGAATTCATACATGCATTGGTAGTCCTTCAATGGGATCTTGTAGTTCTTAACTTATTTTATTTTGTTAAGAGATATCGGCAAGTTGTTGTTAGGGTGGTGGTTACGTCAATGTTGTACGGTTGTTAAAAGAGATCATAGTGCAAAGTCGATGCGGAAAGTTACTCAAACACAGAAACTGTGCCACCAAAAATGTGGAGGTCCGCCACCAAGAAGCCCATCATGCCAAATTAGCGATGATAATTAGTGAAAAAACATTAGACTTGAACCAAAATGAACATGTATGCCAAATTAAAGGTGTATAATTAACCAGGTGAGAATTCATAAACTAAGTAAACCCACCTATCATGTTGAATCACTTTTTCTCGTGATGCATTTTAGTCATTCATAATTTAGGAGAAAGATCCATACATGTGAAGATACGTTAATTTGGACAAGATCATGGACCTGGTGGACTTGGCCTAGTAATCTTAACGTTCCTAACTATACATTTTTTTGACTCTCCCACAAACAACATGTTTAATTGATGTGGCTATGGTGACTTCGCACATGTTTCTCACTAACGACAAAAGCACCTAGAAGTGGCCTCTGGGGCATCCCTTGTCAGACATTATTGTTACTTATCCCCCTTGGCCCTCTCCAAAACAATAAGCAAGACTGTGAGGCAGTAAGCTAGTCCACTCCAATGTGGGCCTGTCAAAATGTCGGATCAATGTACTCTAGCCGACTATGGTTGTGATCATTCAACTTGATACATTGAATGGTATGCTTTTAGAGTGTGTTCACATGAAGAAGATACACTCCTAGAAGCTACTTGAGTATGTGGGGGGGGATGCTCACAATAGTACATGAACATCCATGTGCTTTATGTGGAAATATTGAACTACAAGAGAACATCCATCGTATGGTTGTTGCACCACATGAACGCGTATATTAATGTTAAAGTAACACGGTTCATATTTAAGTGTCAGAAGATAGATGAAACACACACATAATTCACAAAGTTAGCCATCATGAGTAGAGCTCACTCTCTATTAGGTTCATATGATGCATATGAATATTCTACTACACATAGTTGGAATTTGGTTTCCACTATTGTGAAATCCACATACATCATAGGATTTGGAAGCATCGGGATTTGTGATGTTAGTGCTAGGTTCACTTGTTGAGTTATACTCTTTTCCTCTTTGTTCAACTTTGGGACTGGTTGTATCATTGTTGTGATGTGCCCTTTGAACAGGACATATCCTCCATCATTGTCGTGTCCCTGACTTGGCTGATTTTGACCTTGCGAAGCTCCATTATTTGTCTGTTGAGTCATTGTAGGTGTGTTGTTTGTGTTCCCTTCATATCCTTGCCTCTTTGCTTCGGCTTGTTTGCTGACTGCTACCTCCTGAAGTTTCAAGAATGTTTTGCAATCTTTTATTGCGTGCCTAGACACTCTTTTTCCATCAACGAATGCGGAGTGTATATGGCATGGCCCGTTTAGCATGTCATCTGGCGATGGGTTATATTCTCGAGGTTCCTTGACTGAAACCTTTTGCTATTTCCATATTCTTCTCTTTCGTAGCTGCGGTACCTTGAGTTTCTACGGTCATCTCCTTGATAATTATTGTCTTTGTATCCCGCGACTACTTGGCTATGGGAGCCATAGTTGTCATAATTGCGGGATCTCCTCCTTTGGCTGATGTATCTGTTTCCCCTGTTGTCTACTGGTGATCGTGTTCATTTGTTGTTGCATGCATCTTCGCCATCTGCAAATCTGTTTGCTATATCCATTAGATCTGATACTGTCTTTGGCTTGATTCTGACCATCTCTTCTACTAGGTCTCCTCGTTGCAACGCAAGCGTGAAGGCATTTATTGCTCTCTCGTCTGAAACTTTGACTGTGGAGTTCTTGATAATGCTCCACCTTTGAATATACGACCTTAGTATCTCATTGCGTTGCTGTACACAGGCTTTGACTTCTTCTATCGACGTTGGCCGCTTGTATGTTGACTTGAAGTTACTCGTAAATTGCATTGTGAGTTCCTCCCAGCTTCCGATTGTTCCTCTTTCTTATTTACTCAACCATGACCTGGCTGCACCGGTGAGGTGTAATTGCAAGCTTTGCATTGATGTTTCCTTTGTTCCTCCTAGTATTTTTACTGCCTGTAAGTAATCTGAGAGCCATGATTGTGGCTCTTGGGATCCATCATACTTTTGCTGGTCATGGGGTAGTTTGAAACCCTTGGGTACTGGTGTGGTGCAAACTCTATGAGTAATGCACGATGCCTCCATCTCTTTTTCATCGTCTTCATAGTCATATGCTTTGGTGGGAGTCCTGGACCTTTGGGTTCCTCCATGTTTTGGGCTTTTATGTCACTTTGGCGATGATGATCTAGATCGTCGACTACCACTTCAATGCCGAGGACTGTTGTGACGGCGTGGTGACCTTGGTTTATGTGTTCCTTTATTGTGATGTGCCTCCTCCTCTTTTGCTGTCAATTTGTTGCCAACCATCCTTAATCCTTGCAGTGCTGCCCGGTGCATATGTTCCCTTGGGTCTCTTGGACTTGGTCGTGTTGTGTACAAATATGTTTGTGCTGCCACAAGCGCTGCTTCTGGTGTCTTTGGTATAATATTGCCTTGCTCGTCGACCGATAGGAAGGACGAGTCGAGGTTTTTGGAGAGGCTTTGCCTTTCTGAGTACTCTAGGTTTTCAAACCTTGATCCATGCCGATGATGCCTTCTGCTATTTGTGTACAATGCGTCGCTGCGTGCTTTATGAAAAGCTGCGCTTGCTGCAATGGCTGAATCTTTTCTTTTTTGTATTTCACTTCTATCTCTTGCTAGTTGCTTTGATTGTTGTCTTAAGGCATAATGATACCCTAAAAGCATATTTCTGCTTGCATCTATCGGTATGGGCACACCGTATTCTATGGCTACTTTGACTATTTTCCACTCGTCGATTGATAGTCGAACTTTTTCCCTGTTTGCCAGTGACAAGGGTATAGATAATAGAGCCCGTCAGTTGAGTACCTCTGAGGCCTGTTAAGCTAGGCCCAACTGTAATACTAGTCGAAATACGAGTTCATGTCGTATGTCGATATTGTAATCTGTACCGAACCCCACCCGTTCCTTGAGACCTGGCCACCTATATATAGGGGCCAGGAGGGGACGGTGTGAGACAGATTGAAAGCAAGCCAGGTTTTACACCCATGTTTACTTTCATAGCCACCTTGTTTGACTAATTTCACCTTCAAGTTCATCCAACGCCCTATCTCTCCGATCCTAAGTCCTTCATCTAGGACATTTGTCAAGTTAACCCCTCATCAATTGGCGCCGACCGTGGGGAGTCTGGGCGTTGGAATCATGAATTCGACGGCTTTTTCACTTTTGGCCAGCAGCAATACGCAAATCGACGAAATTCAGATACCCTTCGGAACCGTCAATTTTCAACCTCACCAGTCAAGCTTCGCGCAAGTATTCGAGAGTATGGATCAAGATACGGATTTGATGATCAGAAGTCTAAACTTTTGCGTCGGATCGCTAGGTTCGATTCGCCTTTCAGATCCGACGAAACCAGATTCATCGACAAGTGAGCCCGAGATAGTAGCAATGTCAGAATCATCAGAAGGCTCTTCCAGCGAGGTAAACTCGCCGGTCAGCTTAACAGAAGCAGAGGAAGGAAAAATTGCGGGAGGCGATGAAACCATGGAGAATTTTGGCTAACTGCAACTTGAATATCTCATGATCTGCCACGATGACACCTCAGATCAATCAACAGACACCTGGAAGACGGGACTAGAACTTTCTGAAGATGACAACTCGATCTTCTCAAGTCACAACAGCAAATTTGACAATCGGTACCAGATACTCGCAATCACATGAGATAATTCAGAAGAACTCAATGACAACAACAACCTAGTGCTTAATCCAGCAAACATAAATAGAGGGGCAAATCACTTAGCAGAAGGCGAAACCGCTGACTCCCTTGCAACAAGGGTAAAAGTTCGACTATCAGCCGATGAGTGGAAAGAAATCAAGACAGTCGTGGAACACGGCACGCCATTACCAACAAATTCCAGCCAAAACATGCTTTTGGGATATCATTACGCCCTAAGGAAACAGGCGAAGCAACTAGCAAAGGAGAAGATTGAAATACAAAAAAGGAAGGACTCAGCCATTGCAGCAAGCGACGCTGCTCGCAGAGCACGTAGTGACGCGTCGTACACAAACAGAAGGCATCATCGACATGGGTCAAGAGATGAGAATCTAGAGTACTTAGAAAGGCAAAGTATCTCGAAAAACCTTGACTCGTCCTTCCTATCGGTCGAGGAGCAAGGA
Organism: Dactylis glomerata; assembly: GCA_007115705.1. Lineage (NCBI taxonomy): Eukaryota > Viridiplantae > Streptophyta > Magnoliopsida > Poales > Poaceae > Dactylis > Dactylis glomerata. The sequence continues at coordinate 617,957 of QXEO01001381.1, read as the reverse complement.
AATATTATACCAAAAACTCCTGAAGCAGCATTGGTGGCAGCTCAAGCGTACCTGCATACAACACGACCAAATCCAGGAGACCCGAGGGAACATATGCACCGAGCAGCGCTAAATGGATTGAAGATGGTAGGCAACAAATTATCAGCAAAAGAGGAGGAGGCATATCGCAACAAAGGAACCCATAAACCAAGATCACCATGCCGTCACAACAGTCCTCGGCACAGAAGTGGAAGTCGCCGATCTAGGACGCCATCACCTGGACGATACAATAGTCCAAAGAACAAAGGAACCCGACGATCCAGAACTCCCAACAGAACATATGACTACGAAGACGATGAAAAGGAGATGGGGGCGCCATGCTTTACCCATAGGGTTCGCATCACGCCAGTACCTAAAGGTTTCAAACTACCCCATGACCAACAAAAGTACGACGGATCTGAGGAGCCACAGCCATGGCTGTCAGATTATCTACAAGCAGTAAAACTATTAGGAGGAAACAAGGAAACAGCAATGCAAAGTTTGCAATTACATCTCACTGGCGCAGCAAGGTCATGGCTAAGCAAATTAGAAAAGAAAACAATTGGAAGCTGGGAGGAGCTCACAAAACAATTTACAAGTAACTTCAAGTCGACATACAAGCGGCCAACATCCATAGAAGAAGTCAAAGCCTGCGTACAGCAACGCGGGGAGACATTAAGAGCATATATCCAAAGGTGGAGTATAATAAAAAATTCGGCAGTTGAAGTCTCGGATGAAAGAGCAATAGATGCATTCATAATTGGGTTATGACGAGGAGATCTAGTCGAAGAGATAGGCAGAATCAAGCCAAAAATAGTATCAGATCTAATGGATGTGGCAAACAGATTCACAGACGGAGAAGCAACAATAAACGCATGCGATCGCCAGAAGATGATAGAGGAAACAGATATGGAGGTCAAAGGAGAAGATCCCGCAATTACGACAACTATGGCTCCCACAGCCAAGTAGCCGCAGGATATAAAGATAACAGCTACCAAGGCAACGATCGTAAAAGTTCAGGATACCGTAACCATGGCAGAGAAGATTACAAAAAGTTTCCGCCAAGGGAATCCAGAGAGTACAACCCATCACCAGAAGATATGCTTAACAGACCATGTCATATTCACTCTGCGTTCGTCGATGGGAAACGAGTATCCAGACACGCAATGAAAGATTGCACTATGTTCTTGAAACTACAAGAAGTGGCACTTAACAAGCAAGCCGAGGCAAAACGCCAGGGATACGAGGGAAACACAAGTAACGCACCTACAACCTAACAAGGAATCAGTGGAGCTCCCAAGAGCAAAGACAAATCAAACCAGGGACGCGACGATGACGAAGGATATGTTCCATCTAAAGGGCACATTACAGCAATGATACAGCCAGTGCCCAAGTCGAACAAAGAAGAGAAAAGCATAACTCGACAAGTTAACCTCGCAATAACTGTATCTCCAGCAACAACGGAATATCTACATTGGTCAGAGCAACCAATAGAATTCAGCAGAGAAGATCACCCAATAACAGTACCTCGGCCAGGAAATGCGCCCCTGGTACTCAAAGCTCAAATAGGGACGTACGATGTCGACGGAATATTTATGGATGCAGGAAGTAGGATAAATTTAATCTACGCAAAAACCCTACGGGCAATGCATATTTCATTAGAGTTTTTGAAGCCAACTGATTGCTCTTTTCACGGAATAGTCCCAGGGAGTGCTAACTATCCGCTTGGTCAAATAGCACTCAACGTTTGCTTCGAAAATCAGCAAAATTACAGAAGGGAGAAACTCGACTTCGAAGTCATGGACTGGTCATCACAATATCATGCGATCCTCGGGCGACCCGCGTTTTCGCGATTCACAGCAGTGCCTCATTACACTTACCTGGTACTAAAAATACCAGGACCCAAAGGAATTATTACGGTCAAAGGAAGCTTCGAGTTATCAGACATATGTGACAAGGAATTTCACAAGATGGCTCAAAACTTTGGCATGATGGCAAGTTACGGGGAACCTAACGGCAAAACAAAAAGCACGACTACATGAGTCGCGCAACAACTCGAAGGAAATCCCAAGGAACCAGAAGTAAGGAAACCTCGGGTACAACCACCAGAGCAAGAGAAGTCTACAGGAGAAGAAGAGAAGACTCAAGCGACATAGGTGAATAAATAGAGTAGGAAAATAAGGCTGTAAAAGCCACGAGTCATTCCAGGGCAATACCCTCTAGATCCAGAACACAAGTCATTGGCCGGATCTCTCGGGTTATTCCATGTATCTTACATTATATGCATAAATAAAAGACAAAAGTTCCTCTTACTTGAGCTTACATGTCTCCAAAAAGTTGCGGTAAACGCATTAACATACGCATAAAGTGCAATGCTCTGAGGATATAACTTCTGACGCAAAAAGTTAGAAAGCAGAAAACTCTCGCATTATACACACAAGAATACATACTCATGTCACATCAGTGGCTGATCAGAATCATCTGCGCCCAAAGGATCTAAATAGTGATGCTCGTGGAAAAACGTGGCATCCTCCTGAAGCAACCTAGCTATAAGCCTCCTCGCTGGTTGAAGGGTGGCATCCATATGAACTCAAAGCTGAGCCCCCCCCTGAAGGCAAGCCTAGTGACATGGAAATAAAATTAAGCCTCGGGTGCCACTTGCGTGTCCACCCAAGTGCAAAATTGGCACCAGCTACTAAATTAAGTTCTATCAGACGGTGAATGCGCTGAGTAGATCTAAAAGCAGCAAGTAACTATGGAAAAGTTCCAGGAAGAGGGTTACGAGGAAGCAAAATGGAATGCATGGTAGTTAGAGATTTTCGACAACCATCAACTGCTTCTCCAATGTGCTGAGCACGATCTTGGAGAAGCACAATAGCACTACGGCGCCAGGGATCAGACCAAAAAGTTTTGACTCCCTCTGACGATCTCTCAAGAGCCGCGATCCGTTCAGAAACACGGCGAGCTTCATCAACGAAGTCCAAGCAAGTACCTATAGTAATAAACGTTATTGGCCAGCAGCATTGCAGTAGAAAAGGAAAAGAGGAAAGTAGCAAGGAAACTTACATCGCAGCAACTCACAAGCAGACTCGACAATACCAACTAGAAAGGAGTCGCATTCCTCCAGATGTACAATTTTAGCTATCAAACCCGATACCTTATCCTCAAGTATGGATATCTGCTTCATCAAACCACAAGATTTGCTGGCTTTATCTATAGCCATCTGCGCTTGGCATTTCGCCAAAGTCAAGCGGCTCTCAAGGTCTGCAATCCTCGAGGAATACTCCGCACATCGGCAAGAAGGCCGAGGAGGCGACGAAGTCATGGAGTTGAGAACATCAGCAGGAGACGAAGCCTGATCGCGACCCGACAATCTACCAGTACGCATGGGCTGGAAGCACAAAGAAAAGAAAAGAGAAGCATCTCAGGAGCTGAACTGAACACGACATTTTGCAAAAGAAGAAATATTTACAAAAGTGCAAGCCCTTTGACTAAAGTTCTCGGGCTACATGCGACTAACACTTTGCTACATCAGAATAAAACTAAAAATTACAACAGGGGGCCAAGTCTACGCCACCTCGGCCTCACGATCCGCGGCAGACATCGGCGTAGCAGAAGCATCACAAGCTTTGGGAGGAGGCACATATGCACTTGTCGCTGGAGTTGAAGAAAGTGGCATAGTAGCGGTCGCAGAAGCCGCCGAAGGAGAAATCAGCGACACGATGCTTGGCGCATATTTCTTTGCCTTCTCAAGGAAAGCCTTCAGCTCCGACCGAGGACGGCCGTGGGAAGAACTCACCTTCTCCCAGTCGATCTCCTCACCATGTGCATATGAAAGCACAATGGCCCCCTCAGCACCTCGCTTCAAAGAGAGGCCCTTCATGTGAAGGATGGGATCATCAATGGTGTCGAAAGCCTGAGCAAGTTTCTTCACATCATTATCCAGCACCTCCGCCTTGTTCTTAGGCCACAACTCGATAAAAATCCACGTAAGAACGCGGTTAACTAACTCAAAGATTTCCTGGACAGATATCCAGTTTGCTTCCAGTAAGCTAACTGTGGTCATGAGAGGATCGTTATCTGGTTGCAAAGTTGAAGAGGACACCTCTTTATATTCTGCAAAACCAAGGAAACAGAAAACAGCAGAGAATGAAGGTATTACACATATTCTGGAGCAGGGGGACGGCTCGAGATGCTCTAACAAGCGAAATTCAAGGTGGATCAAAAGAATTTTATTCCCAAAAAATTAAGAAGCTATTGACAGGAGTGACGTGACGGTGCTAGGACCAAAGTTGGATATCAAGAACAATGTTGAGAAGGTGTATACACATATGTTTCTAAAGAGCAATAAAGAATTTTTTTCCATAATGCTATTAGTAGGCATTAAAATACTACTACCAAATGTTGCGAATTTTTTTAAATATTGCACTTTTTCTTAGCATTTCCAGAACTAGCATTCATTTGCAGCAAATTTCAAATATAGGGCACCGTCGCATCTGGCGGATTCGATAGGTACTTATCGCATAGTGCGAAAGCGACAAGCAGATTTCGAGGCGGGCCCCTTATGCCGACAGGTCCTGTCGTGTCCTCCGGGTGCGAGTGGACGGAAATGCGCCACGTCGGCGACCTGGGAAAGAAGTCACGTCCGCCAGATGGAAATAGAGCATGTCAAGGCTGTCGGGCGCGACAGGTTTGCATGCTGGGTGATAACCCGGTCGGCACCCCCCGGTGCGGCACGCCTCTCCCCCGTTGCCTCTCTTCTTCTCTCTTTGCTCTTTCCCTACTTCAGCTCAAGCTCCTCTTCTCAAATCTTGTTTCTTTGATTCTAAGAGCATTTCTTGATCAAAAACAGTCAAATTTGTTGCAAGAAGTAGAGGAGAGCCCGATCTACAAATGGGTTAGCTTTAGGAGAAATTTTGTTGGTTTGTTTTGTCACATTTTTGAGTTGTTTGTGTAAATTTCCCTGTAGATGTTCTTGTGTTGTTGATGTTGTTCTTATGGTGTTGTACAGGTTGATTCAGGTGCGGCTGAAGTTGTGTGACGTGAGCAAGTTTCGAGGTGGTGGTTTGCATGCTTCAAGGGTCAAATTCCTATCTAAAATCTCAGTAGATATTTTTTGGCGGTGTAGATATTTAAGTTAACTTGTGGAGAAATTTTTTTTGGTGCGTTTAGTCTCATTTAGGTGTAGTTGCTGTAAAAATCTCAGTAGTTGTATTTGTGTTCTTGAGGATGTTCTTGTCGTGTTGTACAGGTTGATTCCGGTGCGGCTGGATGAAGTGGTGTGACGTGAGGAATTTTTTAGGTGGTGGTTTGCACACTTCGAGGGTAAAATCCTAATCTGAAATGGTGGTAGTGTAATTTTGTGTACATATATTTTAGCGGTGTAGTTGATGGAAGTAGGATTTTTATATAGCATGAGTCATATCTGGAGTAGTTACGTTTATTATTCATTATGGGTATGGCGCGGTCCATAGCACTGATGATGGAGCTGAACTTAGTGAGTTTCGGTATCATGAGTTGGAGTTGACTGATCCTCAGAGTATCCGTATTGGGGATTTCAAAAAGATGTTAATGGTGTTCTTAGGGTTGGATCCTAAGCTGTACACTGTTAGCTTGCAAGCTCTGTGGAGCAACTCAAGTACCAATATATATTGTCAGTTGAAATAGATAGAGCGTACCTCTCAGTGGGTCGGCTGGTTGAAAGGGTGTGAGCGACAGGAAACTTCCCCAATCGCCCTAGTGGTTGCGAAGCCGATTCTAGTCGGAGGGAAGGCCGAGTCAAGCCACAGCAGCCAGAAAATTGGTTTTGGTTCTTGGCACAGCATGCAACCAGGTGATCAGCCTGCTGTGTCCATTTCATATGCCAAAGACATTGGGTATGAAATAGGACAGACCAGTCATGCATCAAGTGCAGCCGCAGATGATGCAGGTGGCGAGATATTTTCAGACGATGAAGATGACGTTTTGCAGCAGCAAATGGAAGTGGAAGATGTTGATGGAGATGCTGATGATATTAATTCGTCTGACTCTGATGAAGAAGATGATCCGGAGGAGGCCCCAATTCTGAAAGAATGGAATCATGACTTTTCAGATATAATGAAAGTGAACGAGGGACACGATTTCGCATTGGGAGTATCACCCGAACAACATCTCAGTTGGTTCATTATATCCCGATAAGCAACGTCTATATGATGCAATTACTAGCTGGGCAATGTCCACGCAGAGGGAATTTAAAACAGTCGCGTCAAGCAAGAAATATTTGACAGTGGAATGTAACAAGGAGAGATGTCCCGCTAGGGTGCATGGCTACCTCCGCAAGAATGACACCTTTTGGGTGGTGAGCGACCACGTGCAGCACACATGCATTTTTAGGAACCAGTTGGTGGATCATAAAAACCTGAGTTCCACTCTGGTAGCTTGACTTTTTCATACCCAGATAGTCGAGGGAAAAGCGATGGAGGTAAAGGCTATCCAAAAGACAGTGAAGCAGAGATACAAGTACAAAATATCTTATGGTAAGGCCTGAAGGGCTAAGCGGAAGGCGTTGGAGAGCCGATTTGGGTCATTATTTGACTCGTACGACTCGGTTGTCCGTATGTTGCACACATTGCAGGAAAGAAATCCGGGCACCTATGTTGACATCCAAGACTCATGGTTTGCGGAGGACTCCACTGTGAAGGTTTTGGAACAAGTGTTTTTCTCGTTCAACATTTGCATCGAAGCATTTAGATACTGTCGGCCGGTGTTATGTGTGGATAAAACATTTTTGACAGGCAAGTACAAGGGTCAGATATTGACTGCCATTGGACAGGACGGAAACAACCAAATCGTCCCACTGGCATTTGCTTTTGTGGAGAGCGACAACACTGAGAGCGGGTTGTGGTTCTTCAGACAGATAAACATAGCAATTGTGAAGGAGAGGCCGGATGTTTGCATAATTCATGATAGGTATGCTGGTATACTGAAGACTTTGAAGACGCTTAAAGAGGCTGTTCCCGATGAAGAAACGCCATGGCTTGACTTGCAGAGCCGGTGGTGCATGAGACATCTAGGTGCCAATTTTTTCTCACAATTCAGGAGTAAGAATCTTATGAACTTGGTCAAAAAGCTTTGCAAGCAAAACCAGCAATAGAAGTATGCATTTCTCCGACAGAAGCTGCATGAACTAACTGGAGAACATGTTAAACATATGTACCCGCACTACTCTCACTAAGGCAAAAGACCCCCACGGGATCATTCGAGGTTCAGCTGGGCCTCAGCATCAGCCTGCTCCTGATCAGGCTGGAGGTTTAGCTTGGCAGCATCAGCCGCAGGCTGATCCTTACCAGGCTGGAGGTTCAGGCTATGTGCAGCAGCCGAGTACGACTACTTGAGCCAGCAGCGGTATGGAGGTTTAGAGCAGTAGATTTTTGGTTATACTCCACAGATGGGCATGCCATAAGGTACGTGCAATTCACAGTTGTTTTATTTCTTAAGTTATACATAGTCGTAATTTCTTAATAGATTATGTTGCATTGCACGCTACAACCCAAGGAGGGACGTCGCCTATGTAGGGATCGACGTGGATGACTGGTGACAACGATATTAACCTAGACCCTATGGGTAGTTATATGGTCTTGCTTACTACTCCTCCACCTGATCCCACACAGCAGTCACAGACCGGCAACCAGGAGGTCGAGAGCACTCAGTACTATCGAGCGGCCCCTAACAGGTATGGATGGACGACGCCTCCGCCACGAGGACCACCACGTGCTCCACGGCGTCGCTGATCTATGTGATCTTTGTATCTTTGTATCCTAATAATTTGTATTAATATTCGCATTAGACATATATTTGTAAACATGTTTGCGGTTCTCATTGTACTACTAGCCTGATGTATGAGACTCATTGTACAACTACCCGATGATGTATGAGACACATATATGTAAGCATGTGTGCACGAATAAATTGCTCCCGACAATGTCACGAATGATTTCCCATTGAATAATTCCCGGCAATTTTTCTCGCCAATTCTTTCCCGCTCGTTCTTTCCCACCAATTATTTTCCGCTCATTCTTTCCCGCCAACTCCATTCCCGCTCGTTCTTTTTAGCAAATTCTTTCCCGCTCATTCTTTCCCGCAAACTCCTTTCCCGCTCTTTCTTTCCAGCTAATTTTTTCTCGCTCATTCTTTCTCGCCAACTCCTTTCCCGCTTGTTCTTTCCCGCCTTCTGCATCCTGTGTATTCTTTCCCGCCATTTCTATTCTTCAAGTCCTATATAAGGCCACCTAAACTTCAGTTCTAGCTCATTGTATCCTGCCAAAGATGGCACCTCCCGATCGTAGTTGGAAAACACTTATGTCCTTAGAGATTTTCAAGGAAGCCTGCAGATTTAGAAGGAACGGTGAGCAGGTTCCATTTGAGGAACTTGTCAATAGCCCCAGCCTTCTCCTTGAGGCCGCAACTAATTACAATCGGAGGAAGTCGACAGGACTATCTCGCACCTGGAAGGAGGTCCAGGCAGAACTTATTAAGATCAACGGGCATTGGACAGATATAAAGGAGAGAGGAGAAGACATAAGCCGGTGGATTAAACATACCGCGCTCTAGATCAACGATAGCCACAAAGAGGAAGATATCTTTATGCCGAGCACCAAGGCCAAGAAAGGGGCATCATCGAAGAGCAAATAAGCTGCATCGTCGAAGCCCAAGGGCGCTGCTTGCAAGGGCAAAGGATCTGCAGCGTCAAAGTTTGACGACGACTTCATGCCTAGCAACTGGGCCAATAAAGCTTCTTCAACAAAGGGCAAGAGAGTCGACAAGCCTTAGTTATCCGTACTATATTTGTATGTTAATTCTAGTTAGCGGTATGTAATACCGATGTATCACGCAATTTATTTCTCTAGTTAGCCGTATGTAATACCGATGTATCACGCAATTTATTTCTCTAGTTAGCGGTATGTAATACCGATGTATCATGCAATTTATTTTAGTTCGCGGTATGGAAGACCGATGTATCACGCAATTTTTATATTAATATAAATATGACTTCAAAATTTTATTGGGAAATATTATTCAAACAAAAAACACCCGAAAAATTTACCGCGACTAAAAACTCTCAAAACTTATGAAATAGCGAGTTGTCATGTGCGCGTTGCCTAAAACGATTCAATGGGTCGCCAGCGAGGCGCCACCAAAAACCCGATCGCGTCTGGCTGACGCGACTATCCCTACTCGCGCTCGGCGGGTGCGATTAACTTCTGTCGCATGGGCCAGCCGTGACTGCAGGTCGGCACACTAATCGTATTCGGCTGATGCGATTACTCCTTGTCGCATCCGCCGACTTCGACGGTGTCTTAGTTCTGAAATTTCGGGCAAATGAATGCTAGTTCTAAATATGCTGCGGAAAAGTGCAATATTTAAAAAAAATCGCCCAAATGTTGTAGTGTTCAAAATTTTAGGGCCAGCATCAAACGTGGACCGACTACACGCGTCTACTCGCGACGAGTCGCATCGCTCTCGCCGTCTCGCGCGCTGTACCGTGGAGGCAGAGTTCGCTGACGGCGCCACAGTAGCCCTACAGCGCAGCGCTGACATGCACGCACGCGCCGAGCTGCTTCTCTCGTGCAACTCACTGCACCGCGGCAGCGGCAGCTTGAGGTCACGAGACGATCACTGTTGCGCGTTGAAAGCCGAGGCGAACACGCCACGCCATTCATGGCCGGCCGGCCGGCCCCGCGCCTTCGTAAATGCGGCGTACGCCGACGACGCAGCATCATCCAGCAGCCGAGCAAACCACCGCAATGAATGCGGTGCACGCACTTCCGATGCCGACGCCAATGTCTTCCCGCTGCCGAGACAGTCGACGCGGACGCGGCGAGGGGACCGAGGAGGAAGAAAGAGGCCGGCGTGAAAAGACCTCAAAAGCTCTGCTCCTCCTGCCGCCGCAGCAGCTTTCCCGGCCGAAGTCCCAAGGAAAAAAGGCAAAATAATACAGTACAGCTCTGGCTCGTGTGGTCGCCGTCGGGGTCAGCGCTCAGCAGGCAGGGTATGGGCTCGTGAGCAGTAGCAGAGGCGACCAGTTGTTCTTCTTCTCCTCAGTTCTGCACCGGTCCGTGGCGAGCTCACTCCTCTCCACTGCTGCTCTGCGCTGGTGGCGGTCGCCTCGATGGACCAGGAACACCTGGAGTTCATCATGCGCCACCAGGGGATGCTGGGGCTCCCGGCCGAGCGCTGCGACAGCGAGGTCTGTCGGAATCCCATCACCGCTTCCTTCTCCATTTTCCCGGCGATTTGCCGCTGACGCGGACGTTTCTTGCAGGAGGCATTGGAGTCGTCGGAGTCGGAGCCGGCGGCGGCCAGGCCGCGCGGCAAGAGGGCCCGCGCCGCCGAGGTGCACAACCTCTCCGAGAAGGTAAGCGCCTGCCCGCTGCTCGATCTCGCGCAGACCGGCGCCGTAGATTGCTTTGATATTTCCCGCCTGGGATGGGGAGGCTGATTCGGTCGGCGCGTGTGTTGTGCAGCGGAGGCGATGCAAGATCAACGAGAAGATGAAGGCGCTGCAGAGCCTGGTGCCCAACTCCAGCAAGGTCGGTCACACGCCCGTTCTTCCTCCATTTTCTGCTGCGTTGCTTGCAGCTGATCGAGGTGCTGCTTTTGCTGTGGACGTGCAGACGGACAAAGCATCCATGCTGGACGACGCCATCGACTACCTCAAGCACCTTCAGCTCCAAGTGCAGGTCAGCGAAAATATTACTGCTGCATTGAGTGCAGGTCACCTTCAACAACAACAAAAATCCTGCGTTGCTGCTGCTAGTTTGAATTTGTTTTCGAAACGGTGCTGCTAGTCTGAATGTCTAATATTCTGATAGCCACTGAAAATTTCATATGTGCTCCCCAAAGAATCAAATGTGCTGGTCAATAGTATTACTGAATGAAAAGTACAGTTATAGGTTCAGAGGTTTAATGAGCTTAATCTGTCAATAAGCAAGAACCTGGACATGGCTTGTGGTGCTAGAGTGTGGATTTAGGTAGCTTTCTGCATCATCAGTAGGTTGAACAATGAATAATGCGCCCATCTTATTTCTGTCTTGTTGTAGTCAAGTGGTTCAGGAATATTCCAATGCCCGTCTCTGCGTCTCTACTTAAAGGAATGCATCAATGCATACCCTCATCTTTTATACAATTTCGATTGTGTCTGCATTAAAATATCTGTTTGATTGCATGATTCTGTTGTTGTTCCAGATGTTGTCCATGAGGAACGGTCTGTACCGGCCCCCAGTGAACTTTGCCGGAGCACCTCAGCCTCTGCCAACAACATCACAAATGTGTAGCGCACCGAACCGGAATCGCAACAATGTCGAAGCATCTGACCCAACAGCGGCCATGCTGCCTATGAATCAGATTTTAGGAGCAGATTCAGGACATCCACATTTGTTCGATCCTTCGATTCAGGACCGGCGGCATCACAAACCTCTTGTGTTACCAAATCTTCCTTGTACAACCACTCTGGAGCCCCGGTTCCTTCTCGGATCATCACAGCCCCACCTTCAATCCCTTCAGTTGACCGTATCGGCCGAGGTAATTGTTCTGCTGAGTGCAGAGCATAAGCTTGACAAGAATCCCTTCTTCTGCAAATATAGAACTGAAAATCATCAGTGCCATATACAGTTTTTCACTTGTTTTCTCCTTATCTACAACAGATGATCCTTCAGGACGAGGAAACGTTAAGGCAACACCAAAGTTCAACCCATGAGAGCACCTCCATTCCAGGTTAAAGATCATAACACATTTCAGATAACAATTAATTAGCAGTTGAAATGCCGTATCTCTTAACTCTTATCTCCTTTGGCAGTCTGGTGAATTTCTGAACATAGTTGTTTATAATCTTGCTGACCTTTGCCTTTGTTTCTTTATTTATAGGGCACGATATGAAGCCTATTAGACATGAAACACCTCAAGCGGGTGCTGCTCATGTCGATACATGTTCGATCTGGAGAAGACAACCACAACAAATGATGCCAAATTATACACAAAGTGTTCTGTTTATGCCACAGTTGCATAGGTAATTTCTCTTCCTGGCATTATTGCATTTACGGCAGAAGGGAGTGTTTCTAAGTTAATCATGCTGCCTTTTTTACTCTAAGAATATTGTTCTCAACCAAGTTAGCAGTTGAAGACTTTGAAGTATGATCCGGTACCTGCTTGTTGTAACTTGTACTTCAGTACCAAACTAGTACCAAGTTTTGTGGCTCAAACTGGATTTTCACATATTCAGAGAGAACTAGAGAATTCATTTAAATGTAACCGTTTGAGAATCCTGAAAGATTAGGTTGGAGGCCATTGAGTTTGATCTACTAGTAGCCTTTATTTTGGACTGTGACAGCAGCCTGTAAACTAATTAGTATGCGAAATCAATTTTGGACTGTGCCAGCAGCCTGTAATCTAATTATGTGAAATCAATTAAGCCAGTGGATCTTAGGCTTTATCGCTTTCATCAGCAGTCTAATACTCTACTTCAGCAAATACAACATCCTTCCTCTCAGGTCAACTTAGCATGTATTGTGTTCAGTGGTATTCTACAAGACTTTATGCATTTATTTGTTATTAAAATTGACAGTTCTCTTCACAATCCTGGACAGGTTTCAGAGCGGTGACATTGACCCTGGTCTGAGGGCAGGATCAAAGTAACTTCAAAATCAACATTGACAGCTGAGCTGGGATATCTGGAAGATTTGGCCATTGGGGTGTTCATCTTGGCAGAGCAGGCCATGGCACTAGGTTACTGAAGTAACGGTGATGGTGCATCCACCAGTAGCAATTAAATCAAGCAGATTACACTCTTGATGTAATATCAAGATATGTTGATTATGTGAATATATTAAACAGTAGTATTAAGGCCATGGTGGGAACTGAGAAAACTAGATCACAAGGTCCGGCAATGATCTCAAACTAGCTAGTAGTAGTATGATGTTTGTACTGTGTGTAACTAATCTAGGGAAACTTGGAGGTCTATTGATGATTGGTGTTGAGGCACTGAGGCACTGAAGCAATGAGGCTCATGCTTTCATAGTTGGTTCTCATTCAGAATGGACTTATGACCAAGATGATTATCAGTTACAAGGATAAACATCACCATACATGAATCTGTTGAAAAAAAAACTAGAGGCACAGACAGCACAACCATTGTCCAGCTGCAAACGTAATGGAGACCCAAATTATACAGGATGGGCTGCCACTTTCTTAAAAGTATGTTAGATCAGGCAAAATGGGCTAAGAATTATGGTGTCTTGTTGTCCGCAATTTCTCGTTGAAGAATACTGAACAACCAAATTGGTGAACAAAACAACAGCAATAACATTGACAAGCACAATTCACGAATCTAACATTCATCACTGGAAATCCATATATTAACTAACAGTCATAGATACAAGAATTGACTGTTCTACACAATCCTGGACAGATTTAGTAGCTGGGATTGTGAAGTCAGTTCTTGAATTGTGGAAGATTGGGCCATTCTGGTTAATATATCAAGTCAGTTTACACTCTTACTTTTTCCCTCTTGATATGAAGAGAAATATGAATGCTACGGTTAAGCACAGATCGCCATATTTTATCAGATTGTGGCTGTAAGAACAGATTGCCAAGACCGACTGCAAACTACACAAATAAACTCAAACGGCACTGCAACAAGACAGGGCCAAACTGATAAAATATGGAATGATACTTTCATGAAGGCACATCAGTACAAGCAAACCCAGCTAGAAATTATGCCTTCTTCCGCGTCCTGCACTGCACTATCAATTTATGCCATGAAGAACACTAGTCTAACAGCAGGAGTTAACATGGACAAGCACAATTCACTAATCTAACATTCATCGTTGAAAATTCATAGATTCACTAACACAGTCAACAGATACAATAGCTAAAGCAAGCATAACATCCTTTTGCTTACAGACAAGCGCTAAGCAAACAGAGGTCCAGGGACCTGGAAAAGCAGGCAATCAAAGCACGTCCTTGGAAGTGCAATCATGCCTTCATCTCCTCATCCTCTTCAATCTTTGGTGCCAGATAGAATCTAATGTAACCCATCTCTCCGATCTTGTACTCAACGACCACAGGCAGCTCAGATGAGAGGCTGATGGTGACTTGGTCCGACAGTGGGCTTGCCTTGGTGAAGGAGTTCATGTACCTCAGAGCAAAGGTCAGTGAGACTGGCTCCTGCATCTCTATAATGGTAGATTCCTCTGGCTGCAATGACAGGAAGAATTATCAGTTAACAAACTAATACATGTCCCTAAAATGGTACTGACACTTGAATTTAACATCATAAACAGATGGTACAATCGACTTAACAGACATTGAAGAGTATACCAGTAAGACGTATCATATAACAGATAGGTATTCAGTTTAAGCATTGTCTGGACAGTTTTACACTTGCAAATAGTATTATACCATTTCAGGTTGCTAGACTGCCAAGCTCAGAGTAGCAGAGTGCAGCGCTCAAATTAGTTTGCAGTGTTGTAATAAATACCATATTAGAACAGGTTGTGGTTCAGTTTCCCTTGAACAAAGGTGTTGAACTACGGTTTCATTGGAAAGAGCTACTAATAGTTTCGGAAAACAATCCCAAAGAAAATTATAACAGCAAAGAACAGCAGTGGGGCTGTGTTATTTACAAGTACAAAATATGAACCTATTTAACTACCATTAAGCAATATATCGCAAAATTAACTGTAAGCGATATGATGTATAATTGAGTTAACTATGCGTATTGCTACAACTAAGGCGTTCAGAACAATACAAGCATCCCTGCAATTCTGCTTCCTGAATCTCATTATCCAATATCTCCAAAACTCACAATATAAATGTCTACAACGAAAGTAGATTCAGACAAACTAGAGGCAGACTCATCAGAAGATATACCTTGTCAACAGTCTTGTTCTGCCTGCAGACGATGTTTGCAGTCCCAATGTCTCCAGCAGTGGAGAATTTGACACCCTCCTTGGTGACAGAAATAATAACTGCACACCGACCAGCTATACATGTAAGAACCGGGGCAGACAGCATGTAGCAGCAGAACGAAACGAAGCGAGCTGGGAGATCCAGCTTACCGGTGTCCCCGATGCTGCTGAGGTCCTTGCAGATCCGGGAGAACTCGGAGGAGGGCATGCGGACGATGGCCTGGTACTCGGAGTCGGGGATGCCGAGGTGCTCGCTGTCGATGTCCATGAGCTTCATCTCGAAGTCGGCGATCTTATCCTGATCTGCGCAACCAGAACACACGGTCAGGTCCCATCCGGCCAGGAGGAGCAAGGGAACAACCAGATCGGGGAGGGGGGATGCTTACTGGGGGACTCGAACATGAAGGTGACGGTGTCGGAGCCGTCGTCGGCCTTGATGGTGATGATGTCGTCGTTGCCGGCGCAGCGGAGCATCTTGGCCATGTTGCCGAGGTTCATCCCCATGGAGAGGTTGCGGTCGCAGCGGTAGTGCTCGAAGCCCTCGGAGCGGAGGAGGAGCGCGACCAGGGCGACGTGGGAGGAGTCCATGGCCTGCAGCGAGAAGCCGGTCCCCGAGCAGTCGAAGTTGGCGTCGTTCACCAGGTCCTTGATCGCCTCCAGCACCTTCTTCAGCAGGCTCCCCTGCACCAGCCGGAGTTCCAACATCTTCGCGGCGGCGGCGGCGGCGGTGGCGGGCGGGAGCGGCGGGGCGGAGAGAGAGGATTGAGGGAAACCCTAGGATTTGGGAGGCGGGGGGAGTGGGAGGGAGAAGAAAGGGGAATTGGAGGGGAGATTTAATAGGGGAAATGGGAGGGAGAAATTGGGGGAAACCCCGCCGCCGCCGCGAAATGTTTCGCGCTCCCTTGCGGTGGAAGATTGGCCTGCGGGTGGGTCTAGTGGAGTAATTGGGCCCACATGTCATTGAGAATGATGGGGCTGGTAGGGTTCCGTCCGCTGGGTTTGGGGAAATGGCGGGGCGCGACGGGAACCGGGCGGGAGATGGGGATTGCCTTTCCCGCCATCTGTCTGTGCGCGCGCTTTCGGCGTTTCCCTCCATTCGATTTGATTTTGATTTGGTTTGTAATGCGTCCAGCACGGCCATGCGGCCTAATACTCGACACATTTTGAGTGTTTGACTAAGTAGATATGGACCAGTAATGTGCAAAGTGTTTTTGGCTCACAAGCTCTAGTGCTCCTTCTATTTTAAAATAAAAATAAAAATATAGTTTAAGTTCTAGAAAATTATGAAAATAAATATGGACATAGTCCATGATGTAATCTCAGATCTAGATGTTTGCTGTTTTTTATTTCATTTGGTTCATAATGCATCCAGCATCGAGGTTTGATATTTTCAGAACTGCACAAAGTGGAAGAAAAATTCCTTCAAAAATGGAAGAAAATGCCACGGAACAAAATGGAAAAGTAGAATAAAATATGCTAGATTCTTGCAGCAGCTGAACTATCGGTTGCGTAATCTGCATCATGACCATATGACGACTATAGAAGTACAGATGAACAAAAATGCTCAAAATAATTTAAGTGTTTGACTAAGTAGAAATGGACGAGGATGGGGGCTACTTGGGCGCCACCCCCCACCGCTCCCCTCCCTCCCCCTCGCCGCCGCTTGGCGCAGCCGCCGGGCAAAGCCCGTGTGGTAGCCAGCGGCGGGACCCCTTCCCTCGCGCGCGAGGGCCTCAGGCTAGAGCGGCATGCCGTCCTGGACGTCGTGCAGCTCGCAACGAAGCGAGTACGCCGGGGCGGCCCCGGGTTTCTTCGGCGGAGGTCGGCGGCCGTGGTGGCTATGCGAGCAGCACGACGACCGGAGCAGCGACATGCAGCGAGGTCGGAGGCGAGCTGGGGGCCATGCGGCTAGATCTGGGCGCGAGCGAGCAAGATCTGGGCCTGGCGGGCCTGAGCAGGTAGCCTGCGGGCGTGGGTGCTGGTCAATGGCTAGGCGCCAAAGCGGCGGCTCTAGACCATGGTGTCTTCGGCCGGCGGTTTTGGGTGGTTTCCCCGTGCGAGCGGTGGTGGATTCGAAGCCCTTGGCGACTGACAAGGGTATAGTTAATAGAGCCCGTATGTTGAGTACCCCTGAGGCCCGAATAGCTAGGCCCAACTGTAATGATAGTCGAATACGAGTTCTTACCGTATGTCGATATTGTAATCTGTATCGGACCCTACCCGATCCTCGAGACCTGGCCACCTATATATGGGGGCCAGGAGGGGACGGTGTAGGGCAGATTGAAAGCAAGCCAGGTTGAACACCCAAGTTTACTTTCGACATACACCTATTTCGACTAACTTTACCTTTGAGTTCATCCGACGCCCTATCTCCCCGATCCTAAGTCCTTCATTTAGGACATTTGCCGAGTTAACACCTCGTCAATTGGCGCCGACCGTGGGGACTTGGGCGTTGGAATCATGAATTCGACGACTTTTTCGCTTTTAGCCAACAGCAGTGCAGAAGTCGACGAAAATCAAGAGATGGAGTTGACAATCGGAAGTTTAAGAATCCTCATCGGGCCATCGGGTTCATCTCGCCTTTCAGATCCGACAAAACAAGATCTGTCGGCAAGTGAACCTGAAACAGTAGCAATGATGGAATATTCTGAAGGCTCTTCCAGCGAGGTAAACTCGCCGGTCAGCCTAGGAGAAATGCAAAAAGGAAAGATCGCAGAAGACAATGAAGCAAAGGAAAATTTCGACGCAGGAGTCCAACTCGACGAAATCATGATCTGCCTCGACGATATCTTAGACAAATCAACAGACACATGAAAGATAGGGTTAGAGCTTTCTGAAGATGGCGACTCGATCTTCTCAAGCTTCAATAGTAACATCGGCAAACAATGCCAGGTGCTCGCCATTGTGGGAGACAACTCAGAAGAATTCGACGAAAATAACAACCCAGTGCTAAACCCAGCAAATATCGACAGAGGAGCAAATCATCTAGCAGAAGGG